>JAHHFK020002018.1:870000-1241924 GCA_024533555.2 Aedes koreicus | reverse complement strand
ATTCGAGGCATTTTTGATTCGAATCTTTTAACAATTCTGAACGTTTTAAAACCATACAGATTTTTGCGCATTAAAAACGTGGAAATTTGGGAATTTGGTAATCATTTTTATTTGAAAATATTGAAAATGAACATAGTAGAGGAAACTCTTGTAATTTGCTTGTAGATTGCGGATTACTTATGAATATTTAGCACTTGAACATGAATTCTAACATAACAAGAAATTTGTGCTATAAGGTGAGACGGAAGTAAAATAATTGAAAGCCAGTCATATGAAGTAGTCACTGAATCTTAGGAATTTTGGATAAAAATACTCGCAACAAATGAAGGTTGGTGTTATGAAAAAAAAAAACAGTTTCTAAAGTTATAGAATGCTCAAACTTCAAATTGAAGTTCATACTATGCACAGTTATTATAATCACACATTTAAATTGTTATGAACTACATATTAAGAACATGCATTAAGAAATTGTAGAATCAATATTTGGAGTTAGTTAAACCTAATTAGTTCACGTTGAAATCTGGTTTATTTAAACGATTAATTATGTTTAAGGACCGACTCGAAGAGGATGTGTAACTATAGAACAAAACTTCTATATAGTTCAAAATGGAGAGCTCCTTTCAACTTCAAATCAGTATTTTATGAGCAAGGAATGTTCTTGAATTTCTTAGGTGTAAAGTACATTATGGTCTACTAACATTGAACTAAGAGCATTTTGGCATATGATCTTGAGGGCTGTTTGGAGCATTAGTATTTTGATCAAAAATTTGTATTCTTTTTTCACTTTTTTGAAGAATTTAAAATAAACGCATCTCAAAATTGTGAGGATTCTTATTGGAAAAAAAATGAAAGAAACTTCAATAAAGTGCATTATACAGAGCACAACTTTTTTTTCCGTCAAGATTACGAACGCTAGAGCTGCAATTCGAAAACGAGAAAACGAGTAAACGAATTATTTTCTTATCTACCGATTTTACCATTCATACTGTGGCATGCTGGCTTCCATTACCTTCGTCTCCTCTAACTCACAATCCTCCAATCATTTTTTTTCAATCTTCTATCTACCAGGAAATCGCGACAGACGTCGAGTCGGAAGGTCTGCTCCAGGAAGAAGCCAGCATCATACATCACGTGCTAACGCAATTATCACGATACCAAGTGAGTATCAGACTGCACTTCATCCATGAAAGAAACTCAGTTCAAAACGGCGTTTTCAATGTTGCTGATTCGTTTTTTTTTTTTTTTGCTGCCCCATAGGAAGATCGACAGATGAACGCGAGTCAAAAGTGGAAATTGCCGCCCAACGGACAACCCATTTGCCTATTCAGTGGAAACACTCACTCAAAGACTGTAATACGACCGGATGATGACAGTGAGTACATTTTCTTTTTTTTGCTATTGAATTGAAATAATCACCCTGCAATTTAAAGGGTAGCGCTCTTGACGTTTAATAAAATCATGTTGAAATGCACCGTTATCAAATGACCTTTGTAGAATATTATCCTGAAAACTGCCTATTACTTCTATCGGCTTCTTATCTTCCCATGAGATAGCTCGAATAGAAACCATCAAAGCAATCAATGCTTTCAGTGTGACAGGAACCATGTCGACCAAAGGTTCACTTTTGCACTGTTCCATAACCATCGTATTGATCCTGGTCATGGGCAAATCGGCGCATTCCGAACCATCACTGGTGGAATTCATCATTCAAACAAAATCCTGGTTCTGTCCAAACTCAAGCAAAACGGTTCTGATTGTAGATAAATCAGAATGTTGCAATTCGTTGAAAAATCAGCTTCTTTCGAGTTTGCACGCACCGCTACTTCTCATAACCAGCAGGAGTATTCTCGATCGAGTGATATTAGACGTACAATGTGGAATATTTATCGCCTTGGATAGCTTCATGGTAATTTCGTGAACTGATACTCCCAGGTCATCTTCAAAACTTCCTCAAATTTCAGAACTCGTACGATATATTCTCTCGAATCAAATCAATCATTGTTACGACCGAACAGGAATTCAACGCAAAACTAACAAACAAAACTACAGTAACTGAACTCCGCTACAACGCCGTACTCGTTATACACACAAACGTAACGGTCCGATCTTTATTCGTTCGCTTCCCGGATGATGAGCTCATGATCAACCAGACGACAGACGATGTCTCCCGTGCCAGCCTACAGGATTTGCACCGGTTGACCTTGGTTTTCTTCTATCGTCCTGATCTCGAGCAAGCTTCCATGGACGAGTATTGGAGAACGATCGCTCATCGTCATAACTCGTCAGACGATGAAATTTTGGGGTTTGAGCTATTTTCAGTAATGGCCGACATCGTGGGAGGATTCATCAGTATGCATCGCGTGGTCTATGCCGACTGTTTCATCGTTCCTGTCGATCGTCAACGTCCGCTCGGTTATCTTCTCATCGATCCTTTCGATTTGCCAACCTGGATCAGCATACTGTCCACTGTGCTGCTAGTTCTACTCATACTTTGGATCATTCAGCCTAAGCCGTTCAATGTCTCACGAGCTACCCTGGAACTCGTTCAAATCATCATCAACTCTCCTCACGAGAGAACTCGCCCTGGCATGCATCGACTCGTCCTCACCATCTTCATCACTGGCACTTTTATCCTCACTGCCTCGTACCAATCATTGATAACAGCCGCCATCTCCGAACCCAGCTCCTACCCACCACTCGACAATTTGGCCCGAATCAATAGCACGTGTAATCCGATGGTGAAACTTCATCCGAAGAATTCGAATTACCACTTTCTACACGAAGCTCGTGAAGACGGGGATCACCAGTTCCATATGTGGAAATGCTTCTACGCAAGTTGCGCATTCGTCAGGTCCATTTATAGAATCTTCGACGATCCTCAGAAAGTCGCATCCATCTTCCGTAGTGCACCGTGTCGGAAATCTCGCCTGGAAACGCTCCCAGTCCCGACCGTGAGTACCATCCTCACTGTGCACCATCGATCGTTGGAGAAACTTATGCAGTTCTACGCGACGGCATTCGCCCAGGGTGGATTGTATCATTTTACCGATGATAAGATGGACCGAAGGGTGACCCAAGAGGGCAAGAGTGGCGGCGCAAAGACATTCACGATCGAAGATCTGAGTCTGGTGTGGAAGATAACGTCATACGGTTGGGGCGGCGGTGCTGCCGTATTTGTTGGGGAATTGGTGCATTATCAGTTGATGCGATGCTGCAAATTTGTACGCCGTTGGGTTGTGAACCGAGTTTAAATATTTGATCATTGAGTCTGTACCATTTTTTTGTAAGTGAGTTCTCTCTTCGTGTAATTTCCACTATACCAAAAATAGTAGCTTCGTGGTCGCCGCAATCCACGAAGGTCAACAACGGCCACTGCTCTACTTTCTAATCTATCAATATAGCATTGTATGTAATCAAATAGACTTCACCCCATTCACATTCGGATTTTAGCAAAAAATCAATAGTTAGATATTCCTTGTAGTTCGGATTCGAAGCTTCGACTGTCGGAGTTTGTTTGTACAATTTCAGCAATCTTATAGATCCAGTGACGAATTTACAAACATCTCTCACTCAATATCTGAATTCCCGCGACATCTAAATCATTCAAAATAACACAGAATAATCTGGGTGAATTTTGAGTAAAAGAATTTTGAGTGTTGAAGCTTTGAAAAGGCTTTCGAAAACTTTGATAATTTTGATGAAATAGGTGATAGTTTTGATGATTTTGATAATTTTAAACCTTTGAAGACTTCTGATATTTTTTAGGGTTAAGAGAATTTTGTGAGATTTGAAAACTGCAAATTTTGACACATAGCTGAACAATGCTAGAATTAGAACCTAATGCATTGTTCAGTTTGAAATGTGTCAAAATTTGCAGTTTTCAAATCTCACAAAATTCTCTTTGACCCTAAAAAATATCAGAAGTCTTCAAAGGTTCAGAGTTCAGAGATTCTCTTAGTCAACTTTCTCTTTCGTTGATAGTTTGTCTGTTAAGCGATTTGCTGGTGGTTTTGACGTATTGGACCCTTAATTACACTTTATATTACCGTAATGTGTGTTGAAAATACTTGAACATGATTTTACTTAGCCGTAGGAATGCAAAGAGAAAGTCGACGAAAAGAGTCTCTAATGCATTGTTCAGCTTGATTTGAAACATTTGAAAATTTCAGGAGTTCGACAATTTTGATGGTTTAAAAAATTTAAAAAAAAAATTGAACGGTATTCATTATTTTGGGAATCTTGGAATTGTTGAGGACTTGGAAACGTTTCAAAATAGCGTAAGTTTCAGGAATACAAAGAATTCTAAAAAAACACAAAATTTTGAAAAAATTCTAAATTTTAGAGTTTTAAAATTTTTGTTTAAGTTTTCAAAATTTTGAATAGAATACAAAAATTCTAATCGGAATCTTGAGAATTTGAAAACAAAAAAAGAAAATTGTATTTAACTTGTTTTCCAATTTTTCGTCTACAGAATTATTAGATTTTTAGTTTTGTTTTAGATCTCTTGTTAAAATTTTTGAATACCCCCCAAGTAATCTTAAAAAGAATTCAAACAAATCAAACATTTTTAAAATTTTGCAAGTTAAATGAACATTCTTAATATTCATGAATTCTTCTGGACTTAATAGCAAATTTCCGGAGATCTTTGACTTTATAAAGAACCCAAAAATAAATTCAACAGAAATTTGAAGACAAAAAATTCAAACAAAGTTTCTGAGTGAATTTTGCCCATATTTTTGGAGAATTTTGAAATAACTTTTGGAGAATTGCTGGAAAATTTTAGAGAATTTTTCCTGAGATTTTTGCGAAAATTTTTAACGATTTTTTCTAGAAATTCTGAGGGAATTTCGAATGTATTTCCAGAGACATTAAAGGGTGATACGGTCAAAATTTGGTCAAGGGAAAACGCGTGTAAATCGGTGAAATCGTTTATTTAAAAAATCAAATTAAATTTCTTTTTCAAGTTCAATTAGTATAAAATTCAGGAAAAATATTCAGTTAGGCTTCCGCTTTTCCAAATCCGAATTGCCGGGCCTTACGCTTGACCCCTGCCATCAGATTTTGTACAGCCACCTTGTCCACCTTCTTCGCCGCAGAAAGCCAGTTTGCCTTGAACTGCTGCTCGTCCTTAGCAGTTTTTTTGGGCTTCTTTAGGTTCCGCTTGACAATAGCCCAGTATTTCTCAATTGGGCGGAGCTCTGGCGTGTTGGGAGGGTTCTTGTCCTTGGGAACCACCCGCACGTTGTTGGCGGCGTACCACTCCATGGCCTTTTTACCGTAATGGCAAGATGCCAAATCCGGCCAAAACAGTACGGAACAACCGTGTTTCTTCAGGAAAGGCAGCAGACGTTTATTCAAACACTCTTTCACGTAAATTTCTTGGTTGACAGTCCCGGAAGCTATGAAAATGCTGCTTTTCAAGCCACAGGTACAGATGGCTTGCCAAACCAGATATTTCTTTGCGAACTTTGACAGTTTCGTGTGCTTGAAAATATCTGCTACCTTTCCCCTTCCTTTTGCCGTATAAAACTCCTGTCCCGGAAGCTGCTTGTAGTCGGCTTTGACGTAGGTTTCGTCGTCCATTACCACGCAGTCAAACTTCGTCAGCATCGTCGTGTACAGCCTCCGGGATCGCGCTTTGGCCGTCGTATTTTGTTTATCATCGCGATTTGGAGTCACTACCTTCTTGTAAGTCGATAGTCCGGCTCGTTTTTTGGCTCGATGCACGGTTGTAGACGATACACCCAGCTTATTTGCGGCATCTCGGAGAGATAGGTTAGGGTTTCGCTTGAAACTACCGGCAACTCTCTTTGTCGTCTCAGCGGCTTCCGGTTTTCGATTTCCCCCCGATCCAGACTTCCTGGCTGTCGACAAACGTTCCCCAAACACTTTAATTACATTTGTAACGGTTGATTTGGCAACTTTTAGCGATTTTGCCAACTTTACGTGCGAGTAGCTCGGATTTTTGCGATGCGCGAGCAAAATTTTGATACGCTGCTCTTCTTGCTTGGACGGCATTTTGACAACTGAAGAGTGAATTCCAAAATCAAAATAGGAGCAACATTCTACACACACACACCTTCAAAATGAGGGGTGTTCAGGTTTTTTAAATGCAAAATTGAAAGAAATACGTCAAGTTGATATTGACCAAATTTTGACCGTATCGCCCTTTAATTTTAAAAAATCCCCAAAACAAACAATCCCACCTAAGTGGTAAACCATTCAAAGGCTAGAAAGGCCTAGATAACATAAAAATTTCATTTGTATAAATAGCCATAACTAAAGCTGAAAAGCGAAGCCGTATCACTTACAGAATCAACATGTTCCAAACAACAAATAATTACAAAATAAATACAAATTTATGATGATGATGATAAACAAACAGAGATAAACTGTCATGCTTAATTGCTCCGAAAAGTACAATGCTATTACACTGTGCTACAAAAAAAAATGTGAAGAAACTTTCAAAGTGACATAGTAGAGATTGTTTATCTGGTCAATTTTAACACATAACCGTGTTCAACATATTTGTAACACTCTAAAAATATTTATTTATTGTTAAAAAGCCGTTTTTCGGAACTTTTTTCCGCACAAAATTTCCTACACGGGCATTTTTCAACCGACTTCAAAATTTCCGGCGTTTTGGAAAAGCTTTTTATTGTGGTTTTAACCTTCCTTGGGTGTTAACATTTTGTGGCGAACAAGGTGTTTCGGGTCATATTGACCCGGATTTCAAATTCACATTCATTCAAAGTCTTTGTATTCAAAATGCTTTTTAGGGTCCCAATTTTCAGTTTCTGGTAAGTACTGCCCTTTTTGACCCGATTGGCCACAGGGAATCTGTGCCAGAAGAGGGCTTGTTTTGCCACGATCCGTGAGGCGGCGACGGATACAAATTTTCATAGGAACATGCTTTTCGACGGCTCAAACCTCATGATTTTTCATGAATAGTCTACTTCTAGCCGTGAAATGGACGAATAACCATATTGACCATTCCGGAACTATCCGGATGCCCCAGGAGAGGAGACCAATGACAGTTGCCTTTATTTACATTCGCACTAGGATTGGATGATCTTGATATTGATCTTTACAAGGTCGACACATTTGTTGTCGATTTTCGATTTTTTAAATTGATCCTATGACCCTAAGAAAAATCAGAAAGATCATCTTTTGTTTTGATCATTTCGATCTTCGGAAAATGAGCCACAATCAAAACGTTACTTGTACATGCTAATCTGAAGAACCTGATCCAAAAAGTAGAAAACAGGAGGAAGAATGGTAAATTTGGCAAAAATATCGTCGTAAAAAATGTAGCGTAAGGGGGGGCTAAAGGTGCCAATTTTTTTTTGAAACGTTGTAGTGGCTTTATTTGTGGAGTGACCGTAAAAATGTAAATATGCTGTGAAAATATGAAGCCTTGACGACAACTTCATGTTTCATGTCGTCAGCATAGGGCGCGGAGCCAACTCAGCAGTGGGTTCAGTCAGATGGCTGTGACACCTAGGGCTGATTACTGGTAAATTTGATGTTGCTTTTCTATTTTAGTTCTCAAGTCACATTGAAATAATTTAACGTCCCAACGTGCTTATAAATAAGTAAAAATAGTAAACAAAGAAAGCTATGTCAAAGCTATGTGATCCGTTTTACTGGTTCTGGAAGCTCACGAACTGCATTACCGAACTGGTTACCAAAATAACCGAAATCAGGCAAATTCGGTAATAGGATTCGTGTGTTTTCAAAATCAAAGAAAAACTGATCCAATTGACATAGATTTCTTAGTTTATCACTTTTACTCATCTATGAGCAGTGGCGTAGCGTGGTCGGGCTAGGTGGCAGTTCACCCCGGTTGTTATCCAGACATTTGAGTAACTGAATGCTTATTCACTTTTATTAGTTGGTCTAAGCTTATTAACTTTGCCCGCTCCATGGACATATTCAACTGAATTTGTTTAATTTTATTACCAATTTAGCGAATAATGAAAACAGCACATGTTGGACATTAACAAGTTAGTAAATGTGAAACTGACATGGTTTCCTTTGTCAATGACTCTTGAGTTTAATGAGTGACCATAGCTGCTCTGTCAATATCTTCATGCATGGTCGAAAATTAGTAACATCGACATGTTTCGGGTAAAAGTCTGTACTTGTTTCCTCCTGAAGGATTCCCTCGGAGTATCCGGGTTGTCTCGGAATGGTCAATACAGGCATTCGTCCATTTAATGACTAGAAATAGATTGTTTCCAAAAAGTCATGAAGTTTGATCCGTCGAATGGAATAAAATGATCCCCCGGGCCATCTGGATTGTCCCAGAATGGTGAATATGGTCATTGGTCCATTTCAAGGCTGAACGTATTTTTTTTTTCCTCTGTTCGGGACATAAACCACTGCGACCAGTAATTTGATCTATTGTAGTATAGTGAGACTGATACTACTCATGAAAAATCATGATGTCGTCGAAAGGCATGTTTCGGCAAAAATCTATATTTGTCCCCTCCTAAATGGTTCTTTCAGGACATCCGGATTGTCTCAGAATGGCCCATACGGGCATTGATCCTTTTAAAGGAAAAAGAAGGCCTCCCAACAAAAAACATAAAATTTGAAACGTTGAAAGGCATGTATCGGCAAAAATCTATATTATCCCAGTCCTAAACGATTCCTTCGGGGCATCTGGATTGTCTCCGAATGGTCAATATAGTGATTGGGCCTTTTTTAGGCCTCAACATAAATAATAAGGTTTGAATCGTCGAAAGGCATGTTTCGGTGGAAATCCACATTTGTCTCCTCCTGAAGGGTTCCTTCATAGTATCCGGATTGTCTCAAAATGGCGAATATGTCTCAAAATGGCGAATCGGTCCATTTCAAGGCTAGAAGTAGACTATTCATGAAAAATCATGAAGTTTGAACCGATGAAAGGCATGATTCGGTGAAATACCGTATTTGTCCACTCCTAAAGGGTTCCTCCGGAGCATCCGGATTGTCCCAGAATGACCAATATAGTCATTGGTCAATTTCACGGCTAGAAGTAGACTATTCATGAAAAATCATGAGGTTTGAGCCGTCGAAAAGCAAGTTCCGATGAAAACTTGTATCTGTCGCCGCCTCACGGATCATGGCAAAACATGCCCTCAAACCGGTTCAAAAATGGCCGTACTCATCAGAAACTGAAAATTAGGACTCTAAAGAGCAGCTTGACTGCAAAGACTTTAATATATGCTCATATGTTGTTTCCACAATGTGCGTTTGAAATCCGGGTCAATATGACCCGAAACACCTTATTCGTAACTTTTTTTGAACAGCCCTTCAGAAATGTCAAAAAACTTTCAATGAAAAATTAACATTTCGGATTATATTTTAAATGATTTTATAACATACTATTTCTTTTGTTTTTTAAATCTTATCTCTTCATATTTGCACTCAAAGCAGAACGACAGTGAATATTCGGATAGATTTAAGTTAAAAATGATCGCTTGATCTTCTGCGTTTACGAGTCATCGGTTTCACGTTTCAGTGACCAGCAGTAGTTAGCTATCATCCTAACTTGGTTCTTTCCTGTAAACCTTTTTTCAATCCTTGATACTTCTTGGTGGAATCGTTCACCTTGTTCGTCGCTGAATTGACCGAGATTGTCTGGGAAAAAATCCAAATGAGAATGCAAAAAATGAATTTTTATTGACATTTTGCATCCCATCTCTCCATAGGCTTCCAAAAACTCATGGACCACCTCAACATAAGTCGAGCTTCTGACGTTTCCAAGAAAGTTTTGGCACAAAGAAATAAAACTAAGCCATGCCCTTTTCTCTACTTGGTTCAATTTCTTTACAAAGTCCTTATCAGTCATAAGCTTACGAATCTGCGGTCCAACGCAAATGCCTGTAATTCATAATAATCAGAACATTAAAATACATTGGGATGATTTTTTCTTCTTCGAAGAATGTGTTGTGTTGTGAAATTTTTATAAGTACCTTCTTTAATCTTAGCGTCACTTAATTTGAAGAATACAAGTTTCAGGTGTAGAAAATCCTCGCTGTTCTTGTCGAGTCGTTTAACAAACTATTTCATGTATCCCAATTCCAAGTGTAATGGTGGCAAAATAATATCATCAGTCTTCACTAATGGAATGTTAAGGACATTCCAGGCCTATTTGCCTAGTTGTTACACTTGTAATGATTTTTTGCCCGGCTGTCCCATTCACAAAAATAACCCAAGCACCCAGGATATTTAGTGTAGCCTCCCTGCATTCCAAGCAAAATTGTCAGGACTTTGAGGTCGGAGTCAATCTGCCAGCGAAATTTATTGTAATTTATCAATCTTAGAATTTTTTCCATCGTTTGATACGTCTCTTTCATATCAGTAGCGTATGCTACTGGAACTGATGGCAATTCATTTTTGTTGTGCAGCAATACTGCTTTCAGACCTATGATGATAGTAATTTGAAAACGAATTTCAAAATTTTACTCCAACTTCGTTTTCATAAACTCGTAACTCATTGAATACTCACTTTTGCAACAACCGTCTAGAAATAATCGCCAATCTTGTGGACAGTGCTTGTGGTCGAGTGCATCAAACAATGTATCCACATCAACGCAATACACAAGGTTGTTATCGGTATCATCAAATTCAAAAATTTGTTCGAACGAGGATAGGTCTCTATCTCGTGCAGACGTTACTTTGAAGTCACTGTCTACTATATTCCACTGCTTCAATCTGGAGGCCAGAATCTCTGTTTGTCTTAAAGACAGTTCCAAATCGCGCACAAGATCACGAAAATCCTGATTTGACACGAAATGTCGTTCGGCTCCTATTGCTCCGGTTGGAATATAAGGCTCATCATTTTCCTCATCGGTAGGTTCGTTGCTTGATTCAGGAAAATTTGCAGGATTTTTGCCTGTAGTTGACTGATCTTGTTCTCCCCTTGCGACAGGTTTCGATACAGTCAACACATCCGCATATTTTATGAGCTGGCGAGTTTTATGGTGGTGACCAGTGATTTTTGTTTGGCAGAAGTAGCAATCCTCCGGCTTGTGATATATTTGATAATGCCAAACCAAGGGAGTCACGAATGGCAAACGCAGGTCATCACATTTACCGGTTTTCCATTTTTTCAACAAATAAATTCGGGTTCATACCAAGCACTTTCCACGTATGAGCATTTGGAAAAGAGGTTGAACGCTTCAACCACAGTTTTATTTGTTCTTAACTCAAATCGATGATTCTTGTCAACCAATAAACCGCAGACGTAACATAAGTTGTTGCGCTTATCACACATCTTGCCTTTTTCTTCGAGACACAATTCTTCACGTGTTCACTAATGCGATGAAACTGGACGAATTTCCTCCGTCGTTGTTTACTGTAGCACCTTCCGGGGAAAATAACGGCATGGTGTTACGTGCTGATCTTTTAGACAGCATTTATGGCCAAAACACGATGCTTGCGTAAAACGGAACGGTAACGGCAAGTTTGTCAGTTGTCGGAAAAGCGTCGTAACTTTGACAATTCTCATTATTTTTGGATGAAATTTACCTTGTGTTGCGAACCCTATTCGGTTTTCACGCACCTTTCATACATTACCATCTACACCTTGGTCCCTACAAACACTACCGTAAGCAGTAGGCTGACAGACTGACGGCTATTGAGCAAGAGGATGGTAGAAGAAGAATATTAAGAAGAATGAGGATAAAAGGAAGTTAAAAGAATAGAAGTGAAGACCTTATAAAATCACAAAACGTGCAGGATAAATAATTTCTATAATAAGAGTATATTAACTTAAACTTAGTATCTAAATCTATTAATTAGTGCCTAAATCTGTTAAAACTATAATTAGCTTACCAACTACTTACAAACTAAGGTAAGGCTTAAGGTAAGAGTACGGTCAGGAATTTACTATGTAGCGCTTAAAAATAACTTCATTGTTAATTTAGGTTAGCGTGAGCATTCACTGGAAGGATCCCTATAAGATCGCGGAACTATTACGTGAATTATTAAAGAAAAGTTGGTAAGTAAAAATCAAAATTAGGATTATTAAAACAAGCTTGAGCTGGGTAGAAGTATAATTAATAGAGTTGTATTATTAGGTACATCAGTCGATGCGATTGGTATGAGCGTCCGTTAGTCCTCCTAATACCGTCGCAGAGAGGTCATTAAACGTAATTTGAATGATAGTATTGTAATCTTTAACAGGAATTTTATAACCTACACTGAAAGGGTAATAAACACGGAAATTCTCTCGCAATCAACTGGTGTTCTCAACAAATTATAAAATTCGTTTACAACGAATTGCGATCGGACGATGTCAAGTGATCCCAGTAGTGACAGTAAGCTGAGCGAATCGCGATCTAAAATGTCGACTCAAAAGGGCAGTAAGGCAGGTAAAGATGGTTCAAAGGCTAAAACGAATCCGTCCGATCGGACCTTGGAGAAAACTGTTTCCGGATTCTCGTGTCGAACGTGTGACAAGGAAGATACCGAAACGATGGTTCAATGTGACCAATGTGTTGAATGGTTTCACTTTAGCTGTGTTGGAGTCACCTCGGAAATTGAAAACGAGAGCTGGAGTTGTTCCAAATGCGTCGAGGCAAATGGAGTCCAGTCGCCTACATCAGTTTCCAGTTCACTAGCAGCAGGTAGTACCAATAACCACAACAAGCAAATGCCAATGGGAACTAAGAAGAAGAACCAAGGATCCAAGCAAAATGCCGTTGCTGCACCTGTCACCCCATCTTTCTGTCTGAAAGCACATAAACCACATCCAGCACCTCAAGAACCTCATTCAGCTCCACGTCCGTCCACCATACCTGCCAAGCACCAGAAGTCAAAGTATGATCAGCCAAATCCCAACGGAGATGATTCGAATAGAAAACCTCTAAGGAAAGAAACTCCACCACCAGCAGAATAGCATTGTATGAGCAATGCTCCTTCAGTAGCATCTTCCAGAATGTCACAACAAGCGCTCATGAAATTGAAGCTTCATAGATTAGAAGAAGAACGCGAGTTGGAGCGACGTGAAGCTGAGAAGGAGAGAAAATACTTGGAACAGAAGTACAGTATATTGGAGCCCCTCCCCCCCCCCCCCCCCCCCCCCCCCTTCACGATATTATTATTATTAACCTTTAACATCATCGGACAACATGTTCTACATGATAAAACTTAAACTACAACATTTAAACTACGCAAACAATTCTTGAAACTATTATTGCTACTCGAGAAGTCAAACAGATGATACACACTATTAAAACTAACACACATTGCACGAATTGGTTCGTTTTGTCCATAGGCCGTTCGATGGAAAGGGAGGCGTAGAAAGTCTGTTGATCGCAGGATTCTCGGTGGAACATTAATATTTACTTTCGCCAAGATGTTTGGAGCATCAACTTCTCCACGAAGCAGTTTTCCGATGAACAAAGCCCGCAAATCTCTTCTCCTTTTTGCCAAAGTCTCTATGCCCAAAAGTTTACATCGGCCTTCATAAGGGGGAAGTTCGACTGGATTTGTCCAGGGAAGAAACCTTAAGGCATACCTTATAAACTTTCGTTGCACAGCCTCAATCCTAGTGCACCAGATTTCAGTGTAGGGGCTCCATACTACTGCAGCAGATTCAAGTGTTGAGCGTACCAGCGCATAGTATAGAGCTCTCCAGGCAATAGGGATCACGGAACTCTTTGGCAATCCGCATAATGAAGCCAAGGTTTTGATTAGCTTTCGCTATTATATGACTGTAGTGAGCCTGAAAAGTGAGCCCAGCATCCAATAAAACTCCGAGGTCCTTCACAATGTATTCCCGTTGGATTGGTCGGCTGTTTACCGTGTAACAATACTCTATAGGAATTTTCTTCTTCGTGAAACTTACAACCGAGCACTTCGATACGCTGATACTTAATCTGTTGCTAGCGCACCAACTGGAGAAAATATTTATCAGTTTTTGCAATTCCTCACAATCAGCAGTAGAGCGTACAATCAGGAATATTTTGAGATCATCAGCATACACAATTTTACATCCTGGGAGTGCTAAACAAACATCGTTAAAATACAACGAAAACAGGAGTGGTCCTAGATTGCTGCCTTGTGGGACGCCTGATGTGCTTCGAAAACTCCGAGATTCAACGTTGCCTAGTTTCACAGAGAGATGACGGTCTGATAGGAATGATTCGAGCCAGCGAACAAACGAAACCGATGCACCCAAACGTTGCATTTTAGTCAGAAGTATAGAGTGGTCGACACGATCGAAAGCAGCTTTGATGTCGGTATATACTGTATCAATTTGTGAGCCCTCTTCCATGTGATGAAGACAAAAAGAGCTAAACTCAACAAGATTAGTGTTGATCGACCGACCAGGGCAAAACCCATGTTGGTTTACGGAAATATAGTGTGTAACACTGCGCTGTAACGTATCGCCGATTAGAACCTCAAACAGTTTTGAGCACGCACAGAGTGAAGTGATGCCTCGGTAGTTTCGCGGCTCGTTTCTTTTTCTTTTCCTAAGAACCGGAAACCGTGTAACCATGCCCTTCAAAAAATCTTGAAAGGGAAGGCCCCCCGACAGGGAGGGGAACGAATTAATAATTCCTTCAACGTAACGGGAGTGATTGCCACGTTGAGAATGCTATTTGGGCAACCCGAAGCAATCGTCCAATCACTCATCGCCAGGATCAACGCATTGCCTCCACTTCGTGAAGACAGGCTGGAAACAGTAGTCAGTTTTGCAGTCACCGTTGAAAACTTTATTGCCACCGTAGAAGCGTGTGAACTAAATGAGCACATTTACAACATATCTCTTTTGCATCAACTAGTGCACAAACTTCCTCCAACGATCAAGTTGGACTGGGCGAAGCATCGTCACGGTCTTTCCAATGTCAACTTGGCGACGTTTGGATGCTGGATCTATTCGCTAGCTGAGGCAGCTAGTGCAGTGACCATCACACCTTTGTCGGACGATGTGAAGCCACCACGTGATATACGAAACGATTCAAAAGGAGGGAAGAAAGGAAATGCTTTCGTGAATTCTCACTCAGAGACACCTTTCTCTAATTCGCCAACAACGTACGATCGGGGTTCTTCCAAAACGACGCCAACGGCAACGGATACCTGTCCAATATGCAGGGGCCTTTGTAAGTCAGCAGACAAATGCAGGCGATTTCAGGAGCTCTCGCGTGATTCCCGATGGGCCGCTGTGAGGGAGTTTGGTCTATGTCGAAAATGCTTGCGGCGTCACAATGGTTCGTGTAAAGCCAAACCTTGCGGCAAAAATGGTTGCACTTTTGAGCACCACGAAATGCTGCACAAGGAACGTAATTCTCAACCCCACGAACGTATCACCTACCGCGGAGACATCGAAACAAAATTCACAAACGGGTTCAAACCAACCGCACAGCTGCAATGTGCATGGATCGCACACCAACACAGGATTTTTCCGATACCTACCGGTGATTCTGTTCAGCAATAATAAAGCAGTTTCCACGTACGCGTTCTTCGATGAAGGATCCGAGTTGACCCTTGGGATCAAGAGTTGGCCGACGAGTTGGATTTGGAAGGCTTGGTGAGTCCCTTGTGCCTCCGGTGGACCGGTGGCGATCAACGTCACGAGAAAAACTCCAGATTGGTTAATTTAAGCATCGCTGGGATACGAAATGCAACTAAGAAATTTCAACTGAACGATGTTCGAACAGTCAAAAAATTATTAATCCCGTATCAATCATTGGATATGCAAGAGCTCTCTCGAATCTATCCACATTTAGAGGGTATACCTATAGATTCATACAGCGATATTCGGCCTTGGATTCTGATTGGCCTTAAGCATGCGAGAGTCGGCCTTGTACTAAGGAGTCGCGAAGGAAAGCCTGACGATCCAATAGCAACGAAAACAAGATTGGGGTGGACCGTGTACGGTGGCAACGGCAAAAGAGCTGCTCACAATATAGTGAAATATTCCTTCCATGTTTGCGTTAAAGAAGACAATTCGGATGACAAATTACACTTAGCGATGAAGGAATATTTCGAGTTGGATAGCGTGGGTATCACCAAAAGGGACAGTCTTCTCCTCCAAGGACGATACCCGCGCGTTATCGTTACTCAGATCTCTAACCAAATTTGAGAACGGGCGGTATGAGAATCAGGAGCTTCTCTCCCAAGTAACACAATTTGTTACAATAAAGGAATATTGGCTTCTTTGAGACAAAATATGGTAGAATTATTAGGCAACCACGACGTTTAACGTAACTAAACTGCAACCAGAAAAGCGCAAGAGGTGGAGCCTATTTGCAACATATTATCTGAGTTTCAAAAGTGTTGCCAAAAAGACCCACGAAACTTTTTGATCCGATACTATCATTTGAAATGTCGAATGATAATTATGTTCCTAACAAGTTTTTAATACGTTTCATGAATCTATTTATGTTATAAGATAAATACTCCGGTCTACCGTACATTATTAAGATTTGTTTTAAGTTTATGACCGGTTGCAAGAGCAATTATTTTTTAGACTTGAACTTTTTTTTCACTGGTGTGCAGTTCTCCAAAAATCTATAAAATTAATATTATAGCTTAAAAAATTCTCATCTCAAAGCAGATTTTTTCAACCGATTCAGATTTATGGTGAAATACGCAGTTTTACTTCGTAAAATATAATGCGCGCGGGAATTGGTAAAAAAATAGACTCTTAAGTTCTGCTGGAAAAATAATTCTATAATGTTTTTTCGTAACAAAGATTCCAAATTTCACTGTTATATGCGTGTATGATCCGTACAACAGAAATATGTTAAATTTGAGTCATCTACACTTAATCATAATGCAAATAAACGGATATATTTGTCAAGCCATATTTTGGCAATTTATTTTACCATGGCGGCTGAGCATAAAATAACAACACCGCAGGTTGAAAATTTATTGACAGATTTTTATTTATGGTTTTTCCTACATAAGTTGGAAATATATTCCATATTTTGGATATTAATGCAGACATTAACATCTCACATTAAAATATGTACATTTATTTCCGGAAGCATAGCATGAGTTTAACGTTAATTATATTTTCTGAGCTAGTAATACTGTTACGCAGCTTATTAATTTAACTACATAGTAACTTTAGTCATGTTTCCGTTAAAGAGCTCCTGTTAAGAACTCAGTGCAAATGTTCAGTCATTGAAAATGAAGCATAGAAACAATAGTTACACTCACACAGAAGATGTGGAAGATGTGTTTAAATAGCTATTCTAGGGGATTATGCTTCCATAAATGAATTGTAATTGTTAATTATTTGTTTTGGTTAGTTGCAAAATTTCAGTTATCTTAATTTTGATAGTTCAGTTATCGAGTTGCGGAAAGGCTCTAATGTGGCGTAGTTATCTAAAATTTGGTCTATAGGTAAAACCACCTGCCTTAAAATTTTCATCAATTTTGTGTCATCTTGATAATAATAATATAAATATTGGTTCTATAAATAAATTCGAAAAAAAGATTCCCCTGAGATTTAAGGGATACGCCAGTTTTTTCCTAATATTCAGCTTATGTCATTTTATAATGAATACACATCGAACATTTTTGAACATTTTTTCACTAGCGACAGAAATTATCTATTTAAATATATCTGATGCAGCGTTGATTCATGATAAATAGTACGACAGGAAATTTTCACCAATAGGCTGAATTCTTAAGATCCATTGGACGACATTTCATTTATCTCCCCAATGTAGATTTTCAAAATAATGAGGAATGTTTTGCTTTAATAAATAAACTTCTTTTACGTGTATGTTTTATTTAATTGATGCTTAAATTTTGTTTTGTCCAAAAAATTTTCCTTGATCTCAACAGCAAGCGTACCTATTTTCATTATAAATGTATACATGTAAAATAAAGAAGAGATTTAAGATTACTATCTATATCTCAAAATGCAAAATTAAAACCAAATCTTACGACATAAACATTTAATAACAACTAATAAACAAGCAACCTTAAATCTAGGTTGAGCATGGATATCATAAATAAAATCTTAAGGTTTATAAACGTTCAATGTTAGTAGATGAATTTATGATGCAAATGCATGTTTTCATAGATGGGACAGTCTTTTAATTTTTACCGTAACCTATGCACCAAAAACATGTAATATGAACCATAGCTGTGGTTTGTTAGTTTTGATACAATTTATAACTTTATTTGCTAAAACTTATAACGTGAGACATAAACCTATGAGGAAACTGCAATTTGTATGATTTGGGTAGTATTAGGGAGCTTATTCATTTATATGAACCATTCAAAGGCTGAAGGTCTCTCAAATATAGAAATCCAAATGCTTATTCATTTAAGTCTCATAAATTAATCTCAACTATATCACAGTTGCACGGTACATATCAATAACTCAAAGCAAGTGTTGAAATGTTTGATTTACTTTTCAAAACTCCAGTACCCCAGTCATTTCCCCGTTTGATATTAACGATGGAGTTTTGGTATGTATACGAGACAAATAACCGTTTTCAAATCTTCATCTTATCGTATAGAGCATTTTTTCTCAAAATCTCGTACATCCTCTTATTAGATAGATACCCAAAATCTAGATATAGAAGTAGTAATAGTTACTGTTCACCAAACCAAAGATTTCTACATCTACAAAATGGGTGGAACAAATTCATGTTGAATTGTTTTCACTTCCAATAATTGTTAACCTTATTTAAATAAAGTTAACCGGCAGTGTACGCTTTACCTCTGTAAATGTCAAAACACTAAACTGTTTCCAAAATGTTCATTATAACGTCGCAATACTGTAGCATTTCATTTTTGCATCGAGCAAAGTATACAACATGTATCTATTAAGTTGCAGGCTTATTAATCTCAATCCTAGTTCTGCCTATCGAACTGCAACCTTAGCGCAACGGTTTTTACACATATATGTATTTCTTTGAATAGTTTATAATATATTATGATGAGAGTTATGTTGAAATTATGTTGCAAACGCATGATTTGAAACAAGCACAGAATGCTTATATTGTTAGCAGAAGTATGTGTAAAACGTCAGTTGTCAATAGAAACGCTCAGGAGGAAGTGTGTTTTTTGGGATGATTGAGAAAAAATAATAATCTATCGGCGAATGAATCCGGCTGAGCCGAAATGGTTCATCCATTATTTTAAATAAATAAATTTGTTAAAAAAGACTTCTATGTAATCCACAACCGGTTCAAATGATTGGATTTATCATGAGCTCCCAATTTGTCAAACTGCTAATATTTAATTAATATTCAAATTTCACCACGGAGATAAATACGCTCTAACGCCTTGCATATTAAAATAGCAGTAATGCAACTTTCGTTGATGAAATCGATCTATCGGCGAATGAATCCAACTGAGCCGAAATGGTTAGCACACTGCTGTTCATCCTTTATTTTAAATAAATGAATTGTAGAAAAAGAATTTCATGCACAACCGGTTCAAATGATTGTATTTATCTTGATCTCTTAACATTTTGTAGTTTCGTTATATGACCCTTCATCGTAAACGCAATACATCATAGACATTGGAACTCTCACGAAATGTCGGGAATCTAACTATATTTTACGGTTATACTTCTCCGCTGTTTGTCAGCTATTGCCAGTAAAAACCCAGATGTGATTTGTAACATCACTGTGAAATGTTTGTTGAAAGCCATACTAGTACCTAGATGGTTGCAAATTTATTCCAATATGATTTCAGCATCAATTTTTTAGACTTAGTTTCAAAATAGGTTTTGATAACTTGTAGGTTCATAATACTGTAATGAAACAGATTGCATTTTAAGGATATGTTGCAATGTAGTTCCTGACTACTTCAAGTTTCACATATTCAAAGAGAAATTTATTTGAAACAAACAAACTCCATCTTACTCGAGATCATATTACATAGTTCATGCATGTGTCAAATATGAAAATTTGGTAACGTTAGTGCAATTTTTTGTACCCCTTGCAACATTAAAACAGCTCTGATGCAACAGTGTATGTTTTCTGTGCCTGTTGGGAGTCGTATTAGAAACAAGAAAACCAAACATATTTTTTGAACGATGTTGCATGTGCTGCTTGGGATCTGTCGACTGGGAGCAAATGGTTCAAGGGACCGGATTTTTTGTGGACAGCTATGGAAAAGTGGATGGGATCTACGGTAGATTTGAACAATGGAACCATAGAGAAAATTCGACCGAATCTGAACGTGCATTCGGTGCCTACGGTTCCAATAATAAACATTGAAAGATTCTCCACGTGAGGCGACTGCAGAATGTTGTGGCATTAATCAATCGTTTTCCAAGGAACTGCCTACTACGTCGCTAAAAATTACCAACGTTAACAGGACCATACACCATGGAAGAGCTGCATAAGGCTGAAGTCTATCTTTTACGACAGGCCCAACAGGACAGCTACTCGGCCGAGATTGCCATTCTACGTGGTTGTGAGCAGCAGAACGGGAGCCTTCCAAAAGGCAACAGTCTCTTCAAGTTAACACCATGGTTGGATACTAATGGAGTAATGCGAATGCGAGGTAGGATTGAAGCGTGTACTTATGCTAACGAGGATGCTAAAAATCCCATCATTATGCCCCGTTACCATCCCATAACAAGCCTAATAATCTCGCACTATCACAACCGTTACCACCACAAAAACAACGAAACTGTAGTGAACGAACTTCGCCAGAAGTATAGAATACCTCAAGTAAGATCCGCCTACTACGATGTTAGGAAAACCTGTCAAAGGTGCAAAAACGAAAGTTCGATTCCCCAACCACCTATAATGGCAGACCTTCCGCAAGCCCGATTAGCCGCCTATTCACGCCCCTTCACCTACACTGGTATTGACTACTTCGGGCCTATGGAAGTTGCAGTTGGCAGGAGACGAGAAAAACGCTGGGGAATGATCGCTACGTGTCTAACAGTACGAGCGATTCACATTGAAGTCGTTCATTCGCTCACAACAAATGCCTGCATAATGGCCATTAGGAACTTCGCAGCCAGACGTGGAATGCCTCGCGTGTTGTACAGCGACCGAGGAACAAATTTCATCGGAGCAAATCGCGAATTGACGGAAGCTTGCGAAGAAATGGAACACGAAGCCATCATGCAGGAATTCGTGACTTCGGAGACGAGGTGGTTCTTAATCCAATCACCACACATGTGTGGGAGTTGGGAACGATTAGTGCGTAGCGTAAAGACAAATCTACTCGCAATTTGCCCTACTCACAAACTATCTGATGAAATCCTTCGCAACCTTTTGGCTGAAGTTGAACTGACAGTTAATTCTCGGCCGTTGACAAATGTACCAGTAGACGATGAGTCGGCCGAGGCTCTTACGCCGAATCATTTTTTACTGGGATCATCAAATGGAGGGAAACCATTAACCATACTCAACGAATTCGACGGAGCTGCACTGAGGCAGAGCTGGCGGGCCTCACAGGTCATGGCGAACAAGTATTGGAAACGATGGATCACGGACTACCTTCCCGAAATTACCAAGAGAACAAAGTGGTTTGTTCACACCAAGCCACTGGCCATTGGGGACGTAGTCATTATAGCTGATGCAAGGTTACCCTGCCCCAGCCGTTCCCTCCGGAAGGCTCCCGCCGCGGCCCCCCCCCCACCGTGTAAGCGCCTCGCCATGCCTCTCGCCGAGTAGTAAACCACCCGAGGTGATTTACCCAGGGGTGGATGTTGCGAACCCTATTCGGTTTGCACGCACCTTTCATACATTACCATCTACACCTTGGTCCCTACAAACACTACCGTAAGCAGTAGGCTAACAGACTGACGGCTATTGAGCAAGAGGATGGTAGAAGAGGAATATTAAGAAAAATGAGGATAAAAGGAAGTTAAAAGAATAGAAGTGAAGACCTTATAAAATCACAAAACGTGCAGGATAAATAATTTCTATAATAAGAGTATATTAACTTTAACTTAGTATCTAAATCTATTAATTAGTGCCTAAATCTGTTAAAACTATAATTAGCTTACCAACTACTTACAAACTACGGCTTAAGGTAAGAGTACGGTCAGGAATTTACTATGTAGCGCTTAAAAATAACTTCATTGTTAATTTAGGTTAGCGTGAGCATTCACTGGAAGGATCCCTATAAGATCGCGGAACTATTACGTGAATTATTAAAGAAAAGTTGGTGAGTAAAAATCAAAATTAGGATTATTAAAACAAGCTTGAGCTGGGTAGAAGTATAATTAATAGAGTTGTATTATTAGGTACATCAGTCGATGCGATTGGTATGAGCGTACCGTTAGTCCTCCTAATACCGTCGCAGAGAGGTCATTAAACGTAAGTCCAGATATTTAAAATTTAGTTCAACTTTGAATGATAGTATTGTAATCTTTAACAGGAATTTTATAACCTACACTGAAAGGGTAATAAACACGGAAATTCTCTCGCAATCAACTGGTGTTCTCAACACGTTGTTTTATTCAAAATTAATGCGACAACAATGATATGTCTCCAACATTACGCAATTTTAATTAGTTGCAACAAAAAATGGCGTCAAAATCGAAAAAACACCAAAAAAAGGCCAAAAAGTCAGATTTTTACGTAAATATTTTTTCTTTCTCGTTCAAATTAAACGGAGATATATTTTTTTCTTAAAGCTACAATAAAAAACTATTCAAAATCGCCAAAAATTTTGAAATTGGTTGAAAAATGCGCGTGTACGAATTTTTATGCGCAAAAATGTACCAAAAAACGGTTTTTTAACAATAAATATTTTTTTTAGGGTGCTACAAACATTTCGAACACGGTTTTGTGTTATGTTCGACCAGATAAACAATCTCTACTATGTCACTTCAAAAGTTCCGAATCACTGTTACATTGTGTTATCGTTGAAAGTCCAAAAAAAGAACACGGTGCATATAAGGCACATTGTAAAATGACAGTAATTTGAGTTGAAAATACAAATCTTATTATGATTTGGCGCTGTCAATCGTCATGCAAATGCTATTAGTAGGCTATTAAATGAAAAATAATTTGTTTTTGTAGGGGCTACGGACAGCCAAGTGTAGGTAGAATCGGTATGAGCAACTCAAGGCAACAGATTCGATTTTCCTTTTAGTCTGAAATAATCCTGCTTTGGCAAAATTCTCAACTTTCCTAAAAACATTTGTCGTATATAATAACAATTCGACCATTATTCCTTAAATAGAAGAACGTAAACAATTTCTTTCTGAGAGCTTCAAAACAAATCGAAAAACAGTACATTAATCCATCTAGTGCATCTTGATTACTATGTTCATCTTAACCCCGAATCGACGTGCCATAAACATTCTCCATCGGCAATTATCCGTTTTGCCTTCGAAAAGGAGAGGATTAGCTTCGCATCCGGTGTAGAACGAATCCATTCAGTAAACATTACCCCAGTGCGAAACCCACACTAATGAACGCTTTGCGCACCCTCCCGTTTTCCCATTTCAGTTATCTTCCGGGTGTACTGTGCGGACCACACATACTGCACCCTGCGCTTCCCGATGGCCGCCTCGGCCGAAATCATCAAGGCCTGTGCAGCCGACAAACTGCAGCTCGCTCGGATGCCGGAGGACCTGCTGCTGGTGGAGGTTAAATCCAACGGCGAACGGACAACGTACAAGGACAACGACGTCAGCATACCGACGGCCCTGAGCCTAAACGGGCGGATATTCGTTTCGCCCAAGGATCACCTGGATGCGCTGGTAATAATTACCACCCAGTCACGTTGCCGTTGCACATGAAGCACATCTCCGTAAGCAATCGGATTAAAATCGATTCGGTTTTTTGTGTTGTTTCACTTTGCAGACTCCGCTTCCGGAGCAGGAGCTTCCAACCGAGGCGATCGATATGGACTTTGAAGCGCTACCGACCAAGGATGTTGCCTACCACATGACTCTGTTCGATTGGGATCTGTTTTGGGCCGTGCACGAGTACGAGCTGCTTTACCACACCTTCGGAAGGCATCATTTTAATAAGGTTAGTGAATTTGCGACGCTCTATGTGTGTTGAAGGTAATCCTGATTTATAGCGAACTGGCAATTTCCTCGCAACTTTTTTAACCTCTTGACGGTCTTTTTTTTTCAACAGTTCAAAAGAACCTCATTAATGACTATATTCTCCTTTATCTTTATGGGAGTTGCGATAAACGTGGGCAAGAAACTTTGTGCGCCTCGAGTTCTGCAACCCCCACGTACGAAGGCAAATACTTCTTTTTTTTTGTTTGCCTCGGCCTACTCTGTGCCATATTATACGCTTTTAGCTTTTCGCTCGCGGTAGAGCACTTCTCTCGAGAAGTCAAAACCGCATAAAATCATAAAATTTATGATTCATCACGCTTGGCGGGTGGTGCTCGGCTGGATGGATTTAACACTGAAGATCGGAGGAAAGCAATAGAACACCCGATTCCGACTCACTGCCGTTGACGGATAATAGAAGAAATGACGGGAAGATAATTTTCACAAGTGGAAAATTAGTTCTGCAATAACGGGATGTCCGTGACGCTTGGGTTGGGAAAAAGTTGCGTTTTAATTTTCCACCTCGGTGGGAATCGACATAAAGTGAATGATTTTGTTTATTTTCTTCGATACTGCTCAGCTGATGAGGGTTGCTCTCAACACATCAAACGTTAATGCCGGGTGAGAGGGTTGCCGCTTTCAAAAGTGAACGTACAGATATTTGCTAAAATTAAGTCAACAATTTCTAAATTTCCTGGAATTTAACCTACAAAGAAATGTTTTGTAGGTTCCACAGAAGATAATGCCGAGGATAATCCGGATAAACAGCAGTTGAAAATTTTGTCAACAATGGTTATTAGGACAGCTCTTTACATTTCTAATGATTTGGGAAAGCGCCAGTGATGATTCTTTCACCTGCAAAGGAATCAATGATTTAAAAATATGTGATACTACGTAAAAGTTTCTTGCAAATAAGGCGAATTTAAAAAAAAAATTAACAATTTTAAAACGGACGAAACGTTGACTGAAAACATGGAACAAATCCATGTTCCATGTTTTTTTTTACCCCATAGGATTGCAATGATCGGGGTTGGTTTTTGAAAATTTTCAAGTGATTATGCCGGAAGGATTAGTCTATGGTGACCAAATAAACATCGGGCTTTCGAAATCAGCTCACATAGTCTTCTTGGAAATTTTTGGGATTCAGTATCAGTCAGTATACGTGTTTTGTTGTCCAGGTATTTGTTAAAGTCCGTGTTTTTGTACTTGTCCGTGTCATTATATTGTTAGTGATATTCTTGTCAGTGCCATTATTGGTATCTGCGCAATTTCATATAGTACAGGTGTGACAATGTAACAGCTATCTCCCTTATTCTACGCTCCCAAATGGGACGTTAAACTCATCGGGAAAATAAGCTGCTGTGTTGGAGATGTATATTTGTGGACGATCTTTTAATATATAGTTATGTATGTATGATGTGTATGTAGTTTTGGGAATGTTAAATGAGTCACTTTCCCACACTGTTGTTATTATTATTAGCTTTTGATTTGTTGGGAACATACCGCCTTAGATGATACTTGCATACATGTTATTCTTCCACGTAGATCTTTCTTGGGCGGCTACTTGGTCTTGTTCCAACCAGAGACCGAGATGTCTGACTATCCAGATTGCGTCGCCATGAGACTCGGATTTGCTTCCACTGTGACCCTACCAGGCTTCAAGCCTAGCCAACCCCCCCACAACATGACAGATTAAGTTAGTTTCGTGTAACCACTTGCAAATCGTAGATGTCGCCCCGCAACGTAAACATTGGGATCGTCCCTGGCAGATGCACCGATTTTTATGTTCGGAGCAGCATGTTTTTGTTGCGCCTTGAGTGGTTGCAAAACACAAGCAAGCGTACCATATCAAAAGAGTGTATTATATTCACGGTATAACTTCATTTATAAGTTATCTAAATATTGACATAAATATTTCACGCGGCTAGCAAAGATAAAACCACGGCGTTCCCGCAACCCCGGTTGTTCGTTTCGGAAGTATTACACCGCGTTGCATTTTGTGAACACTACTAAAGGGCGATACGGTCAAAATTTGGTCAATATCAACTTGACGTATTTCTTTCAATTTTGCATTTAAAAAACCTGAACACCCCTCATTTTGAAGGTGTGTGTGTGTAGAATGTTGCTCCTATTTTGATTTTGGAATACACTTTTCAGTTGTCAAAATGCCGTCCAAGCAAGAAGAGCAGCGTATCAAAATTTTGCTCGCGCATCGCGAAAATCCAAGCTACTCGCACGCAAAGTTGGCAAAATCGCTAAAAGTTGCCAAATCAACCGTTACAAATGTAATTAAAGTGTTTGGGGAACGTTTGTTGACAGCCAGGAAGTCTGGATCGGGGGGAAATCGAAAACCGGAAGCCGCTGAGACGACAAAGAGAGTTGCCGGTAGTTTCAAGCGAAACCCTAACCTATCTCTCCGAGATGCCGCAAATAAGCTGGGTGTATCGTCTACAACCGTGCATCGAGCCAAAAAACGAGCCGGACTATCGACTTACAAGAAGTTAGTGACTCCAAATCGCGATGATAAACAAAATACGACGGCCAAAGCGCGATCCCGGAGGCTGTACACGACGATGCTGACGAAGTTTGACTGCGTGGTAATGGACGACGAAACCTACGTCAAAGCCGACTACAAGCAGCTTCCGGGACAGGAGTTTTATACGGCAAAAAAAAGGGGAAAGGTAGCAGATATTTTCAAGCACACGAAACTGTCAAAGTTCGCAAAGAAATATCTGGTTTGGCAAGCCATCTGTACCTGTGGCTTGAAAAGCAGCATTTTCATAGCTTCCGGGACTGTCAACCAAGAAATTTACGTGAAAGAGTGTTTGAATAAACGTCTGCTGCCTTTCCTGAAGAAACACGGTTGTTCCGTACTGTTTTGGCCGGATTTGGCATCTTGCCATTACGGTAAAAAGGCCATGGAGTGGTACGCCGCCAACAACGTGCAGGTGGTTCCCAAGGACAAGAACCCTCCCAACACGCCAGAGCTCCGCCCAATTGAGACATACTGGGCTATTGTCAAGCGGAACCTAAAGAAGACCAAAAAAACTGCTAAGGACGAGCAGCAGTTCAAGGCAAACTGGCTTTCTGCGGCGAAGAAGGTGGACAAGGTGGCTGTACAAAATCTGATGGCAGGGGTCAAGCGTAAGGCCCGGCAATTCGGATTTGGAAAAGCGGAAGCCTAACTGAATATTTCTCCTGAATTTTATACTAATTGAACTTGAAAAAGAAATTTAATTTGATTTTTTAAATAAACGATTTCACCGATTTACACGCGTTTTCCCTTGACCAAATTTTGACCGTATCACCCTTTAGTCCTAGGTTAGAAAATCAAAAAGGGACATATGGCAATGCATTTTTTTTCTCGCGATAATCGGGCCCGAATGAGCAGCAAAAAGTAACTCACTGAAGAATAATGAATAGGTTTGTTCACGTTACTCATGACTTGGTTATATGAAATGTCAAACACAAAATCTTTTACACTGGAACAAGTTGCTCATCAACATAGCTGAGGATAAACTGAAATTTTCAGACACTGCCAGTGATTATAAATGTTAATTTTACCCACATTAGACCATCCCCACCACTTATCTGGGTAGTATTTTGATGACAGAGAGCGTTCTTATTTTGATTTAGCCACCCACTTTCGCATCGGTCGTTAACACAATAAGACTCACATTAATTCTCGCACCAGTTTCGTTACGCTAAATATTTTGTGCAGTGTATAGTTTGAATACTCTTCCGTACAGGTTTTCAACGTTCTGGTTTGTCCCAAAGATTGGATCTTGGGAAACATCCAGCCAAGCCAGCCAAAGCTGTTCGTTGTCTTGTTGCGCCAAATTCCTTCCACGGGGTTTTGGTGCACTCATTATTTTCACAAAATATCACAATAAACGAGAAATTACTTTAAAAACAAATCGGAAACACTCAAATTGAAATGAAAGTCTTCCAGGTGAGGATGTTGTTTTACGTTTCCACTTGTTTTGCTTATTTTTCTTCAAATAGCAACGCTCGGCTCGGTTGGGTCGGGTTGTCAAATTTACGAACCGGCTGCTCACCGAGCGAGCAAATTGTCATTTTCCAACCCGGTGCGTTGTCGAGTTGTCGAACAGGGTAACATTTTACCGATATTGCCGTATTGGTGTGGTTGGTCTTATGAGCTATTCATTTTGCCCCCCAAAGTAGCTTTTGATTTTAATTGCTGGTTAATTCTACTTTTGTTCTATAGAGGAATCCAACTTGAAAAAAGAATAAGACACCGAGTGGTGATAAATCTGACAGCTCCCATGTTAAAGTATAGGACGAAACTTTTAAAATGCTTCTAAAAAATTCAAATGAAATTTGAATTAAAAGCGGTTTGTTGTATGATGTAAGAAAAATGCAAAACTGCACAATAGGGGCATTTTTTTAATTTTATTTTTATTTTGCTGAAATTGTCTTTATTGAGTAGTTTTGAATTTTTCATACATCATACAATAAATCGCTTTTAATTAGAATTTCATTTGAATTTTCTAGAAGCATTCTAAAAGTTTCGTCCTATACTTTTACATCGGAGCTGTCAGATTTATCACCACTCGATGCCTGCTTCTTTTTTCAACCTGGATTCGTCCATACGTCAGATCCACTATAAATAATTTATGGCAATTATTGACCATATTTCAGTTTACAAACTCCTACGAATCATAATCACCCACTGGAAAAAAAACACGTTTCAATGGAGACGCATGGTCTTTTGCTAAGACCCACACTGAAATGCATAAGCCTCATTTGCAAGTGAACCGCACTGATTTGAGTTTTGTTGTTGCCCGTCTGCCTTCACTTTCCAGAATCATTGATTGCTTCCTCAAAATAAAACAGCAGTTTTCCACGATTTTGGTTCAGCTAAAAAAAAAAAAACCTTCACCGTCGAGGCGGTTGTTTTCATCCGATTCGCGGAAATTCGATTATAGGCTCAATCGCATGTAAATACGTTTCCGATGATGGTGTGGATGCGAGGGAGCGTTCTGCGAATGAACGAAACGTCAATGAATGAATGAATAAAATACTGCATCAATCATTGTGCGGATTTCATTGAAATCCAACGCACATTACCGTTTCAATCTGTGGGGTTCTTTGTAAGAATTGCGAATTTCAGTTCTATTTCCAGGAACATTTTAATGAATGCAAATTCTTCAATGTGTAGAAGGGATTTCACCCCCTTCGTAGTCCTAGTAACCAAAGTACTCGATGATTGGGTATTCGGCATCGCCATCAGATACAGTCTTCGTGATTGATCTGGGAAAGGTCACAACATTGGACGGGGAATTTTGTATTTTTTTTTCTCCTGTTGAAGTAATTCCATCGTAATTGAATACCTACTCGTTTGCTGGTAGAGGAACACAAATCCCCTCTGCCCACGGCGGTGGACAAGCTTACAGTGGAATTCGTCAATATTAAACAGCTCCGTTTCCGTTTCATTTTGGGTAAACTCACAGTGTACTCGTAACAAGAATCGGATCCTACTTAGAGTGAATTGAATAACGAGTAAGTGATCGAATTTAAAACCAACCAGCGAAAATTTCCTCTAGAATCTGACATCAATTTATAAGGTTGAAAACAGGTTGCTTTGTCTACTGTGAAATTATATTATTCCTGACGTCTGCAAAAAAAAAACAGTATCCTTCTTGCAATCTGGTAATCATCGAGTATTCAAGCGAACTCTTATCGTTCTTGAGTGTGAAAAAAAATCCGTTTTAAAATGCAGAATAGTGAAGCGCCTAACGAAGCTTGATGGGGACAATCCCCGCCCCCTGTTCCGTGCCGCTGACGCTGTCTGAAAGCCATTAAATCCAATGAAAAGCACGGAGAATGTTGTTAGGTGTTCGAGTTGAGCTATACCAACCTCTATGGCGGGACAACGCCGGCGAACGAGAAACTAGGACAGGGATGGCTTTTTATTTTCCACTTCATCCCAAACAGTCGATTAGCGCCTGTAGTGGGTGGCGTTTATTGTTTTGAACTTTTATTTTCGTTCAATTATGGGTTCATTTTGCCTAACGTCAGGCGGTGCTCTATTTTGTGATCCGGTTAAACACAGGTAACAATTGCATTGTTGTTGTATGGAAACATTTGTTGTGAAATGTTCAACCCATTTACCACCTGAAAGTATAGAATGAGAAGAACAAATGCGATTGTTTCAAGTGGGAAAAAAAACTTTCCATTGAGTTTTGAACAAGTTGAATTGCATTTCAAAAGTAAGGATCGGAAGTGCAGAATGAAGGAATGGTGCAATCTCCATTTGTTATTCAGATATGCACAGCAAGGAATGTCTTACTTCTTGCCATCGAGCAGACGTTTGTTCAGAATCGAAAGACCCAAGATTCACTTGGCTTGTCTGCCAACTCAATGCCATAAATCCATCTCGGTGAACTCCAGAAGGGCAGAAGTCATCACATTTTAACTGAAGCTTGATGAACTATCCTTAGAACGTTTAACATTTTTGCTGACTTACGTGATTGCTAGTAAAAATTGGGTTGAAAGTAAGAAGCAACCCATTCTACGTATCCACCCTCCTATAAAACTTTATTCTAACAAATGAGCAGCAATAAATCAGACTCCTAGTTACCGTACATTCACAAATAATGAATTAATTTTAACTTGCATCCTTCCTCAATTCCATTTCCATCTATTTCGAAGTGAAAAAAATCACAAACGACAAAAACCATCCTGGCATTCCCATTTCGCTCTTCTGATTTACTGCCCATCTCAACTTTCAGTTCTACGGAGATTGTTGTTCTGAGGGTGAGTCAAGAAAAACCGAAACCCGGGGAATTAACTTTTCACTCAGCTTCTCCTGCATTTAGTTTTTTTGACAAGCGAGGAAAGCACCACCCTGGATTCGAAATTTCTCGACGCTCTTTCCGAACGACGACGACGGAAGGTGGAACGGAAGAATTTAAAGCGTTTCTATCTTGACTCGCATTTTTCAATGCTTCGGAACTGCACCGAAAAAAGTCATATATCACATTGCACCTAAATTCTAGCAATGAAACTTGCGCTACTTTTTCGAACAGTGCCGAGTTTTTTTTTTTTTTTTTTGTCGGTTCAACCCATCAGGACTGGCACTTCAGAAGTCCCATTGTGTTATGTGATGCCATCCGGCGTGAAAGTTGCATTCTTCGGTGGGGAAGCGGAAAAGGAAAGATGCCACAAAAAATGCACCATCTACTCGAGCGTGGAAAAATGCAATAGAAGAAGGGCTTTACTGATCTACCGAGGCAAGATTGGGTGATTTTTTGAGTGGAACGCAAGTGATAAGATTATTGTGTGTCTAGAGAAATCACAATGGAAATTCAACGCGCATCGCATTGGAACTGAACACAGATTCCACTCAGGCATAAAAACCTGCCTGATTCTGGACTTTCATGTTTAGAAAGCAGTGCTGTCAAGGGGTGGATCGCTCAGCACACTCCTGTGCTTTTGTTTATTGTGTCTACAAGCGTTGCACTGATCTGGGAGTTCCCGTAATGTGCCGATGTGTTGGCAGCCCAAATTGTTATTATCTGCTGAGCCTGGCAACCAGGCAAAGCATATTGGCAAGGTTGATGGTTTCTTATTTCTATAAGCTCAACTGTCAAAACCAGGGAAGCCAGATAGTTATTCAAAATGTCGGTAAAGAACACTGAAAAATGTCTGTATTTGTCTGTATTGAGAATTTTGTCAAAAATTAGTGTAAAAAATATGGGTTGGGGGAGTATTTTATTTGAGAGCAAGGTGATGGTTATTTTGCAAAAATAAGGTAAACTCATACACTCTGGAAAATTGATTGCGAGATCCTTATTTATTTACTTTTTCTGTTTTACAACTGTCAGAAACTTTATGGACAATCTCTTATTTTCAAAGGAGTCTTGGCCTTTTCAAATTAACACATATATTGTTGAGGTACATCTTATTTTGTAGCAATTAACGTATGCATTAAAAAAAACTGGAATGATTTTAGCGGTTCTTCATACGATTACCCTGCCACGAGGTGGTGAATCCACCAATCGTAATAACCATGTAGTGCACAGGAAAGTATAGACAGAGGTATCAATCACCCAAATGGAGCGGCTTAATGTGCTGGTGAAAAACATCTTTTGGCAAAGCGCTACGTTGTGTTCATAATTGCTGCCAGGAGACGTTGACTTAAAATATATCTTCCGTTCCAAGCTTCCGAAGAAGACCATTCTGTGGCTGACGATCAGCGAGTAGGGAACGTTCAAGTTGCTTCTCTTTCCATCGTGTCTTGCGGTGAACGAGGTAATATACAGAACGAAGTGCCTGTCAGAAGTTGCCTCCTTCATCAAGAAGTATCACGCGAAGAAGAATGTGATCTTTTGGACGGACCTGGCCACAGTCTAGTATGTCAAGAGATCACTGGAGGAGAAGGACTGGCTGAAGCCACCAACATTCCCAACGTAAATGTTCGGTCGAACATCAAATGGAGGATCTACTCCAACAATTTCGTGTTCAACGGGAAAACCAAGACTACGAAATAGCTGCTGAAATCCATCTTTCCATCGGCCATGGCTAAGGTTTCAGTCAACTGCTGTATGGCCGTTCAGCAGAGCGTCGACGCATTTTTGAAGAATGCTCAAAAACCAAGGATTTAAGGAAATTTTGTTCCATTGAATTATCTTTTGTAGTTCTTTGCATTGCCATTCGAAATTTGTCCATTTTTTTTAAATCATACTTTATCTGAAATTTTTGAAAAGTACTGGAATTCGTTAAAATTATGTAATGTACTTGAGTCTTGAAACGCTTTTCGCTTTTGAAAACTTTTGACTTTTGACTTTATTTTCAGTTAAAGTTTTTTTCGAATTCCTTTATTTTTATTTAGGTATTTTAAATAAGTAATATATTAAACAATTTCCTACGCATAAAATTCAATGAAATCCGAAAAATGAAGGGCAAAACTGTCAATAGAGCGAAAGGCAAAGGTACCATGCTTATTCAAATAATACTAAAATCTGCTCTTTTTTAACAATACTGAAATTCTGATATATTTCGCAGATCTTTCAAAATTTTAACAGACGTTTCTGTTTTTAAATAACCCGATTTTTCAAGTGAGTAGAAAACATTAAGAGTTCTTTGAAAAAAATATTTGGATTCATTACATTCCAAACAGACTCTTCACATATTGATTGTCTGATATCTGATCTGATTATCTGATGAATTTCCTGAATTTCTGTGGGATTTTCCAGTATGATAAATGGATTTGAAGTTTTGTTTTTGTTTTAAATAAACTTGTTTCTTAGTTTTCCCAACACGAATAAAGTCTTAAGGAGTTAAACAAGTTTTTACAACTTATAAAAGCATTGTTTGATTTCTTTCCTGAACGTCTAATGAATCTTAAACAAAGCCTGGTGATAAACAAATTGCAATTCTCCTGCAGCCAAACATTAATAGAATTAATGACAGTTCACATGAAGTATATAGTATTTTAATTACACTTAATAATTTATTAATTATTGTTCATTCGTTACATTTTCAGTTATTTTAAGTACGTTTAATCCAGCAATCATAACAATTACAAAGTATATCAAGTAGTTTAGCATGAAGTTTGAATAAAGCGACAAAACACTTGATTTCAAATTATTTGTATAAAGTTCATAAATCTATAGTATTTTTTGAAAATATTGAGTTTTGTTCTGAGGGTAAGTTTTTTTTATTTTGAAATAAAAATAAGAAAGCTGAACAGTTTTTTACAATGCCACTTGTGCTAACTTTTTTCTTAAATTTACTGTAGTACATACATCAAATATCAGCATGACTTCAAACTAAACCATTCTCAAAGATTCAAGAGGATTATTGAAATTTAACGAAAGCTCCTTCACAAAGTTTTAAAGTTTCCAACCATAACTCATTCTTGAATGAGGCCTTTCATAACACTAAACATTCATGAATGATACATATAGAACTAAAGCGGCATTGAAAAATTAAACATGACAACATTTGTTCATCATTAGCAATACTATTAGTTAATTCATTGGTATATTAAGAATGAATAAACTGTAAATGGAATTTTACGAACAATATTCTCTGCGTAACTGATTAACTCTCAAGTCATCAGTCATAAAAGATATGGTGAAGCTCAAAAAACCTTTCGCTAATTTTTTAAATAATAAAAATGATGACTAAACTTAAGATTTGTCTGGATTATAAAGTTACTTCAAAACTAGGTCTTGAAACATCTCAGAAATTTAATAGTTTTCTGAGACACTTTTTATGAATACAGAATGCTTTAAGCTAACGAACAAAAGGGGGGGCGGCAGAAAAAAAAACACAAACACCCCCCACGAGAAAAAAAAAAAAATCACCACAAACAAAAAAACACACACACACCACAACACAAGCCCCCCCCTACAGAAAAAAAAACCCAAAAAAGGGGGGAGAGAGCCCCCCCCCCCCCCCCCAAATACTAACAATAGGGACGAGGCAGCCCCATGCTCCCTATCCAAATCGTTTCACTTACGTGCCCTGGCGGTCCCTCCCTTTCCCCATTATATGTTATTTAATATATTTAATATATTTTGTTGCGGTCATTTGATTGCTTACCTTGTGTTAAAGAATTTGGCTGAAAGTAAGGGTTGTTTATTATTTTTTATTATTGTAACTGTCTGATAATATTATAATAGCAATTACAATAGCAAAGTTTGTTCTTAAAAGTGCATTTAATTTTTAGATTTCAGATACTTGATTTGTGAAAAATACAGTAAAAATCAAATTTTTATAATTCATTGTCGTTTTGCGTACCCTTTGACTAAATTGATTTCGATTGTTAGTATCTCTTTTTTTTTGTATACCTGTTGTATACCTTTTTATTCTTGTGTGAATTATTTGGCCTTAACCCCCCAAGTAACCACAAGCATTACAGCAAAGTCAGAAAATGGCCTTAATTCAACATTATTCATGCTTAGGAATCATTTAGTAGCATTAACGGTGCTTGAAAATAATAAATTGGACAGCCTAATGCATGAAAGCATTATTAATATAAGCACTCTTACGCTGGCCTTAACGGTAGATATAGGGCTACTATTTCGTGCCTATAAACTTTGTTATTGCTTTGGCTGGCAGCTCGTTTATGTGGCATTACATGTTCATTAAATGCTTATTACTCGCTTTGGAAGCACAGCTCTTGACATTTTCGATGTTACAGTAAACAGCAATGGATTATGAGCAGTGGAGAAAAATATTGAAAAGTGGAAATTACCGCCGTAAAGTGAATAAGTATAAAAAATTAAGAACTCCATGTGAAACCACATCTTTAAATATTAACGTGTCCGGAAGTGCATCATCGAGTCTTCAGAATGAGTCGCTGGAAGAACCAGTTCATTCATCGTATATGGAGGACTAATTTCTTCGGTGTTGAGTGATGTAGGTAGACATCACTCAACACCGAAGAAATAAGTTCCAATGTTGATTTGGATATACCGAACGAAGATTTTGAAGAATACAGTCCTGATGAGCTATCTGACTATAAATTAGAGGATGCAGACTACCAGGGAGTAACTCAAGAAGAAAGTTTGATAGAAGCCGATACCGAAACCGAACTACATGAAGAATTCAACATATCGCAAAATGCACTCAAGCCGCTAATACAAAAGCTAACCCAGTACGATCGAGGGCTCCCCAATAATCCCAAACGATTGCTGCGTACTCCGAGAAACAAACCTACTGTCATCACCATCGAATGAGGTGAATACTGGCATCAAGGCATCGGTAAATGTCGGTTCTGGATCTGGTTTCGTAACTTCCAATAACGTTTCTAATTCCTCAATCATTACAGAAACTTGTCTGCGCCAAACTTTCTTCAATTTGACGGAATCGTACACTGTTTGTATAAACGTAAATATCGACGGATTGCCAGTTTTCAAGAATGGATGTTTGGCCCATACTGTTCAATATCCACGGTCATTCTGACGTCAAACCAATGATAGTTGGCATGTTTTACGGTCGCAACAAACCAAAAAAGAATGATGAATTCTTAAATCCGTTTGTCAATGAAATTATTCCAACTCTGAAAAATGATATTGATATAAACGGAGTAAACTTAAGTGTGAACATTCGAGCTATAATTTGCGACTCACCTGCGAGAGCATTTGTAAAAGGTATAAAGGGCCGAACAGAATGAAAGTGACAAAACAGCATTGCAGCAACGTTGAAAGACCGATTTTATTCGTCGTTATCAATATTTGATCGATTTTGGATAGCAGTTGAATGAAAGTTTAGTTGTAATTTAAATCGGCCATGCCATGTCGCCAAAATGCTGCTTTGTTGCTGGCATTCTGTTCGGACTTCAAGCCATGTACATCTGAGAAACATAAATTTTTTATTTTTTATCAATAGGTATCGTTAACTTCAATTCCCTTCATGGAAGCCTCAAATGCTGCCCGATAGGTCAACATTCATTTTTACTTCGAACTAATATCTTTCCACAAACACTAGCCGAGAAGCGAACTGATTCAGGTTTCCGTAACAAGGAGGACGAAGGCCATTATCAAGTATACAAAATCCGGGAAAATGGCAGAGTCAAAAGAATTTCCGTTATCACACCACTGTTGCAGTTACCCATTGATATGGTCGAAGATGTACCTAATTATTTCTGATTCCTTGCATCTATTGCATCTAGGGATCATGAAGCGATTACTGTTAGCCTATAAAGAAGGGCACAATGGGTCTGATGATAGAAAATGGTCAAATAATAACGTTGACACAATAACAGGAATTTTACTGTCCATAAAATTACCAGTTAAAATCCACAGAGCAGTTCGTGGCATAGATTGCTTAACTCATTGGAAAGCATCAGAGTATGCTTCATTTCTTCATTATATTGGTGTAGCAATCCTTAAGCATTTTATTGATGATAATCACTATCAAAACTTTATCAACCTGTTTTGTGCTGCTGCCATATGTTCTAGTGATTACTATAGAATATTTTTACCGGTTGCTCAAAAGTTATTCGAACAGTTCATTTCATCAACCCCCCCCCCCCCCCCCCCAAACCCCCCCACCCAAAAACACAAAACCAAAAACCCACCCCCCCCCCAACCCCACCTCACACCAACTTCACATCACCTCAAACAACCTTCTTGAATTCCAACCACAGATTTAATTTTTGGATCAGAATTGTACTCATTTGAAGAAGTTTTCGCTAGTCCTTTCTCGTCTACAAACATTAATATGTTTAAAACAACTTGTGATCTCACATTTAGATCGACGAATTCTTATGTAATTAGGGACATTCTTTATAAATTAGTTGCAGTAAAAGTCTATGATGAGACTTTTTCTACCCCTTTAAATCACACTCTACAATCAAATGAACGTTTGTAATTTACAGAATAACTATAATACCATTCTAAAGAATTCTTTATTTTGTTCCTTAAACACAAGTCACAAGTCAAAAATAAAAACAATAGTTGTTTAAAATCATTCACATTACCAACAAAACCAATGGAATAGAGAAGACATTTGAATCACATAGTTAGTTAAAAACTAGTCATATTAACTGTAAAAATAAATCAAAACGCAACAGTTCAAAAAGTCTAGGATATTACTACACTAATGCAAGCTATGAAAGCTCTTGCACCAAATACTCCTCAATAATAATGTCATCCCCGTTGGTCAAATCATTTTCCTCTTCGAATTCACCATCAGCGACGGAGTGATCTAGGTTCGTCTCGGTATCATTTTGTATTTCCATCTCGCCTACTGGTTTGTTCCGCATTTGCTTGCAGCGCTTCCTCGCTACAGAGGTTCGTGTTCCTTTCATCTCTTCGAAGCGCTGTCGAGCATTTTTCAAGCATCGATGCAAGAATCTCTGGCAGTTGTTGAAAGTGAACGATGGATCAGCATATAGCACAACTTGGTAAAACAATTGTATCACTTTCACGTACTTATGGAACGCGATTTTTGAGTTGATAACATCGTCGTCCTTTTTTCTACGGCTTGTCCCGGTCCACGAACATCTCGTCAAGAATAATCCACCTCTCGAAAAAATAATCCACTATTTGCAAACAAACGATCCATCCATCACCAAAGTAGCGATCCTTGCCATGAATGGGTCCCAAGGATTCCACGACCGACTCAACAAATGCTTCGTCCCTTGAGCTCTATTCGAGACCTTCGAGATCATCCAAACAACGCACTGGTGTCAAAGGAACTTTCCTTAATTTAAAAACACTACTGCAATCAGCCGGTTGTGCTTTCTGTACGGCCAATACGTCAACTTTGGCGTTCAATTGGGACAACAGAGAAATGCATCGGTTGACCTGAACCTTCATAGAATCCTGTCCTCGGAAAGATTTGCCATTTCAGAACGAACAAGTCCCAGTTCCTTCCGTACGTTAGCGATTTCTTCAGTTAAGGATTGAAGTGTGACAGCTGTTGGGCTATTTTCGGAACTAACATGCGATGATTCTGGTGCTGCATCGGCTTTTGCAGGCACTGATGGTGCTGGAGGTACTGAAGGTGCTTTTGGCTCATTTTCGTACTTTGTTGACTGAATCTGCTTGTACAAGTCCGCAGCACTGTTGTCAATTCTCAATGTCTTCCGGGGCTCATATTCCTCGGTGTCAGATTGAGTTTCCATTAGTTTTTGCTCTCGGAAAGCCTACAATCAGTAACCACTGTTTGTTTGACGAATCAGTCATTTTTAGAAAATATATTTACCTCGGCATACGTTCTGAAGTTGCTGCGCTTCAGCTTGCATCGATGGGAAAACAGTAGAGTTTTATGAATTGGAACGGTGGGATTTTTTTTCGCCTTCTCTAATAGGCGGTATCCTGAGACACCCCTTGGCCAGTAGCATAAATCCATACCTTCCTGGTGGTTTTTAGATGTGGTTGCAGCATCTTTCCAACCATTTTTCACCATCTAATTAGATGGAAGTACCGATAGAAAGTGATCTCCATTTTTTTCATGCGTCTGTACGGTGCAATAATTATCAGCCGACATTATTCTGCAACAAAAAAACAATTAATCAATTATGACCATATAAACAACATTAACAAAGGCTATATTTGAATTATTACCTGGATTTAAGGGACGCAATAGTACAATGTTTTTATTTTCACTTTTACGGCACGCACAATCAAGCTATCAAATTAATGGCTTGCGCTTGCTTTGCTTTCTTCAGGAATGTTGACTCGCAAACCAATAGGTCCTATGTATCGATTGATCGATTGATAGCGCAAGGAAAATAAATTTTATCAACTTTTCTCCAAATAAAAATGCATACGGATCACAGAAAAAAAGGATTCAAATGAAATATCTTTTGTTGTCTTTGGCACGGCAAGATTATGTTTGGAAGAAGCTAATGAACAAATTTTTTCATCGTTCACAGGACACTTAGGGCCTTTTCTTTTGAACTTCAGATCCCTTCTTGATATTTTCCAAAATATTTTCGATGAGCAGATTGTCATCGTCGTTTTTCAGTTATGGAATTATATCTTCTGTGGATCATCCAGATCAGGCGCGCTCCAGTTAAACATTTCAGGAATCATAGACACCGGTTCGAGACTCACATTCAACTAACAAAAAACACATTCAGAAAAAAGCAGGCAAGAATTATGAACGGATCACGAGTGCGAGTAAGAGAGAAACCGATACTGACTTTATTGTTACGTTTTTTTATTTTGCGTTAGCTTTAAATCGGTATACAGCAATGCCGAGCTTGCTTACAAAAATTTTGACATTTGGACAAACATTATACAGGCATATTTTAAAACCACATTGAAGCTATATGCTCAGACATTATCTCAGCTAGCTATTTCGCCTTTTTTGGCATTTAATCAGCTTTTGAGAAGTTTTTAAAGCTGTAAAGCACTAAATTAGTAGTTCTATATGTGGTTAGCCGGCTGAAAAAAATCCGCTTTTTAGTGCTTATCGGTTACTTGGGTTTTCTTTTTTTTTTTTTTTTCATTCCACTTTATCTTTTTCTCTTCTCTCCCATCATCTCCTTTTTTTTTTATCTCCTATTACAATAACTACATCCTCTCTTCTCCTTTTTTCTCCCAACATTTTATTTATTTTGGTTTCTTACAATGATTAAAAATACTTCTTAATATAAGCTTTTTCATAATTTGTCATATTTACACCTTTTTTTGTCAGAACTGCCACTTTCGTTCCATATATTATAGATTATTATCACTGTTTTATATATCAACTTCCCTATTTCCTAGAAGGGGTTTAACATTTTACAAAAATCTAGAACTGTTCTACTTGTCAAATTTTTATGCATTTTCGCATCGTTGTCTATTTGTTGATCGCCTATCCATGGATTTTGTAAGACACTCCTAAATATTTTATCCTGTTGCATGCCTTAAAAGTTTTTCCAATAAGTACTATTTCCTCTGGCATCTGATCTTTATTGTTTGGAAATCTCAGTAGTACCTGGAATTTGTCGTAATTTAATTCTAATCCTATTTCCCCTAATTGATTGACAAGTTCTTTCAAAATGTGTTCTTATTCATCTATACTGGTTGCTATTATGAGCAAGTCATCTGCAAACGCCAATAGTAGTGGCAATTTGAGAACCTTTAGGTCCATTCACTTTAGTTCGGGTATTTTTTCAGCAATTTTACGAATTATATCTTGGATATTGTATTTTTTTTCTGTGTACCTTTTTTTAACTTAAACGGTTCGCGTATCTGGAGTAGATATCGCTTTGTCGGTCTCACAGACCAGAGACAACGTAAAACTTAAATCAACTGAAGAAAAGATAGAAAAAAAAATTGACTCGTTTTAAATTCTTCGCAAAAATGACTTCTTCCTATTAAGTTCCTAGAAAAAAAAACTTCCGAAATATCGCGATCACTTCTGTTCTCCATTGTTCTGTTCGATATCGTTGCGAAATGACCGAGCTTAAATTTTATAACGACCAAAAAGTCTAGATCACACAATCAGTCCGCATGGTGAATTTCGTTTTATCAAGATAGTTTTGACATAGTTTGGAGCCATTGTTGCATTTATTACTTTTTTATAGCATTCAATTTAGCAGAGGCACAAACCAGTCGACATGCAAAATAAATTTATAGCTAACCTAACCTTTTTGTCAATTTATACATTGGCTATAAAATTCAAATCGTATCAACCTTAATTTAACCTCATTCAAACTAATTCAATCAAATGAACCTGAATCAAAAATATTTGTTTGATTAAGAGGGAAACAAACGCCAAACGTAACATGGGGTTGAAAGCAAAGGTGAGGTAGGGCTACGCAGGAATGTGTACTGAATGTTATTATTTTTAAAGAGCCTGTATTAGAAAAGAGGCGACATGGATCAATTGGAAAAAGCCATTTCACTGGATGATATGTCGCCTCTTCCATAATACAGGCTCTTTTATTATTTTGTGCTGGTAAATTGACTCTTTTCTTCAAATTGTGGCGATCCTGAAAAAAAAAACCGATGGTTTTGATGGTTTAAAGCCATTTTGAAATTCTGATAGATACTATTCAGGATACCCAAGAAACGGGAAGCCAAGTTTTGTGGCAATGAACTTGAATGCCAAAACTAAACAGTTCAACATGATGGGTTGTCCAGTGCCTATTGCGTATTTCGATGGTTACTTTTGGCTGGATGATAGGTCAGGACGATGTTTCACTGTAGATTCTGCAAAGAATAGGAGAAACTGAAACAAATAAGAAATACTGCGTTTAATATAATTTACCGATTTGAAGGATTTTCCCAACAAAATTTGGACCAACAATAATTGGGTGTGAGTGGACAAAAGTTTTATTGATAAGTCAAATTATTTTTCTTTTTCAAGTTCAGTTAATACAGAAAAAAGGAGAAAAAATTAGCCTAGCCTTCATTTTACCAAATGCGAATTGCCAGGTCTTTCGTTGTCCTTGTCCACTTTATTCGCCGCAGAACGCCAGTTTGCCTTGAACTGTTTCTCGCTCACAACAGCTTTTTGAGCTTCTTAAAGGTCCACTTTACGATGACCCACTAATATTCGTCGGTTCGGAGGAGCGCCGGGTTGGGGGGAGGGTTGTCGTTGGTGGCCACTACAACAATGTTGGTGGCATACCACTCCATGGCCTTTTTTCCGTAATGGTAAGATGCCAAATCCGGCCAAAATAGAACGGAACACTTATGTCCGCTTCAGGAAAGGCAGTAGACGTTTTTGTAGGCACTCGCTCAGATAAATTTCCAGGTTGACAGTTCCGGTCGCAATGTTACGGTCGATTTTGTTTTACACGACGTTGGTTTTGTTCGCCATTAAGCTTTCCTATTTACAAGTGTTGATATATACTAGTTGTCAAGTCATTGGACCCATAACCTCAACGTTCAAAGTTCGAATCCAGGTTGCTCCACATTTTTATTTTTTCAACATCAGTCGATTTGTTGGATCGTATCGTTGGAAGGGAGAATCTTGGTGATCCCGCGTGGTTTCGTGTGAGTGTATCTGCTTACGGGCCCGCCCTACCGTTTTTGGCCCTTCATACAGCGTTACTGTGAATGCAATCCGGTAACTCAATTTGATCTTGCTATTAAGTGGAACTGCATACATGACAATGTCTTAGAAGGGATGGTGGCTACATTACATACATACATACATCATTTATATTTCATAAGGTAAATTGATGAAATTCATAAAGATTTCTTGTAGCAAATAATCATAATGCAATCTTATGAATATCGAAAGTTTATTTCGCTGAGTGATGCTAAACTTTTTGGGGGGTGATGCAATATTCAACTGAGTGTTGCAATACTTTTTCAAGCGAGTCCGTACTTATGATTGGTAGTGTACAAAGAAAATTTGGCTGGCATAGTTTTTAAACAATATCAGCCAAATAACAATGTGTTCATAATTTTCTTACAACTAAATTCAGGAAAACAAAATCACAAAAAAAAATGTGAAATAGTATCATTCTAAATGGTTCTAGTAGAGACTTTAAGAAAAATAAAAAATGATCAAGAGAATAAATAAGGCTCCAGTAATTTGCGAAAATTTTAATGAATGATTTTTTTTTGCCAAAAAATAATTTTCATTTAAAAAAATAACATTATTTTGGAAACTTGTGATTAATTTTCAGAACGTCAGTTTGCTCTACAAAAATATTTTATAAGGTAGGGAACGGTTCAATCAGGGGTCACTATTTTAATCAGTTGTTAGGAAATAGGTCTATAACTCCTACATTTGCCAAATTATTCCATTTTTAATTATACGGTCATAAGCTTTATCTATTGGGCCAATGATTCAATGTATCAATCATGATTGATTACCAATTTATTACTGTTATTTTGAAGATTTAAAATACATCATCTAGAAATCATCAGTTTCTGGCCAGCTGAAGAAGTTCGCTTAAATTTTGCCTTTGTGTATTTTGCATTTGTACTCTGCGTGTACCGGAGAGCATGTCTTCAGCAGCTCTCTCCCACAACTAGGCTTGTTGCCAGAATGTGATGTTGAACATTGAGTTAAATTTATTACATATTTAGATAATCTGAAATCGCTATTTATTTCATGTTTCTTCCAGTCATTGGAGGTTGATCTATGCTTATGCTCATATTGTCCATCATCTGGCACTATCATTTGCAATAAAAAATACGTTTTGGAGCTGTCCAATAGTACCCAACTATAAATAATGCTTCGCTGTTGAGCGGCAGTTATGGCATCACTGTTGCTTTTGAGAGAGCCCATGTTTCCTCTCTTCTTTGTTATCCATGGATATTGCGCTCCGGTAATGTAACGTGAAGCCTGCTATCTCTTGCATTTGTTTGTTTTCAAACGAAGCATCCTGTTTGTCGTCACAGTCGCTTTGGCTAACATTTGCGTGAGAGTAAATGATATAATAAATACACATTGCCAATCTAAAGATCAATGACAAACTAAAAGTTTGCTCGTACGTTTGTCTCATAACCTGCTAGGAGACGAGTTTGTGGTCGTAGCAATCGACATGTTTTGGTTGATTGTTTTCGAGAGCGGTTGGAAGTTAAACGAAGGAGCGGGGCGAGGAAATTGACGTTTGCATCAAATCGTCAACCGGCCTATTTCATTTCGGCTTTCGCACACATGCACAGAATCGCACTCATACAATATTGTTAGTTTATGTACAGATTGGGGAGCTGAAGAAAACATTTTTTTAATCGGAAAGCAATCTGCATGGGTTTAAGAAGTCCTTGCACTGGGGGAAATTTTTATTCCATGGCTATGAAATGTTCTGAGCCTAATGCTCGTTGCTGAAGGTATGTTCCGATAGACCAGACGTAAGCAGAGGTGTGATTAATGTCTAAATATTGGCAGTTCTAATTATAGATTACATACAGCTTCATCAAATGTCTTAGGGGTTGACTAAACTGCTTAAAACCCGTCCCGTACCCCATATGTCCATTTTTCATTTCAAGGGGAACTTTTTTACACCATGAACAGCCTACTGCTCAAGCACTATGCAGCAAAACTGAAATATGAAACATTCAGATCAAATGAATTTAATTTACTGTGCTCCCCACATTACTGTTCGATTGGTACTTGTTGGTTCATACTATGAGTATATTACAGAAGTATAGGAAACTAGCGACTTACACGGCTTACTGCTTTAGAACATATGACTTGAAGATATTGTTTCGATAAAAAAAATGTTAATGCAAAATTTGTTACATTTCACGCTTGCAATGAACATCGGAACCAGTGGAAACATAAAAATGTGTCGTACATAAATTACATCACGCACTGAAGGGAGGGAGAGGTATTAAGTGTGACAACCTGTACAAAATTTTGAATTGCTTCATATAAAACGTTTTTCAAAGGGGAAGCGGGAGCCGATTAGCGTTTCCTAAGGGGACTGAGCTGGGTTCTCCCTTAGCTCAGTCGATAAAGGCGCAGCTACAAAGCAACACCATGCTGGAGGTGGCTGGGTTCAATTCCCGGTCTGTACTAGGAATTTTTCGTAAAGGAAAATTTCTCGACTCCCTTGGCTACTTGGCATCAAAAGCTCTCAATTAATAACTGTGGAAGTGCATTTAGAACACTAAGTTGAGAGCAAGCAATAAGCTTGAAATGCTAAGAAGAATAAGAAGAAGAAGAAGGGGAGCGGTCAATCATCAATTGCACAAGAGTTCTAACATGAAGTCCATTATTTTTGAATATGTGTTTGTTAGCCGTTTGTATATTTCTGAAAGCGAAATAACGTATGGGAGGCAAAAGCGATTATTGGATTGTTTGCCAGAATTATGCGAGATACCTTAAGTCGGAGGTAGTGCGCTGGATTCACAAAGCGATTTCCTTAAACTGTGATTCATTTAATTTGATTTATTTTAAAACCTTACCTGTGACTCCTCATATTCAACGGATCATTGAGATTTCTCAAATATTGCTTAATCAAACAACGAATTTTGTTATTTTTTACTTAACGCTGTTCCAGAAAGTATAAGCACACTTGCAAAATAACAAAAAAAGACATGTTTTTTTTAGTTTTAATAATTTTATTCGGCAAATCATATTTGTATTTGTGTTTTATATGATATTTTACACTCGTTTAAAAAAAATATTTAATCATAGCCAAGACTCCTAAATTTTCCTCGAACATGACCCATTAGCTTCTGCACAGTGGTACTTCCCACCATTTTGACCACTTTTGGCCAATCTTTTTTTAAATTTTTGGATGTCGTCCGCTGGTTTTATGAATTTTCGAAGCTTTGCTTTGGTTAAAGCCCAAAAAGTCTCGATTGGCCGTGCCTCCGGGCAGTTCGGCGGATTCATGTCTTTCGGCACGAAACATACATTTCGACTTTTGTACCATTCTAAAGTGTCTTTTGCGGAATGACATGACGCCAAATCAGGCCAAAACACTACTTGACCTTCGTGCTGCCTGACCATCGGCAATAATCGCTTCTGGAGACATCCCTTAACGTATTTCTGAGTGTTCATCGTCTCCGTTGTGATGTATGGACTAGATGTTCTACCACACTCGCATATTGCCTGCCAAACCATAACCTTCTTACCGAATTTTTCGGTAAAAATTGCCTTCTCCGTTTCGAGGATGTCTTTGTCTTCGCTTACAGTATAGAATTGTGGTCCGGGAAGCGTTTTGTAATCTAGTTTCACATACGTTTCATCGTCCATTATTATACACCCAGAATTTCTACACAATAACGAATCGTAGAGTTTGCGGGTCCGTGGTTTCACGGACGCGGTCTTTTTTTTTTTAGAGAGAGAGAGAGAGAGAGAGAGAGAGAGAGAGAGAGAGAGAGAGAGAGAGAGAGAGAGAGAGAGAGAGAGAGAGAGAGGAGAGAGAGAGAGAGTGAGAGAGAGAGAAAGAAAGAGAGAGAGAATTACACCGTCTTCAATCAATTGCTGCACAGACTGAACACTTAACATAATACAACTGACAACACAACGCCCGGTGGACCCATATAGTAGGGACATAATCGAGTTCCGTCTGCTGGAGCGGGAATCGAGCCCTCACTTTGTGACAATCCACCTGAACGACGGGTGGATTAACTTTTCAGCTCTCACCCAAAGTATTTAACAATAGGCAACAAGATTAAACTATTCTAGACTTGATTTGGAATGAAAAAAAGAGATTTTAAAAACTCTCGATTTTCCCCAAGTTTCAAAATCGAATTCCATTAAATAGGAACCATGCTGAAATCTAACAGGTACTGTAATGTGTCAAAATATTCATTTTATAGTCATTATGGATTTTTGTATACGACAACCACGGAGTTTGTTAACAGCTTTTACTGAATATGTACTTTTCCTCGCGACCCGCTCGCCCACACTGAAAATTAAATTTCGTTTTTATTACAAAATCGAATGTAGAACTAACAACTCTGTTCGTTGTTTTCTATACCGAAATTGATTTGTACTTTTCAAAAAACTACCTTTGTATTCAATGCCACAATGATGTTACATAACTGTTAAAAGCATGAAGCATTAGTTGACACAGAAAAAAACACTCGTTCATTGTACGAAAACAATACAAAATGCTACGAATATTTTGTTATCAATAAGAATGCATGGTAACATGAGGAGTTGTTCAGATATTTTTTAATATTGCTGAAATGAGGTTCGAACCTGTATTTAGGGAAGTCTTGTTATTGAATCCGTGGTGGATCCACTAAGCCATGATGACTCGTTAGAAGTTACTTGGTTAATGAGTATGAACTTATAACTCTCGATAGCGCTTTTCCCATAGAAATGGATAAAATCTTTGAAGGGGGGTAGCTCTCGAATCTTCCGGTCTGCCTCTAAGCATCTTGCTATGAGGTACCAGGTGGGTCTCCAATGGTGGACTGCCTTTGGAAGACGCCTACATTGAGTTATCTCAAATTATAATAAACCGTCCACTATATCACAATATATTGGGATTGGTTGAGCAGATTGGAGATAATTAAATCATTGGGTATAGGAACCAGTCTTATGTTTACCAAATCCCTCAATCGCAAATTTAAATGGATTAGCATAGATTGTTCTTAAGAAGCCTCTACTTGATTGATACAGTTTTAAAAATTGCAAGTTTATGAAAAAGAGTATGCTTCGAGCATCGGCTGTGAAAGGTTGTGTCGATGCTTAATTACGCACTATTTTGCTATTGGGCATGGCGCGTTTCGTATTGTTTCGGTTATCTATAATTCAGCGATGCGAGTGATCGAGTGAGCACAGAAAAAAAAAACTACAAAAAGGCTTCATGGTGAGATGTGGTGGTTCGCCGGGCTGGTGGACCGGTGGTGAGGATCACAATTAATTTTCATCCATTATATTGGTTTGCCATACTCCCGTGTCACTTTGTAAGCAGAATTAGAGTTAGAATTAGTAGAATTAGAAAGAAAGCCACTATACCTTTTTGTGAGTGGCTCCAATACTATCCTTACTAATGGCTTAAATCTGTTCAAATCGGATTTCCAGCATTATAGAGAATCTTTTTGTTTTTCCAATGACAAACCACCACCACACTTTGTGAGTGGCCTCAGGATGCTTTAAAAAATCCGGAATCGGTACCAATATTTATATATTTCACTAAACGCCACGTGAATTCAGCATATCTTTTACCAAAAAGAATCCTGCTGCCACCCAATCTTGTTATCCTACATCCCTGTGATTTCTCGTGAAAGTGCAGAGGTGGTCTCAGCCCAATCAAACGAGTATCACGTGCATTCGGGTGAAGCAGGCGCCAGTATTGTCTTAGTTTGGGATCACCAGTTTTTATACATTGAGGATGTATGCTAGTCTCATCCATCATCTGTTGATCCTCTATGTAATAACAGCTGATCTGGCAGCAACGGAGTAGCAACCTTGGGCGGTCAATTATGCTCATTATCTTTCTCATGCTCATAGAAAGGGATGAAATCTTTGAATAGGATAAGACCACTGCAACTTCTCGCACTGATTATCATGCTGTCTTGCTTTCTCACACGCTTATCAAATTACTGGTCTGAAAATCGGATACGATTCGTCTCGTCTCACCTGGATTATATCGTAGCATGTGCTCCATTAATATCTCTTGGATACAGAAACAATATTTCAAAATACTGAATCAAACTGTAAGATATGATTAACATATATTCTCAATAATACGAAACTACAGTACCGTAAAACGGGATATTATTGATCAGCGGGGTAACATTGATCAGTTTGGCCCATATCATGAATAGTTCAATTATACATTTTCCGTTGATACACTATCTAACTATGGATTATGAATTATGTTTCTCAATCTGGTGTTATTTGACTTCCGAAAGCTATAACAATGGTTAAAATATTACGTTTTTTGATTGCCAAGAACTGAAAATTGAACTAAGCATAGCTATTTCCACTTTCAGCTAGAGGGAAAAAACCAATCAATGCTTGAATCATAGTTAACATTTCTAGAGATATTTTTTTAGATACGCTAGATAAGCTAGGTTGGGTTTACTATTTAAAAAAAAATCTCATGGATGTCCGCTTTTTGCGCTTTTTTGCTACAACTTATTACAAATTCGAGGCGACTTCGCGCTTTTTCATTGAGGTAAAGGGACAATCTCACAAACATTTAAAAATAAATAATAAAAAATTGAAACAAACATTCAAAATATAAAAATAAAATCAAAAGTTAGGGGGGGGGGGCAACGGCCCCACCCCTGCCCCCCTCTGGCTACGCGGGGCGACATCTACGATTTGCAAGTGGTTACACGAAACTAAGTTAATCTGTCATGTTGTGGGGGGGGGGGGATGTGACGCTGTGCATGACGCTGTAAAAATAGAAAAAAAAATGCGAACTGCATACACTGCCAAGAATACGTTATTTCCCCTATAATCCCACTACCCCATTTTATGTGGTGAACTAGTGCACTCCACTTCATAGCAAATACTCAAGTGCACCCACTCGAAAGGTTTCACCTCTGAAAGCGTTGCTCAATTTCAGATGCTCACAGGCCATAAAATCTACTCAAACTGAGCTGAAACAAGGACTTATACTCTTGGAACGCCACTAGCATGTGCTATACCCCGTACGAAATAGATGCATATAGAGTGAAAGTCGATGTTGAAGCAGGAAATTAGCGAGCACTCAACTCACCTACCCTCGTCCCGCCGGATCCCGTCTCAAATTGGTGCTAAAAACTCGCATTCAATTAGCGCTCTGCCTCCCTCTGGCTGCTGCAACATGCTCTGAATATAAGCTCTTCAGTTTTAATTATAGAATTAACGCTTTGTCAGCTCAAATTAAAGCGCTCGCTGATGATGGGAAGACGGACAGATGGGGATGGTGGATCTAACGAATAACCTTTCATAATCTATCTAGAATGAATGCAATCAACTCCAATATTGAAGCACAACGATAATGAAACGCTACCTACCTCTTTCTCCTCTTTGCAGATAACTTCAAATTTAGACGTATTCATAAGACGCTTTAACGAAATTCAATACTGGGTCGTAACGGAGATTGTGTCGACGTCCAATCTAACGAAGCGGATGTCCCTGGTGAAGAAGTTCATCAAGCTGGCTGCGTTGTAAGTATCAAACGAACCCCTCAATGGCATTACCCTCGTAAAATATTCCGACTTCCCTCATCAACAGCTGCAAGGAGTACCAGAATTTGAACGCATTCTTCGCCATCGTGATGGGCCTATCAAATATGGCTGTGTCTAGGCTAAACCAAACCTGGGACAAACTCCCATCAAAGTTCCGAAAACTCTTCTCTGAATACGAGGCGCTGATCGATCCCAGTCGAAATCACCGGGCCTATCGGTGAGTAGCTAGTTGGGGTGCATCATCATCATCGTCGTCGTCGTCGTCGTCGTCGTAATCGATTCTGCGTCCTTATTGGCCCCAAAATAGGCCGGTTCGAAGGCTGCGGAACAGAAGACGGGGGGGGACAAATTTGCTTTACGATTTTCCATTAACCTGTTGAAGAACTTGTGTGCAAAAAAGCGGGTTATCAGTTTTCACAAAAGGAAGCCAACTCAGACAGACAGACGAGTGACGTGATTGATGTCGTTGGGGAAGACACCGCGGTTGATGTTTGCATGTTTGAGTTTCTTCGACATTACAGGTTCGGCATTAGCCCTGTTGTGCAGCTTCCGCCGAGCGGTTGAGGAGGGGTGAGGAAAATTGTAGGAGGAGATATACATTATCGGTTCAAGTTTACCTGGATTGAAATTTTCTGGGGGTGAGAAGAAGACAGGGTGTGTCTGAAAAGAAAAATGATACTTACTGTGCTTGATAAGGATTCCCACAGTTGGCTTTATTATGATTCAATTGAATAAACTCATATTAAGTGCTGCCAGACATTTTTTTCCAAAAGTAATAAAATTGACAATTCTCAGGTTGTTGAAAGATATTTGCGTTTTTAAGGAAGAATTCTATACGGTGGTAATGTAGAATTGACACACTTGATAGTTGTTATAAAACTCGAACAGAATTGTATTTCTCACTCATTGCACTTTGAATAACAAGTCAAAATATTAAAATTACATTGTGCTTAGTGAAGTTCAACTGTTACTCCTTTATATTTGATCACGGCTCGAAGAAATTGTTGCAAGCCGCAATCTCAACTAAACGTTTTTTTTTTTTTAATTTGTCCAAGTCCATGTACTTGAAGTCGCCCAGATCCTGAAGTCTAGTGGGTTCAAATCATGAGACGATGAAGGCTATTATGGGGCCAATTATAGAAGTCGAGTCGACCGTCACTTTGATCGACAGGTTTATTTTGCTACTACAGTTGTCGAGATCGACGAAATTTTGTCGAGCAGGTCGACTCAGTAGACCGCTCGAAAACGGGTGATCGATCTGTCACATTCTGTCGAGTAAGTTTGTTTTGATACATGTTTTTTTTTTTCGTCTGGACGTGATAACTGTATGAGCAAGGCAAGAAATACCCTTAATCATTATTTTTTGATTTTTTGAGGGGAATTAACAGAAAAACAATTTCCTTCTTGCGAAAATTGTCCACTCTTCAAAAAAAAAAACCAATAGTTGAACTGATGATAATGTATGTGGACATCTCCAGAGGCTTTTGAGGAGTTGGAGCCAGCAAAACAAATGTACAAACGCTTTGGGTCGGAATGGCTACAAGTAAGTGTATATTTATCGTTTGAATGTAAAACTTGAACAAAATTAAATGTTGAGAGCCGATGCAAGACAAAGAACAATGGACAACCTAGAAAAGAGGAAGTGAAAAACTTTAACTTGAGCTTAAATAGAAATAAATTTAATTTAAAAAAAAACGAGAGGAGACATCAATGGAATAAGCGCGCGTGGGTGTTCCGGTAAAGTGTAAGCAAGATTGGTTTCTGTGGAAGTGTTTATAAAAAGGGAGAAAAAGACAAAAATAGCACAAACAAAAACATAAATAAATAAAATAAATTATTAAAAAAAAAAAAAAAAATTAATTTATTTTTTAAAAATAAAAAAAAAAAAAAAAAAAAAAAAAAATTTATTTAGCCTTCCTCTTTTCCAAATCCGAATGCCCGGGCCTTTCCCCCCCCCCCCCCAAAAATTTTTGCAACCCCCTCCCCCCCCCCTTCCCCCCCGCAAAACCCCATTTCGCCTTGAACCGCCCCCCCTCCATAGTGTTTTTGGTTTTCTCTTGATTTCCCCCTACCAAAACCCCCGTATTTCTCAATTGGGCGGAGCTCTGGCGTGTTGGGAGGGTTCTTGTCCTTGGGAACCACCTGCACGTTGTTGATTTCTTGGTTGACAGTCCCGGAAGCTATGAAAATGCTGCTTTTCAAGCCACAGGTACAGATGGCTTGCCAAACCAGATATTTCTTTGCGAACTTTGACAGTTTCGTGTGCTTGAAAATATCTGCTACCTTTCCCCCTTCCTTTTGCCGTATAAAACTCCTGTCCCGGAAGCTGCTTGTAGTCGGCTTTGACGTAGGTTTCGTCGTCCATTACCACGCAGTCAAACTTCGTCAGCATCGTCTTGTACAGCCTCCGGGATCGCGTTTTGGCCGTCGTATTTTGTTTATCATCGCGATTTGGAGTCACTACCTTCTTGTAAGTCGATAGTCCGCCTCTTTTTTTGGCTCGATGCACGGTTGTAGACGATACACCCAGCTTATTTGCGGCATCTCGGAGAGATAGGTTAGGGTTTCGCTTGAAACTACCGGCAACTCTCTTTGTCGTCTCAGCGGCTTCCGGTTTTCGACACCACTCCCGCCCCACACACCCCCCCAACCCCTTAAATTAAATTAAAACTGATATGTTAGCTAACTTTAATCATTTTCCCAATTTGCTATGCGTACCGCTTGTTTTCCCGCTACGCGCGCCAATATTGATACGCTGCTCTTCTTTTTTCGCCGCCACTTTACACCACAACAGTGAATACCAAAAACAAAAGAGGAGCAAAATACTACACACACACACACACCCCCACAAAAAGGGGTTTTCAGGTTTTTTAAATGCAAAATTGAAAGAAATACGTCAAGGTGATATTAACCAAATTTTGACCGTATCGCCCTTTATATAATAAAAATGAGTTGGGGTTTCCTTTGTCACGATTTAACTCGCGAGCGGAAGGACCAATCGGCGTGAAATTTTGTATGCAGAGATTTTTAGGGCCGGAAAATAATCTTATGATGGTTTGAGACCCCTCCCTTCACTGGAAAGGGGGGCTCCCATACAAATGAAACACAAATTTCTACACAACTCGAGAACTAATCAAGCAAAAGAAACCAAATTTAGCATGTCTGAGTTTTTGAAAGCAAAGAAGGTTTTTATGGTAGCTTGAGACCCCTCCCCTCTCTAGAAAGGGAGGCTCCCATACAAATGAAACACATATTTCTGTATAGCTCGAGAACTGATCAAGCAAAAAAACCTAAATTTAGCATGCGGAAGTTTTTGAAGGCAAGAAATGTTTTTATGGTAGTTTGAGACCCCTCCCCTCTCTAAAAAGGGAGGCTCCCATACAAATGAAACACAAGTTTCTGCATAACTCTAGATCTAATCAAGTAAATGGAACCAAATTTGGCAGGTAGAGGTTTTTGAAGGCAAAAAATGTTTCTAAGGTAGCTCAAGACCCCTCCGCCCTCTGTAAGAGGGGGGCTCTCATACTAATGAAACACAAATTTGTGCATAACTCGAGAACCAATCAAGCATATGGAACCAAATTTGGCATGTGGAGGTTTTTGGAGGAGAGAAATGTTTCCATGGAAGTTTGAGACTCCTACGAAATCTAGAAGGGGGAGGGAGGGGGGTTTACATACAAATGCAACACAAATTACTGCATAACTCGAGAACTAATCAAGCAAATGGAACCACATTTGGCAGGTGGAGGTATTTGGAGGCAAGAAATGTTTCTATAGCAGTTCAATACCCCTCCCCATTTTGAAGGGGAGGGGGCTCCCCCTACAAATAAAAAGCAAATTTCTGCATGACTCGAGAACTAATCATGTAAATGAAACCACTTTTAGCATATGGAGGTTTTTGGAGGCTAGATTTCTATATACATAAAAATGAATTTCCGTCTGTCAGACCCTTATAGACACGGAAAGTTCTGAACCGACCAACGTGAAAATTTATATGAAGGGGTTTTTGGGGCTGGGGAAGGTTCTTATGTTTGAGACCCCTTCTCTCTCAGGAAGGGGCGCTTTCATACAAATGAGACACAAATTTCATCATAACCCGAGACCTAATCAAGCAAATCGAATCAAATTTAGCATGTGGGGGGTTTTGAAGGCAAGAATGTTTCTATGGTAGTTCAAGACCCCTCCCTTTCTGAGGGGGGGGGGGCTTCAAACAAATGAAACTCACATTTTTATTATAATCGATGAGCCCAGTGTGATGGTTCGAGAACTAATTAAGCAAATGGAACCAAATTTGACATGTGGAGGGTTTTGAAGTCAATGATTGTATGGTGGTTTGAGAAACCACCCTCCTCTGGAAGGGAGGGCTCCCATACAAATGAAACAGCAATTTCAACCAAAAATGAGAATTATCCAAGTTACCTAAACACAAACCGTGTATTTCTCGGGTAAGAAGCATGTTTTGATAGAAGTTTGAACCCCTGCTTATTCAGGAAGAAAAAAACTAATTTCGAAAAAAAAATCATAAACGTGACAGTTGTATTAAATTCCTTCATTTAGTTGCAAGCGTAGCAGCGCACGCACCGGGTTCAGCTAGTTACATAATAAACTTGATATAATGCAAAACATAATTATCGAATACATGAACTACGAATTTCACGCACGTTATTAGAACTTGTCAAAGACAAGTTTAAATTTCTATGCAGATTTTTTATTAATTTGATGGAAGTTATAATAGGCAAATTTATGAACGTATCAACTGTTCTAGAATTTTTATTCAGAATTTTCCGAAAAGCACTGAGATCTTGTGTGCAGAAGTTGTTTGCATGTTTTTCAAACAATATAAATTTATATGAGCATATCGAGAGCTAAGTTGTAGGGTCCTCCCTTAGCTCAGTCGGTAAAGGCGCGGCTGCAAAGCAACACCACACTGAAGGTGGCTGGGTTCGATTCCCGGTCTGGTCTAGGAATTATTCGTTAAGGAAAATTTCTCGACTCCCTGGGCATAGGGTATGATTGTACTTGCCACACAATCATACTATTGCAAAAATGGTGCCTAGCATCGAAAGCTCTTGATTGATAACTGTGGAAGTGCATTTAGAACACTAAGTTGAGAGCAAGCAATAAGCTAATTGCGAAAGCAGTAAGCTTGAAACGCTAAGAAAGAAGAAAGAAGATGAGGATTTTACGGAAGTTCTACGAAAATGTAGAAAGTTCAGCACAATGTTCGTTAGTATTTCCTTTACATACAAGCAATGGTTTGGACTTATGAGAACGATCCGTCAAAAAATTTTTCATAAATTTTGTTAACATGTCAAATTTTCTATAAGATTTATTGTATGTTGAAAAAGCTACCAAGAACTTTTGTAAGCTTGTTGAAAATCATTCGATCTCCCTAAAAAAGTTAGAAAATTCCCTAGAGATTCAGAAAGGAATATTTTGGAAGGGATTCTTTAAAGTACTGAAGGAGACTTTCCAAAAGATCAGAAAAATAATTCCTCAAAAAAAAATTCTCCGAAGGTCAGGAACGGACTTCTTTTATGTATAGGGGACACTTCTTAGTAGTTCAACAAGAAAGTCTCAGAAATTCAAGAACAAACATCCACAAAGTTAAAGGTCATACTTCCCAGAAGTTCAGGAATAAGCCTATGTTTAGGATGAAACTAACCTAGTTAATTTAGTTCAGAAGAGAACTCCCCGAAGTTTTGAAAATATTTGCCTCGATGTTCACGATAGGACTTATAAGAAGTTCAGAAAGAAAGTTCCCTTCTCAGACTTCACAAAAAGTCTGAAACAAACCATTCTGAACTTTAAGAGTGATGTTCGAAGAATTTCAGTAGCGACTGCACAGAAGTTTATGACGAAACATGCCAAAAGTTCAGGAGGGACATTTCCAGAAGTTCATCTGGGAATGTCGCAGAAGATCAGGAGAAAACTTTCCTGGAATTCAAGAGATAATCATTGAAGAACTAAAGACGCAGCCTATTCAAACTTCATTCATATGACCGTAATAATATTCATTTCCCACGATGCTATATTAAAATATAGTGAACACTTCCACCATCTCCTCAACCGTTAGCATCGGACTATGAGCTGAGCCGCAAACTCATATAAGAATTACAATTTGTCGGTTTCTATCTCACCTCGTTTGACGGATTTGATTGCTCATCGAATTGATCGATTCAATGACCTTCTGTGGCATGTCGGTTCGGCGGTAAGAAAAAAAATCCTGAAGTTTAGCATACACACTTAGATTTTTTTCACAGAAATCTGTAAAAGTTTACCGAATTCTCAACAACTGAACGTTCGGTAATCCAATTTAACGGATTTTGGTAAAATTTTACCGAAATCCGGTAATTTTTTTTTAAGATAACTGTAAAATTTCACCGAAATCCGTTAAATTGGATTACCGAACGTCCAGCTGTTGAGAATTCGGTAAACTTTTACAGATTTCTGTAAAAAAATCTAAGTGTGTAGAAGTTAAAAAAAAATTCAGAAGTTCAGAGAAGTGGAGGAAAGAAGTTTTTAGAAGTTCGAACAAATATCAATGAAGTTTTCGAGAATTCTTCCAATATTCAGAAAACCCTCCTAAAAATCAAAACAATAATCCTCAATTAAGAAAAAAAATCCCAATTAGGGTACCAGAAGCTCAGGAAAAAGGTCGAAGAAAACTTTGAGATAAAATCAAAGAAAAGAGATCGACTAAAATTTTCGGAAAAAGTTATTTATTAAAATGTGGACGGATTTTAATAAATAACTTTTCCAAAAAATGTCCAACTCGCAACTTTGAAACAGATTTCCTATGATGTTTTCAGAATAACAAAAGCATTAATGTCATTGACAAAACAAGTGTGAAAATTGTAACCACTTATCCTTTGAATGTCAAAAATGACAACTAAAGCGATGGAAGTCCGGAATTATAGCATGGTGTTATATTTCAATGACATTTTGAAATCTTTCAACATAACAGTTGACAGTCGAGTTCGGTTGCCGACTCGATCAGACTCAGTCGGCTGCTGTAATGTGCAATTTCGCTCCACTCGACAGTGACAAGTGTCAAGTCAAGTTGCTCGACTCGACTTCTATATTTGCCTTTTTGTAGCAAGGAGCAACATAGGCTTACAGATGCACTATTGTTTCATGGTAGTGTTCTGAACCGAGAACTTTTCACAATTATATTTCATTCAACTGTAGCAAATTTTTGTTTACCATATTTTGGTACCGATTTGCAACTATCTAAAAACTAACATGAATTTTATAATATATGTCACAGCAATGTTGCAAATCACAGGTGGGTAACTCGCGATATATGTTTACAAATTGCAGAGCAAAGGAATCGTAAGACGGCGATAAGAGAATTTTTTTTTCGATGACAGGTTTTAACACATCAGTCAATAAGTCCCAGGCCTAACTACCAGATGGCGCCACAAATAAAATATCCATATGATTTTTCAAAAGTACCAACCTTCAAAAGATTACGGTCAAAATTTCATGACGTTTGGTTTATTATTTATCGAGTAACAGTGGTTTATGTCACGCTACTTTTGTGATTCTTAAAAACGATAGATTGAAAGCAATTTTTTGTGTTGATATATCATTGCTTTTTGATGGGAAAAAACACCGTTCAACCCCAAGCTTGGCTGTAAAAATGTTATCCGGACTCTGCCCCATCGAAAACGACCATCATTCGATAGTTTGCCAATTTCAAACCTGGTCGTACGGACACCGATGATGCTGAATGCTCTGGTCGGCCAAATGAGGCAAAATAAATATTAAAAATAAAACCCCTGAATATCATCATGGGCAATCGCAAAGTGAGGTTGCAAGAGATAGCTGACACTCTGAAGGTATCAGAAGGTAGTGTTTACACCATCATACACGAACATTTGGGTATGAAAAAGCTGTTTTCCAAGTGGGTGCCGCGTTTGCTCACACCAGAGCAAAAACAACAACGACGAGATAATTCAAAGAGCTGTTGGGAGATGTTCACGCGAAATAAGAAGGAGTTTTTGCGTCGATACATCACAATGGATGAAACATGGATTCACCACTTCACTCCGGAATCAAATCGGCTGTACAGGCGTGCAGACGGAGAATGAGCGGCCAAAGACTCAAACATCGGCTGGGAAGGTAATGGCCTTTGTATTTTGTGATGCGCATGGAATTTTATTCATTGACTACTTGAAACACAATCAAAAGCGACTATCATATTTTGTTGGATCGTTTGATGGCCGAAATCCCAGAAAAGGCCTCATTTGAAGAAGAAAATGGTGCTCTCTCACCAAGACAATGCACCGTGTCACAAGTCAACAAAAACAGCCGTAAAAATGGTCGAATTGGGTTACGAATTGCTACCGCACCCACCGTAAGGTCTGTATCCACATTAATCCGGACACCTTCAAATCATTGTAACTTATGAAATATTGCACGTAGGAATGAAAAATTTCACTGTGGTATAGCTGAGAGTCTATGATGAAAAACACTATGATTGATGTTCACATTTCATGTTTAGTATTCAAGATGCCGACGAAAGAAAAACAAGTGCGCGAGCGAATTTTGTACGGGCGTACGGCAAATCCTGACTTGTCAATACGGGACCTTGCAAAAACATTGGATTTGCCTAAATACACTGTTCACGATGTGCTCAAATCATTTTCGGAACGTTTGACGGTGGAGAGGAAACCGAGAAGTGACAAAAACATAGGACGCGCTGATCCTGTCATGGACCAAAAGGTGAAAAGGATATTAACGAAAAACCCAAATCTCTCCATTCGAACGGTGGCTCGTAAAATAGGGATGTCGCCTGGTTTTGTCCAAAAATCTAAACAACGTTTGGGACTTAAGTCGTATAAAGTAAAAACAGTTCCAAAACGCAACGACAAACAGAACTTGGCAGCAAAATCACGGGCTCGACGTTTGTACTGCGAATATTTGACGAAGTTTTCATGCGTAGTTATGGACGATGAAACTTATGTCCTGGAGAATTTCAAGCAGCTTCCAGGGCTGGCTTTTTATTCTGCTACGGCCCGAAATGCTACAGCTGAGCATTTCAGAACGAAGAAGGCATCGAAATTTCCCAAAAAATACCTTGTGTGGCAAGCAATTTGCACGTGTGGCAAAAAGAGTAAATCTTTCGTCACTACAGGCACAATCAACAAGGAGATCTATCAGAAAGAGTGTCTGCAGAAGCGATTGCTACCCTTCATCAAAAGTCACAAGGAAAAACCTTTGTTCTGGCCCGATTTGGCATCATGCCACTATGCTAAAACTGTGATGGAGTGGTACCAAGCAAATCAAGTGAACATTGTACCAAAAACCTCAAACCCGCCAAGTTGCCAGAGCTACGACCAATCGAGAGATATTGGGCTCTGATGAAGCGGCAGCTTTCTGGAAAGAAGCAAGGAATCAAAGACATCAAACACTTCCAGCAAATTTGGACAAAGACGGCTTCTACGATTTCTGAAGAGTCTGTACAAACCCTAATGGACGGAGTTAAGCACAAAGTTCGAAAATTTTATGCAAATACCGAATAACTATGTTTTGTCTTCACGAATTGTTAAAACACATCCCATGAATCTGAAATAAACAACTACGACGGAAATATAATGCGAAATTTATGTTTTATTCATGTTTTGAGGTGTCCGAATTGTTGCCGATACAGACCTTATATGGAGTCCACCTGATTCCGCTGCTCGATCTCCCGAAACAGCACATTAGAATAACATAACAAATTGGACGTTGTAGAGTGATGTGGAATAAATCCATGTTGATGTTCCGAAATAATTGGTTTTGAAGCAGACAGTATTACTTTGTGAGCCATGGATTCAAGGAGTTTACCCAATCAACAAAGAATCGAGATTCCACGATAATTGTCAACGCTTCGTGAACTCCCAGATTTGTGGATTGGAATCATTTTAGCGACCGATTGAAAAGCAGGGTCAGTGGTGCAACAATAAACCTAGCACAGTTCTTCAGAATAAAAGGCGTAGGGACATCTAGGTCGCGGAGAGCTGTCATCACTTCCTGTTGGGGAAACTGGAAGCATAGAAGGTGAATATCGTGGGTTGGAATATTCTGAAAGCTTCCTGGGTGCAGTAGTGGCGATGTTGAGCTAAACACACTTTGAAAGAAGCTCGCAAAAAGATTCGCAGCCTCCCCAGATGTAGTGACCGTTGTACCACCATAACTGACCGTGTTCGGGATCTGACTATATTTGACTGTTGCGCCCTCACATACTTCCAAAATGTCGATGGGTTATGTTCAATGTTCGAATGCAGGTTATCCAGGTATCTTCGTTGGCTGGACTTAAGAAGATCATTATAGGAAGATTCCACAAGATAAAGGAGATTCCTGGTTTCGGCAGATTTCGTAGCGAAGAATCGCTTAAGTACTTTCCTTAACCTGTTACGCAAGTTTCTTAACTCTACAGTCCACCAGGGTTTTCTGATAACATCTCGATTAATACCACGGCGACGAGGGACTCTCGAATGCAATATTCCAAACAGTTTGTCGTAGAACAGGATAACATTGGCGTCGACAGAATTCCCATGGAGGTAATCATCCCAATCCACCGAACAGAGCTCAGCATTGAGAGAAGTGAAAGAGATCCATGATGTCCGATTGTGGTTTAGGAGGAATGGGAACGAAACAGTTTATGTTGATTTGTAGAACTAACGGTGGATGATGCTCATCAATGGGAAGAAGTGGTTTAACTGGTTGCGAAATTTTCATGATGTCCGTAGAGCTTGTAAATACCAGGTCTAAAACTCTGCTGTTGCGGTTGAGTATGGAGTTGAGTTGCACCAGACCACAAGCCGAGATGGAATCGGTAAGAGCAACTTCTTCCTCGCTGGAGGCATTTGTGGGCAGGTATCTGTTGACGTCATCATCAAAACTCCACTGCAGGTGAGGGAGATTATAATCACCAAGCAGCAGAATGATATCGTTGTCGGAAGACGTTTCTGAAACATGTTTGTTACCCGCTAGCTACTCCGAAGCTAGGAAAGGTGGACAATAACAGGGTCGTTTACCTTATTCGTCTCAACACTACACACTCCTAGGTGAATTGAACGGGAGCTACACATGTACCTGTGCAACGCGACACGTACCCACAAATGTAGCAAAGTGGAAAGATCGCCAGACCGTGCCGTACCAAGGGGCTCAAAAGCTCTCAAACTGAACGTTTTGCTCGCAACCACACTGGGCGAGGCCTGTTGACTCCTTTACGAGCCCGAAAAACGCAAAGAAACACCAAAAGTAGTGGAAAGGCCTAATCAAGGACTAGTTTGATAGAGTAAGTTGCCTAAGAGATACTTTTATCTTAACATGCTAATTTATTAGCCAACAGTGGTGTATCTTCTTCGATCTAAGGTCACTGGGTTTGATGGGTGATACATACACCACGGGGTCATGCAAGGTCATGCAAGGTCACTGGACGTTGAACAAACGTTTCTTCCACTATTGAAAAGTCACGGGATTTGAGGGAGAACACGACTGATCGGTAGCAAGGTATATTTTCGACTAACTATTACAACATATTGATTCCAGTATCGAACCTATCGGTGATCTTCGGTTTAGTACTTTAGTTTACTGGATGCTGTGAGGGCGCGAATGAGTTCCCTCTCGCAATCATGAGTGTAGCTTATTAATTTTGTGGAGTGGGTTTGATAGCAGTTGAACTAATAAATAATAGAGAAAATAATTTACATAACCGGCCGCCTTGAAATACGCGGAATTTCAATTTAACTAACTGATCTATCTACTACTAGTTAACAAAAAACACATGGAGTAAACAATAGTTATCACAGTATTGAACGGGGTTCGGTGCTTTGGATGAAATCGGTGATACAATATCGACGGAACACTTCTTCGGGCGGTGTTGTCCTATCAATCGGTGTGGATCGATATCGTCAATAGGCTGACATCTGACTTGCGCGCCTCCGCGAGCGCTCCTGCGCCGATGATGATGCGTTCGCCAGGGTAAAGCTGTCCGATTGGTTGCTTGACTCTTGAGGGTGGGATGTTCTACGATCTCTGCTGGTCTTACTCGATGCTCGTGCGGTTGTTCTTCCCTTGCTGCCGGTGCCTTGTTGTCCCCTTGACACACGCAAGCATTGAACTGTGCTGGATTCCTTGATTTGGCCACAATCAAAGAATCGATCTAGGTCGATCGATATTGATGCCTGCTGAGCTGAGCAGAAAATCAATCGTCTGAGCAATTTGAGTGAGCGGGTTACGTTGGCTAGCAAGACGCAGATTCCGTTGATGACTTCGTAGGAAGGTCAGCGGCCTTCGGGGGTAATCGGCTAGGAGGACAAAACAGTCCATGAGTTTTTTGAAATATATTAACATACAATCACTTAACTGATATGCGGGAGCCAGTTGGCTCCCGCAGGCACTCCAGTGCCTTCCGTAGGAGAAGGTTTAGTTCTCTCCAGGGGTTGATGGTTGGTCGTTATCGCTAAACGAAACTTCCATCCTTCGCCGAACGAAACTTCCATCCTTCGTCTGAATGGCAACCACCCTGATGTTCCCATCTGCTCCTGGGTGGATTTGCGTCACTCTTCCCAACAGCCACTTTAGAGGTGGGAGATTGTCCTCCTTGATCAAAACCATTGTACCTACAAACAGGTTGTTTCTCTGTCTGGTCCACTTGGTTCTGTTGTGCAGATCAGATAGGTATTGCGTTGACCATCTTAAACAAATGCGTTGAACAAAGTCTTGAGCCTGTTGCCACCTAGAGAGACGATCTTGACGAATATCCTGTAGCGACGGCTCTGCGACAGCTGTCAGCGGTCGCTGGATGAGAAAATGTCCAGGGGTCAACGCATTGAAATCATCCGGGTCACTGCTGATCTGGTTGAGTGGCCTCGAGTTAAGGCAAGCTTCGATTTGTGTAAGGACAGTATTCAATTCATCTGGCGTAACTATCTTCAATCCAATGGTTTTCTTCAGGTACTGTTTCATCGATTTAAGTGCCGCTTCCCAAAAGCCGCCAAAATTTGGCGATATTGCTGGAATGAATTTAAATTCAATTCCAAAGTCAGCAGCGCGTGCAGCGATAGATTGCTGGGATTGCTGGTCTTCAAACAGTACACCGAGCTCATTTAGCTCCCGCCTTGCACCGACGAAATTAGAACCATTATCGCACATGATCACGGTTGGCTTTCCACGCCTAGCCACGAACCTTTTCAATGCAGCGAGGAATCCTTGCGTGGTGAGATCAGCTACCATTTCAATATTGACTGCCTTAGTCACCAAGCAAACGAAAATAGCTGCATAGTATTTTACAGTGGTCCGTTTCCGAAGAGGATAATTTATCAAAAAGGGACCGCAATAGTCTACTCCGAAACGCAGAAATGGTGGAGCTGGTGTTACACGTTCAACCGGCAGATCAGCCATCAATTGTTCATGCACGGATGGTTTGTTTCGGAAACAGGTCACACATCTATGCACAATTTTCCGGGCAAGACTTCGAGCACTGAGTGGCCAATACCTTTCGCGTACACTGGCTATCATCAATTGTGGACCTGCGTGAAGGTTTTCGTAGTGGGATCGACGCATGATCATGGAAGTTAGCGGATGATCCTTATCAAGTAATATAGGATGTTTCCGGTTCTGCGAGATTGTTGCGTTCTCCAACCGGCCGCCAACCCGGAGTACACCGTCAACCAGCTTTGGATGCAGTGAGTTGATGCGAGAATTTGGCTTAACTTCTCCAGTCCTTTCGATATCTGCGATCTCCTGAGCGAAGCACTCTCGTTGTGATAGCTTCACTAGATGTAATAGAGCAAATTCTCGCTCCACGAGCGTTAGTGGACCCGTCTTCTTGGAAATCGATCCACAAGCATGCAGTGCATTGTACTTGAACCTAAGCAACCATGCAACCAATTTTTCCACGTGATGCAATGTAGAATGTAGCCCAAAGATCTCGTTTGGTTGAGTTACAGAAACAACTGCTGCCACAGTGGAATCTTCCTCGAGTACCGTCCGATCAAGTTCTTCCAGTACAACTTCTTGTGTTTCAGGCCACATCTGTTTCTCCATTGTCAACCACTCTGGTCCATGCCACCATAACGTGTTAGCTTGTAGATCTTCAGGTGAAATACCGCGAGATAATGCATCAGCGGGATTCTCTGTACCTGCCACATGCCTCCATGTTCCACTCCTTGTGAGTTGTTGTACCTCCGATATTCGGTTTGCCACGAACATCTGAAAGCGCGACGGGGTTGACGAAAGCCAATATTTTACGATCATCGAGTCGGTGTGGAAGTAAGACTGTGCAGATATTGGAACACTTCATAGGCGTAGCCAGGGGGGGGGGGCAGGGGGGGGCGTTTCCCCCCCCCCCCCAGTTTTGATTTTGTTTTTAGAATTTTATTATTTGTTTCAATATATTATTATTTATTTTTTATCTCTAGAAGGTTGCAACTTGTTGCAATACAGTTGATGTTACTCCAATACTACTCAATTAAGTCACAATCAAGTCACTGCCCAACAAACATCGGTGTTGAATTAGAGCTTGTTCAAGCAAATTTGGAGAAGCTATTCAGCTGTTTCTTCTAGAATAGCTGAATAGCTTCTCCAAATTTGTTTGAACAAGCTCTAATTCAACACCGATGTTTTTTGGGTGTAACCAAATATGACGATTTTGTGTTGCTTGGGATGTTTGTCAGATTGCTCCTTTGCCTAAATAAAAAAGTCAAATTACGCGAAGTTGTCTCGATTTTGTAACAAGTTGCAGCAAAAAAGCGTAAAAAATTGACATCCATGAGAAAAAAAGTTGTAATTATATAATAGTTTTTAAATAGTAACGAGTAACAATTTTATTACAATATTTTTCCTTTAACCTAGAACCCAACCTATGTAGCCTAAAGTATCTAAAAACCCCAAGCAGCACACAACAGTCAAAACTGGTTTCAGCAGCTCTATTGTGACTTAATTGAGTCACAGAGCAGTCACCTTTACTGGGTTGAAACAAATGTGCTACTAGGGAAATATCTCTTAATCTGTAATGTTAGCTATTAGATAAGCATTGATTGATTTTTTTCTCCGCTAGCTGAAAGTTGAAGAAGCTATGCTCAATGTTCAGTTCTTGGTTAATCAAAAAACTGAATATTCAAACCTATGCTATAGCTTTCAGAAGCCAAATAATACTAGATTAAGAAACACAGTTGATAGTTAGAAAAAGTATCAACGAAAAATATTTATTTGAACTATTCATGGCATGGGTCAAACCGCCCTGTTACCCCGCTTTCCCCGTTTTAGGGTACTGTAGTTTCGTATTATTGAGAATATATGTTGATCATATCTTACAGTTTGAGTCAGCGTGTGAGAAGCAGAACAGCAAGCTAGTCGGCGAGAAGTTGCAGTTGTCTTATCCTATTCAAATAATTTATCCGTTTTTATGAGCATGAGCAGGATAATGAGAATGATTGACCGCCCGAAGTTGTTATTCCGTTACTGCCAGTTCAGCTGTTATTACTCAGAAGATCAACAGATGATGCAAACATGCTCAATGTGTAAAACTGGTGATCCCAAACTAAGGCAATACCGGCGCTGGCCTCGCCCGAATGCAGGTCAAATAAGGAAAGGGTAGGAATGCGTTAACGTTTATTTGGACGTTTTATTGGAAGCCGAGACCACCGCCGCACTTCCACGAGAAATCACTGGGATTTTAGATGACAAGATTGGGTGGCAGCAGGGTTCGTTTTGGTAAACAATAAGCTGAATTCACGCTTCGTTTAGTAAAATATTTAAATACTAGTACCGATTTCTGATTCGAACCGATTACAACAGTAAGGATGCTATTGGGGCCACACACAAAGTGTAATGGTGTTTTTTCATCGGAAAAACAAGGTGATTTTTTATAATGTTGGAAATCCGATTTGATCTGAGTTAAACCAATAATAAGGATGCTATTGGAGCCACTCACAAAGTGTGATGGTGGTTTTCCGTTAGGAAAACAAGGATAATTTTATGAACGCTTGAGAGACGCTTTGTTGTTCTCTTACTGTGCTCACTCGATCACTCGTTACACCGAATTATAGATAACCGAAACAACACGAAACGCGCCATGCTCGATAGGAAAATAGTGCGTAATAAAGCATCGACACAACCTTTCACAGCCGATGCTCGAACCAAACTCTTTTTTCGTAACTTACAATTTTTACTACTGTAGTCTACAATCTATTGCACTGCTGTAACTAATAACTGTATCAATCAAGTTGAAGTGTCTAATGAACAATCTATGCTAATCCATTAAAAATTGAAATTGAGGGATTTCGTAAAAATAAGAGTCCGTAGATGCATTTTGTGCCTTCTGGAAACATTATGTTTCTATTGATATCCATGCTCATCGGTTTAATACCAACCGGGAGAGACTTGGCCTTATACAAATGGATTTCATTATCTCCAGTCCGCTCAACCAATCTCAACGTTTTGTGATAGATTGGACGGATTATTATAATTTGAGATAACTCCATGCAGATGTCTTCCAAGTTTGGCAGATCGACAAGCAATCGGTGGAGAGTTTAGAGGAAGACCGGAAGAATAAGCGATGGTTCTGCGCGTGTTTATAAACAGAAGAACCTTCATAACAAAACGAATCAACGGGTAAAATACATACGGTTTTTTTTTAAATTATAAGCAGTGTAAAGCAGTTATTTGATTCATTTTATCCAGAAGTACCATAAATGGACATTCGAAAGTTTTTCAAAAGTAAGTATAATATTTTCCAGCATGTAATTAAAAAAAAAACAAGCAAACAAAACAAAACGAATGTTTTTTCATGCAGCTGAAATAACCACGAATAGAAAAATATGCAAAATGGTTGTATTTCTCGAATTTGAACAACAATTTTAATGTAATTCAATGATACACCGTTTTGGTTTCATACTACTCAGATACACATGATTGCTACATATACCGTGTTTCGACAGAACGTGTTTCAGTTGGATCATATTAGATAAATCGGTTCAAATTTCAAAACGCAGATGCAGATGTGTATATAAATTATTTTTAAAATATTGAGGAATAGCTGTTGGAACGCATATGAATTTCTTTTCGTCATTGATGAATAAAATTTCTTAAATTATTGACTAACTACTCGTGTGTTGAGAATGCAAGTAGCAACAATTCAGCACAAAAAACACAGCTTGCTTACATTTGTTACTTACGTCGTTTTAAAAGTTTATGTTTGATGTTCCTGTTTAGAAAATATCAGATAAAATAATTATACTAAAGGTGAGCAAAGGGGACACAAACCATAAGCTATAAACCACCAAAACTCAAAATGTATGTTTGTTAAAAGCTAATCACTTATTATTTGAACAACCATTAAAAAAATATAATCTATTCAAACGGTGTGAGCATGGTGAGTAAAAAACGGTGTTTCTTCTGTGTTGCTTTGGGTGAGAGGGTCGCGGATGAAAAGTACATTTTCAGTAAAAATTGCAAACAAATTCGGTGGTTATTCTATACAAAAATGCAACATGACCCGTTAAATGTTTGGCATTCAATGTGGTTTGATTTAAAAACATGGGAAATATCGAAAGTTTTTAAAATCGTAATTTTTTTTATTCCAGAACAAGCCTAGAATTGTTTAATCTTGTTGCAAGAAACGGACGGGTATTGTCAAATACTTTGGGTGAGAGTAGAGAAGATAATCCACCCGCATTCAGGCGTAATGTCACATAACTGGGGCTCCATTCCCGCTCCATCTGTCGGTACATGAAAATGACCCTACTCTACTGGTCCACCGGGCGTTGTATTGTCCGTTAAGTGTCCGTTAATGTTAATTGTTCAGTATGTGCAACCACTGGTTGGAGACGATGTAATTCTCTCTCTCTCTCTCTCTCTTCTCTCTCTCTCTCTCTCTAAAAAAAACTCGCCCCCCCCCCCCCCCCCCTATTTGAAATCCTGGCTACGCCTATGGAACACTTGAAGCTGTTTTCTCGTAGAGATGAGCCAACAACACGGCGGAAGACAACTCCAATCGAGGAATTGTGAGCTGTTTCCTCTTCTGACTTGGCTACCAACAAGTTAGACGTGATTGTCCAATCCGAATGTGTACATCGGACATATATGCATGCTCCATAGGCCTTCATTGATACATCACAAAGGCCGTGGAGCTCTAAAGAGAGACAATCCTTCCGAAAAGCGATCCATCTCGGAATCTGCAAATTTTTGAACTTGGACAGACTGGTTCGAAACTCGATCCATTCTGCTTGAACATCATTTGGCAAAGGCTCATCCCAAGAAACCTTCTATTTCCAGAGGGTCTGGATAAATATTTTGGCAGAAACGATTACGGTTCCGATTAGCCCGATAGGATCGAAGATTCTTGCTAAGTCGGAAACGACTGTACGTTTGCAGATCTCCGATGAGGTCCACTCTGGAACTCTGAAGCGAAATACATCTATCCTAGGCTCCCAGATAAGCCCAAGCGTTTTTATGGTTGCACTTGAATCGTCGAGTTCGAAGGAAGTGCGGTCGTCTTGGAGTTCTGGACGGCTGGACAGTTGCTACTCCACTTTCGCAGGTTGAATCCTCCACCTTTTAACAACTGCTGAATGTCGCTGCACAGCTTGATTCCGCCTTGTACATTGTCAACACCGGACATCATGTCGTCAACATAAAAATCCTTGCTAAGGATTTTAGCTGCTTCAGGAAATTTGTGTCCATCCAGCTCTGCAAGCCGCTTAAGGCATTAGGTGGCCAAATACGGTGCTGAGGCCGTTCCGTATGTAACGGTTTTTAGCTGGAAAACACGGATCTTTTCAGTCCGGTTGTCTCGCCAGAAGATTTTGTGCAGTTTTCTGTCCGCCCAACTTTGTAGCACCATACGGTACATTTTTTCGGCATCTGCAACGATGGCAATCCAATGAAATCTGAACCGAAGGACGATCGCGATTATATCATCCTGGACAGTCGGACCAACCATCAGTGCATTGTTGAGGGAGATTCCGGACGAAGTAGGGCATGAAGCATCGAACACAACACGCAATTTGGTAGTTGTGCTGTCGGGCTTAGTAACGCAGTGATGTGGAATGAAGTACTGTGGCATAGAAGCGTCTTCCTCGTTTTCCACTACCTCAACCATATGAAATCACTGTACATCTGCTTCAATTCGGTGTTACCATCCAGACGACGTTCAAGAGAAAGAAAACGTTTCAATGCCGTGGATTTTGAATCTCCGAGTTGTTGAATGAGGGCATCCTTCTTTGGAAGCGTTACTATGAACCTTCCAGATGAATCTCGAACTGCAGTACGGTCGAAGAACTTCTCGCAGGCATATTCCTCTAACGATAGTACGCTGTCAGTTTTACACGACTCCAACTCCCAGAAGCGTGTGAGTAACTCGTCCAAGTTCTCTGTACACGTGTTGGCAACGTGCGGTCTGCTCACATCAAACTCATCAGGTAAATTTACACAAACAATCCAGCCAAGAGAAGTGTTTTGCACAATAGGTCCACTATCCCCAAGCTTGATCTGTTCCTTGTTCAGTAGCTCAAAGAAAAGACCTGCCCCAATAATTACATCAATGCTACGAGGTTCTGTAAACAGTGGATCAGCGAGTACGATATCCGTCGGAAGATCCAACCTTGACGAGTCAATCTTCCGAATAGGCAAATTCAACGTAACTTGTGGGAGTCCCCAGCGAAGGAAGTGATGCGAGAGCGAACCCGAGCAAAGATGGATTGCTTGCACTTCTTAGCAGCTTGACCAATACCACTAATAGAAAGTGCCTCGCGTGACCGTTTGAATTTCAAACGTTGCGACGCGTGTTCCGAGATGAAGCAAAGCTGAGAGCCACTATCTAGTAATGCTCTAGCTTGCATAGTATTCTCGAATTGATCTTCAAGGACCACGATGGCGGTTGCGAGTATTACCGATCGTGATGCTTTGGCTTCATTAGCAGAGAGTACCACATTGTGGCTTGTAGGAATGTCTGTGTAAGATGACATTTGACTTTGCGAATTTGGAATAACTGGTGTTGAGATTGTGGATGTGCGGTTAGATTGCTGAGGAGTATTAGGTGCTTGATGATTAGTTTGTGAGGTTGTGGATGTCTGAATAAATTGTGGATTTTGTGGGCCCTGTTGTAAACGCTTATTTGACTGTGGAACGGATTGCAAGTTGGATGATTCATTTGACTTGTAGTGCAACATAGAGTGATGCCGCTGTCCACAATTATGACAGTTCCCCCGTGTGCAGACCTTTGCGATGTGTCCTCGAGACAGGCAGTTGAAACACAGCTGATTCGATTTCACAGCATTTCTCCTTTCGTCAACTTTCATTGACTTGAACCGTTTGCACTGAAACACCATGTGTTGCCCTTCACCACACACTGGACACGATGACTGCATGCCGGCGTAACTGCTGCTTACCCGAGCTGCCTTCCTCTGTTCTGGTGGATTAGGAATTTCTCGGTCGGTGGTAGTATTGTGGCAATCGGTACTCACTCTTTATACCGACAAGAGAAGAACTCTCGCCCGTATATGGTAAAGGATCCTTGCGGTGAAGTAACTCAAGCAAGTAACTCTTGGAACCGCCGGTTACATGTTGAGCAGCAGCGGCGTGGGTGGCATACAGCATTGGGCCAGAATTTGGAAGATAAATTCCAAAGACGTATAACGATCGGTTGGCAAACTTCACGCGCACTGCAACTTGCTCAAGCTCATTACAGTCTGTCAAGGAAACTTCTGCACAGTGTAGAACGCATTTGACTGCGACAATCACACCGCCACCTCTCGATAAGTTGCTAGTGGATTCACTGCGAACGCAGAAGCAGGATGACTGTTGGCCAATGACGGGAGAACCTCCATTGTGGCTGGGGGATATAAAAGATAGGAGAATTAATAATTTGCTGTACGTAGCAATTGAAGAATTCTCTAAATTGGGACATAACGCCTTAGGTTTAGACACGATTGTAGCTAGATTTGTACTGTCTTTTAATTTAATTTTACTACACGACTCCCACTGGCTGGCAGCGGCATTATGGATACAAGCTTAAATATATTCGGAAGTTAGGAGATGACAGCTCAATCGCTCATTTCAAACACGCAAGCATTTTGAAACGACGCTTCTAAGGCTTGCTTCATTTAGAATTGGAACAAACTTTTGCTCATATTGTGGCGCTCCTGGTGGACGGATTTGGAAGTTCTTGGCGCCCATGTGTCGAGAATTTTGTCAGCTTCACCTATGTATTTTTGACATTCCGCAAATCGACTGTACTTTGTAAACAATCAACATGGAAGCCGAAAGAAGGGAAAAATTTGTGTTATTTGGAAAATCGATTGTGGCCTGCATCAAGGCTAGCTGAACAGCTGAAATTGCCCAGAAATACCGTATGGCGCGTTGTCAAACGGTATAAGGAAACATTGACGACGATTCGGAAGCCTCAAGCCAATCGTCAGAGTGAAACTGTCGACCGGAAACTGCGTGGTAAGATTTTGAAGACGGTTAAGAGGAATCCCAATCTGTCGGACCGTGATTTGGCCAGAAAATTCGGTGCTGCCCATAGTACCGTGAGGAGAACTCGACTCCGGGAAGGAATCAAGTCGTATCGAGCTAGCAAACAGCCAAATCGGACGATAAAACAGAATAGTGTGGCCAAAATCCGTGCTCGGAAGCTATACGACCAGGTGCTGACCAAGTTCGACGGGTGTTTTCTGATGGACGATGAAACCTATGTCAAGGCTGACTTCGGGTAAATCCCAGGTCAAAAATTTTACTTGGCAACGGCTCGGGGGGATGTTCCAGCCAAATTTTAATTTGTTTTTGCCGACAAATTTGCACGAAAATTCATGATTTGGCAGGGCATTTGCAGCTGTGGCAAAAAAACGAAAGTTTTCGTTACAAATAAGACAATGACGTCGGAACTATACCAAAAAGAGTGTCTCCAAAAACGAATTTTGCCGTTCATTCGATCCCACGACCATCCCGTAATGTTTTGGCCAGATTTGAAAAGCTGTCCTCACAGCAAAGTCGTTCAAGAATGGTATGCAGAGAAAGGGGTCCAGGTTGTTCCGAAAAACCTTAACCCACCAAACTGCCCCCAGTTCCGCCCTATTGAAAAATACTGGGCAATCATGAAGAGGAGACTCAAGGCAAAGGGAAAGGTTCTCAAAAACATCAATCAGATGAAGACCTGGTGGAATAAGATAGCTAAAACGATGGACGAAGAAGGTGTGCGCCGCCTAATGAGCCGTGTTACAGGAAAAATTCGAGAATTCCTTCGAAACCGTGACGAATAATTTTATCCGTATTTTTTCTTAAAAGTATGAAGAAAACGCTACATTTGTATAAAAAAAAGATCTTGAATTCAATAATAAATAACTGAAATACCGGCAATTGTTTTTGTTCCAATTCTATCTGAAGCAAGCTTTATATGGTTATTTCAGCTCCAACTCTTTCTCGATTTTGGTATCATCATGAATTAAAGGACAATTTTAAAAAAAAAATCCTTTGAGTGAATTCAGGGTCCAATCTGTCCTTGACTAAAGTTCCGTATCCCGTAAACATGTTCAACTTGAAATATTGGCAATAGAGCGCCGGGAGAGACGATGTTCCAGCGAAGCTCTTCGTGGTGCAACCACACAGCAACTTTTCATAACCGATGTTAGAATGTGGATCCAAAAAAATCGGCACCGCAAAATTTTTACACTGACTTCACTCCCATCTTATCACTGATCCTAATGAATGAAAAAACATACTTAAATCGTACGGAAAGCTAACATAACAATTATTAATTTCCCATAATTTGACAAGACTGAAGAAAAAACGTCTGCACTGGTCAAACGCACAGCCTACTCCTCAATATACCAATACTGCAATATAGCCTTAAATTTCAAAATGTGTAAGCAATCATTTTTTTATAAATATGCTCAAAAGCCGGTATTGTAGAACTTGTCATAAATAAAAATCGCAACCCTGCCCAAAGTTAACCAGCTAACGATCTGAAAATTTTCCCCATCTCAGACCGACCATGCTGCCAAAGAAGCTTAGAATCGAAATTTAAATTACCTCCCCTGTTATTACGAAAGGCAGCAGGCGCTTTAATGAAGCCTCCTTCCCGGTAATCTTCAACACGAAAGAAACCCCCACCACAAAACAAGAATAAGAAGGGTAAAATCCGATCTCACAACTGAACCATCCAATCGACTCGATTTCGCCGGCACTCGTTGGTGTCCTCTACTCGGAATAAACCACCATCCTCAACCGCCAACCACCTCCTTGAGAGTTGAACGAAAGTGGAAGATCAAGTGATAACAATTTAATCTTCTTTCGGATCCCTTTCTAAACCCTTGCCTCCCTTCCTCCGGAGAGCAGCGATTGGAATCTGCGGGTTTTCCAGCATATGACACTACGCCACGTCGTAACTCGGTCGGCCTCCTGAAGGGGGAACTTCATCAAAAGTTTTCTATTGAAACTCTTGCCCATTGTCCTTCCAATAGAAGATGATAAGGAAACCCCGAAATGTGTTCTTGGGAATAATTCTAACTGATGATGGTGGTGATAATAAGGGGGACAACAGTAGCTTTGTATGATAAAACTTTGAATCAAAATTTCATTCACAGAATGTCGGTCGGAAAGTTGCAACCCCCGGTGATCCCGTTCATGCCCCTGCTGCTCAAGGACATGACCTTCGCCCACGAGGGGAACAAAACCAGCTTGGATGGGCTGGTGAATTTCGAGAAGATGCACATGATGGCACAGACGATGCGCACCGTTCGGTACTGTCGATCCAGGCACTTGGGTAAGTCTCCTGCGGCCGCTTGGCACTTTCCTTCTAATGACTAAGGTTTTTCGTTTTTCCAGTATTGGATCCTCCCTCGCCGAAGAACGAGAACGAAATCCGCCAATACATCAGCTGCTTCCGGACCATCGACAACCAAAGAGTGCTGACGGCCATGTCCCAAAAGGTGGAACCCCGGCGGTCGTAAGGCGGTTGATGTGAAACCGGATTGATGGAAAGAGCACATTCAAACAATAATTTGGTAGATTTTATGTAACTAATATAGGTAGTAGCGTAACCGGATGCTATTTCGCCGTGTTCTCTGAAACTACACTGAGAGAAAAAGGGGGTTTCTTCCGGTTTTTGGAGGGATTCGTGGGGACTATTTCTTCGAGGATTAGTTAGGAATTTGTGTATGTACTCTCTCGAATGATATCTGAGTATGTGTGCGTGTGTGTAATTGTAGACGTATGTTGGTAATTAGAATTATTTATAGCATAGTAAGTGATGTTTTCTAAGGTTGACTTCGTAACGAAAGAGATACAAAGTATTTTATTTATACATAAAGAGAGTATGTTAACTTTATAGATACATTTATCTAAGTATCACACAACTAATGATCCAGTATTTATAGAACCTTGATTATTCACACTCACGCGTACACTTCAAAGCAATTGTTTCCGTTGTCGACTATTTAGTTTTAAGCTCGAACTTTCAGTATCTTGTTTTTATCTTCTTTGACAGTATTTATCTCTGTTGGTAATCTTTTGAATAAACTTTTTCTTGTTTTGTACTAATTGTCCTTCGTTTTTGAGTTATCTACTTATTGCTGAACGCCCTTTAGTTATTTATTTACTTATTTATTTATTCCAATCACTCAAACAGCTACCATTCCTACCGATCAACATTCTCGCGATAAACCTCAGACAATCAACGGGGAAAATTTGTTAAAGTGTGAAAATCCACTTTTCAATGTATTCAAATTATGGCAGGGCAAAAATTAAAATGTACGATTTTCTCATTTTAATACTAAAGGGTGAGTCGATAATTATTGCGACACTTTAGATTGATTGTTAAATCGGCTATTTATTTATTTATTTACTTGTCTTCGAAAAAATCGTACAGACAGAGACTATTAACTAATTCTATTTCTAAATATTGACTTTGACGTATTAAAATTAAATTGGTCATAAACTTCGCTAAAAAGACGGCAACAGACATCAGACGGATTGTTCTGTCCATAGTGAGAACGGTGCACAGGAAAACGGAGAAAAACAACACGTCGAGTTCTTCTGGCTGGGACTGGGCTGAACCGTACCGAGCAGTCTAGGTTGTTATTCAAGATGTCAAATATAAACAGCCGTTGCCAAAGTATCCTCCTACTTAGACAAGGTCGGCAGGTCTATAAAATCACAGCGATGGGGTGGCAGGGCAGCCGACGAAGCACGAATCGAAGGAAGTTGCGTTGAATTCGCTCAGTTCGATAAATCGGCTATAGTTATCGAAGTGAAACCAAACTTTTACAGTAGTTCTGTGTTTGTATTTATTTCAGCTTGCATACGGAGGTTAAGTCTTAAAATTAATTTGAGTTAAATGCTGGACATTTGCATTTGACGCCCTCTATCGGAGACTGTACAGTCGTATCCAGTATGTTTTTCTCAGTTTTTTTTCACTTCCTCATCATTTCGGTTTCGTCTTTTGCCCCTTCCTTCGGTCTTCCGAAGCTCGCGCTTCATCATGGCCATCATGGATCGTATGGAGTTCGGGACAGTTTGGTGGGTTCATGTCTTTCGGTACAAAATCCACAGAATTAGCCGCGTACCACTTCTGCCCGGCATTGGAGTAGTGGCATGAAATCACATCGGGCCAAAACAACGGTTTTAGATTGTGGTGTCAAAAAAACCGCAAAAGCCGTTTTCGGAGGCACTTAGTTTTGTAAATCTCACCCTTTTTGGTGACTTTGGTTGCGAATGGCCTGCCGTGACAGGTACTTTGAAGGTCTTCCTTTAGAAACACAGAAAACTTCCCAACAAACATGGGTGTTGAATTAGAGCTTGTTCAAACCAATTTGGAGAAGCTATTCAGCTATTCTAGAAGAAACAGCTGAATAGCTTCTCCAAATCTGCTTGAACAAGCTCTAATTCAACACCGATGTTTGTTGGGTTGTCCTTACCCGTGAAATATTCCTGTCCCGGCAGTTGCTTAGAATTCGCTTTGATGTAGATCGGGGGGGTTCCCCCCCTTTTTTTTCTTTTTTTTTTTTTTGTTTTTTTTAAGGCAATTTTCCAAACGACCGAGGGACGTTGTTGCCCCCCCAAATAGTTTTTTTCTGTTCACCCTGGCAACCAAGCAATGCATACTGGCAAGGTTGCTGGTTTCTTATTTCTAAAAGCTCAAATGTCAAAAGTGTTCCTCAGTGTGCCACACATGTGGTATGGATTGAAAATCGAAGTGCCGCAGGTATGGAACATATTCGTCTAGTGTGTAAGACATCGTGGCTGGAACACTGTTCTTAGCGACTTACCCTTGTGTAGATCTCATCATCAAAGAAGCTGCACCGGTAGTTTATTAGCAGCTTCATGTAGAGTTTGAAGTTACACTCTGAAAAGAAACTGGGCAAAACTAGTTGATTTCAATCAAGTAAAAATTAGTTTGAAGGTGTCGCAATAATTATCGACCCACCCTTTACCGTGTTCAACTGAAAAGAATGTAATTCGAGAGAAACGGTGTTTGGCCCGAAACAGACATGCTTCAGAAAGTTCTGCAGAAGCCGTGCTTTGAACTAAGTCCGTGCATATTTGCATTGAAGTTGGGAACAGTTGGGTGTATTCGGCGAGTCGAATGAGTCAAAACGAGTCGCTCTTACTTGACAAGTCGACAATTTTGGAGTCCAGTGAAAACCGAATCGAGAATAAACTCACTCGATCCGGCAATTGTCGACTCATTCGACTCGCAGAATAGAGCCAAGATACATCTTTGCTTTGTTTCAGACAGGGGATGTGCTGGCGTCTATACTTTTGTAATGCATTTGTTTCATTCACATTCTCTTTCAACGATATGGGAGCCACCTTCTCCATTTTACTGCTCAACCGTTTCCTTTGTTGATCTGAAGTTTGAATTTTTTCGAATCGATGGCAATCATTTCCGTCGGTAAATATTCACATGTAAAAGGTTTTCCAATGGAGATTTCCTAACTTTGGCAGTTGATTACGGCCATAATGAAGTGTCAAATTAGCTGTCATTTATTCAGTGTGTCTTGTCAAATTACCATGGAGAGTTATAGAGTTCAACAACACGTGGATATGATAAAATTGTTTTATCAAAATAAGTATTCTTTGCGAGCAACATACCGAGCGCTTCGGTATATTTTACGGTCGTAATAATCGTCCTACCGAGAGAACTATTCGCAATATGGTGGGCAAATTCGAGGAAACCGGTTTGGTGAAAGTTCAATCACCACCCGTACGTCAGCGGAACGCAAGGTCTGCCGAGAATATCGCTGCTGTACGCGAAAATGTGCAGGAGAACCCGCGGCAGTCGATTCTGCGCCGCGCACAAGACCTCGGCCTCTCGCAGACTTCGACTTGATGAATTCTAAGTCGAGACTTGGGTGTGCACCCATACAAGATTCAATTGATACAGGCGCTCAAGCTGAACGATCATAGACAGCACCGTGTGTTCGCTGATTGGGTTTTGGAGCAGTTGGAAACAGACCCCGATTTTGTCCGAAAAACCTTCTTCAGCGACGAGGCCCAATTCAGGATGAACGGGTATGTGAACAAGCAGAATTGTCGAATTTGGAACAAGGCCAATCCACACGAGGTCCACGAAGTAGCAATGCATTCCCAGAAAGTCACTATCTGGTGTACATTTTGGGCAGGAGGCGTCAGCGGTCCGTACTTTTTCGAAAACGACTCTGGCGAGACCATCACCAAATAAACTATATTAACAGTATAAGTCACTTCAAATTTTTTCAGGCTACCCTTTTTTGCGCTCTTGGCGCTATAAGTGAGTAACGTGGCAACTACTAAATGCACACGCTCAATCAAAGCTATTCAGTTTTTGTCATACCTAGCGTAATGTTCCAAAAGTACTCAACAGACAAATTGAAACTAGTCAATAATTGTTAAACTAAGGCCCTAACTAAGGAAACGATTTCCGAACAACTCACCACAAGTCCGACTTGTTGCCAGCTGCGAATTTCATGACAAAAACAACACGGCACTATGGAAAGAAAGCGAGATTTACGGCATGCAAATATTATTTTTGATTACCATAGAATGATTTTCAAATATTAAGAAGTAAAGATACTTTGATCCAATCAGATAAAAAAAATTCTTGAAAATGATCCTCAATTCACGCACCGATAAAAAAAACACAATATTTTTTTGATCTTAGTTGCCAACAAATACATTCGCAACATTTTATTGTTGGCAAATGGTTGGGACAAACACATATCGACCTGCTCTTTTGTTGCTAGTTTTTCACGGTTTTTGAAGAAAAAATGATTCCTTGGCCCTAACACAACGACATCTAAAACAGAACCGAATTTAAATCATACTTGTTAACCTGGTGTTGGTCACTTCCATTGTTTAGCAGCTCAGACAAGATGATGTTTTTGATTCAACTGGCTTGGCAAAAGTTGAACATGTTTAACTTTCTTGTTCAACCAAGTTGGTATAAAAATGCTTAATATGACAAAAGTAGATTTTGATCATTGTAAATCTTTACTAATTTTACGTAGCTTATATCGATTAATAAACAGCAGCGCAGTTATGTCATACACACAGTTTACGATATCTGTTCATTCTATAGCAACCGTTTCTCTAATTTTATTGATCCATTATCGTGAGTATCAACACAAGCCCTTTTCAAGTAATACACTGGAAGCCCGTGGCAATTAAGCAAAACGACTAATGACTAACCCACAATTGATACGTTGCGGATGCGTTTTACGTAAATTTGACAGAACACCTATGGAACAACTGTTAAATTCACGCAAACGCATCCGCAACGTCTCAATTGTGGGTCAGCCATAAAGCAAATTGACTATCAAACTTTTCTTTGTGTGAGCAAACAATACTCATAAAAAGAGTATATTAGTTTTACCGTGGATACACGGTAGAATTAATTAACCAAATTGAAAAGTAAGACATATTTTGATTGCCCCCTAAAACCAAACCCCCCCCCCCCTTTTTCCCCCCCGGGGAGGGGGGGGCTTAGGATTCAACCTCCCCCCCCCCCCGCCTTGAACCGCAACTTTAATAGGAAATTTTCTTTTCTGTAACTACTTTTTTTCAAAAAATTTCGACCTGAATGCCACCAGATATGCCACTGAGCAATGCTTCTTTTTGATCATTAAGCTTTATATCAAACTCATATTGCACGTTCAATTTGCTTTATTGATATTTATTTGAAAACACTCCATTTAAAGTTCATAGTAACACCATCACCAAACCAATTATGTTTCCTTTTGCTCAGGGAGGTCATTCCAGAACTGCTTCTGCTCCTCTTTGATGACCGGCAAAATAACATTCAGAAGCGCCTGCTTACGCTCGGTACTTATACCGATCGGTTGTTTGCGACGCAGAATGTTAGCCAAACTGAAATATTTATCATGAACTGTCTTCATTTGCTTCTTGGACATGATGCAGCAAGAAAGCATTTCTCCGCTGTCATCTACTGAGCTGCAGTAGCTCATTTCAAAGCTACCTTTTTTGAGAACAATCTTTCTGATATTCTCGATGTATGGCCGTGTTTTGCAGCGATTTAGCGTGTACTGCGAAACAGTCATCTTCATCTCAAAGAAGTCATTCGCAGCCATGTCCACCACAACAACATTCTGTTTGGCTTTTTTAACCACCTGCTTAAATTCAGGGAACGTTGATGTGGGATTACCGTGTCGCATAGCTTTCTCTACAGCCGCGTGGAAGGAGTCGGCAGCCATAAATGTATGACCGGACTCGAGAAACTTAAGAATGACTTCCTTTACTTTGGTTGTTTTTGCATTCAACAGAAAAATTAAGTAAAGGAACAAGTTCCAGTTTTTGTTCTGACTGGAACAATTGTCCAGCCAGAACGTAACTTTTTCCACTCCGTTGCTGCAGCACCAGTCGACAACTTTATCAAAGCAGCTTGTAATATCACCGGCAGACCTTCCAGAAGTAGACTCGTCCCAGACGCAGGCTAGAACGGGAAACGCTTGGGCATATCTGCCAACCGGGGCGAACGTCTCATTGAATGCCAATAAGCGCTGAGTGAAAACGATGGACTTCAGACCCTCCAAACGAGGCAGCTGAATGACCTGTTATTTGAAAATAAGTGAGAGCAGATTCAATGATCGAATACTTTCGAACATAACATTACAAGTAAATTACCTTCTGGAGATCAACAGCGAGTACAATTTCTTTTGGACGGATGTTATCGCCATCAGCACGGTACATTAATCTAGAGAGGGATGCCAATCGCAAATGTTCGACATGTGATTTGCATATTGAACATTTTGTAGTAATATTGTCTTCGTCGGTGTGTCCGGATGTATTCTGATGTAATGTTGCCGCAACGCATGCCTCGCATTGCTCGTGGCCTAGCTTCACCAATGAAATATTCATGCGTAACATTACACTTGAATAAAACGAATAATTGACCCTTAAGTCTGGAGCAGCTGAATCTTGATAATTTGTATGCATAGAAACTCCTGTTATATCAGATGGCAGATAATACCGGTTCGGAGCGTGAGCTCGTCGGTAGTGCGACACAGTTGGGTTGTATGACAGGATGTGCGATTTCACAGCTTCCTGTTTCCTTTCGTATTTTCCACGCTTGGATGGCTTTGGGTTTCCATCAAAATCGCTATCGACGCATCGATATATAAAGTTTCTAAAAGTGGACAATATTCAATATTGATTGTTTACACAGAATAATGTTCACGACTTACCCGCAGTTATCTCCATACCCGATCGTGTTCAAGAAGAACTTTCGACATACACGTACATCGGTTCCATTAAACAAACGGAGGCAGAAAATGTACGAACAGCTCTTTTTCGGATCATTTGCAGTGAATTGGTTCTTGCGTCGGAGAGGTTCTGAGCTTCGATGTACGTTTTCCCTGATAAAACTTATTTGCTCCATTTTATCGAGCTTCCAGAACTGATCATGTACAATTACTCGTTCGTCCTTGGACACAATCTGGTCACAATTCTTCCGGCAACCACATTTCGCGATGATCAATTTGTGAGCCAAACGCCGGTTCTTCGCGATCTTTGCTTTCCGAATTTCTTTTTTGGTTCGTTTCCGCTTCCTGCTCTGGGTTTCAAAAAAACTTCCGTCGGAGTCCAGCACTTTCTCTTCAGAATCGGAACACTCCTCTGTAATCTCCGTTACATCCACTGGGTTTTCGACTGATTTCTGAATTTCTTTTGCTCCATATTTTTCCAGGAAGAACGTTTTCAGTGGAAACTTGTCATCACCGGGTTCATCATCGAATCCGATAAATTCTTCTTCGGAATCTTGCTCACTACCGTCACTACCGTATTCCTTCAATAATTCCAACGCAGACATGGTCAAAGTGTAGAAATAATTTAAATATTGGTTGTTTCCGGCACGTTATTTAAAAACAAAACAAGCGCATCAAACAAGCAAATTGAACGAATGGCCTACTTGTCAAATTATAGCCTACACTGAATTATGAAACGCCCCCCCGCTTCCATTCCCCACACACAAAAATGCAACGAATCATAAAAAAAATCCGATAAGGTATCTAATACAAACATCCTTGCGAAATATGGGAGGGGGGACATAAAATACCAATATTTGTGTTACGTAATTAACGAACGAACCCTGAAATCAACAGGTGTATCCAGGATACATATACTTGATTGCATTAATTTATTTGAAAATTTAAAAAAGCAATGTAATAAATACACTCTTGATTACGAGACGGATATGCGAATATTTAGCTGATCTGGATCGAAAATTATTCGCATGTGCGTAACATTGCTGTTTTGGTGATAGAAAAATGTAATCTGTGACTTTTTTCAACTCAATTCAATTAATCTCGCTTATTCTAACCAACTTATAACAAATACATAGTTGAAAACTCTTTGCAGACACGAAATACCTGAAAATTGAACAAAATACTTCAATCGTCATTTTCTCCACTTGCTGTTTTTCGCTATGGGACGGACATGCAAAGAGGGGCAGTATAAGGCTTGCTTCATTTAGAATTGGAACAAACTTTTGCTCATATTGTGGCGCTCCTGGTGGACGGATTTGGAAGTTCTTGGCGCTCACGTGTCGGGAATTTTGTCAACTTCACGTATGTATTTTTGACATTTCGCAAATCGACTGTACATTGTAAACAATCAACATGGAAGCCGAAAGAAGCGAAAAAATTGTGCACAGTTATTTGGAAAATCCATTGTGGTCTGCATCTAGGCTAGCTAAACAGCTGAAATTGCCCAGAAATACCGTATGGCGCGTTATCAAACGGTATAAGGAAACATTGACGACGATTCGGAAGCCTCAAGCCAATCGTCGGAGTGGAGCTGTCGACCGGAAACTGCGTGGTAAGATTTTGAAGACGATTAAGAGGAATCCCAATCTGTCGGACCGTGATTTGGCCAGAAAATTCGGTGCTGCCCATAGTACCGTGAGGAGAACTCGACTCCGGGAAGGAATCAAGTCGTATCGAGCTAGCAAACAGCCAAATCGGACGATAAAACAGAATAGTGTGGCCAAAATCCGTGCTCGGAAGCTATACGACCAGGTGCTGACCAAGTTCGACGGGTGTCTTCTGATGGACGATGAAACCTATGTCAAGGCTGACTTCGGGCAAATCCCAGGTCAAAAATTTTACTTGGCAACGGCTCGGGGGGATGTTTCAGCCAAATTTAAATTTGTTTTTGCCGACAAATTTGCACGAAAATTCATGATTTGGCAGGGCATTTGCAGCTGTGGCAAAAAAAAACGAAAGTTTTCGTTACAAATAAGACAATGACGTCGGAACTTTACCAAAAAGAGTGTCTCCAAAAACGAATTTTGCCGTTCATTCGATCCCACGACCATCCCGTAATGTTTTGGCCAGATTTGGCAAGCTGTCATTACAGCAAAGTCGTTCAAGAATGGTATGCAGAGAAAGGGGTCCAGGTTGTTCCGAAAAACCTTAACCCACCCAACTGCCCCCAGTTCCGCCCTATTGAGAAATACTGGGCAATCATGAAGAGGAGACTCAAGGCAAAGGGAAAGGTTGTCAAAGACATCAATCAGATGAAGACTTGGTGGAATAAGATAGCCAAAACGATGGACGAAGAAGGTGTGCAACCGTGATGAATAATTTTATCCGTATTTTTTCTTAAAAGTATGAAGAAAACGCTACATTTGTATATAAAAAGATCTTGAATTCAATAATAAATAACTGAAATACAGGCAATTTTTTTTGTTCCAATTCTATCTGAAGCAAGCTTTATAAGTGAAAAAGAGGGGTGATATATTGTTGCTACAATATTTGTCATCATCGTCGGCAACAGGCAGCGCAGCTCGTTGACTTCTTCTTCCAAGATAGGGCGGTGTATATGGGGGTGATCTGTCTGTACAGCGCAACGTTCCAACCAGTGCCCCAGACAACGCACCAATCGATCGATATTATATGATCTAGTTGTGTATTTTTTTCTTGGAGGGGTTTAGTTAATCGCCAGTCCGAGGGGGTCAGGCACCAACCCGTACCGGCTTTCAAATAATATAAAAAAAACTAGTTTTGAAATAGTTGTACTGTTGTAGAACCCCTTGGTCCAAAGTACACCTTGCAGTCTGCACCTTGCAATACATTCTTGCGCTTTCCAGTACTAGATGCTTTGTTTTTGTTTTGATTCGCTGTATTATTTTGACAGAACATTTGAGGATGTGTTCGTGTGAGTTATGTTATTACGGGCGAATCATTAAGCTTGGGACCGATGTGCTGGTACTTGCGGAGCCAAAACTTATATCCATTTTCTTCATGACTATCCAGCCGCTGATATTACTCAAGCCATCAACGAGATTCAGCCCGAGGAATAAATCCCGTCAATTTTTCACTATAACTCAGTCGTATTCAACCCAAACGACTTAATGTTTTGTGCATAACAGCATCTTTACTTACCTCCCACGGGTCCAAAATGGGGAATCGACAACGGGCAGGGAGCGTGCGTCCCCGCAACATAGCCCTGGTCCTCACAAGTTCCTACCTCATGCTTCCACGGGTCAAAAGATGACAAAGACCGCCAGCTAAGGGTTGCGTACTTAGCTGGTAGTGCAGCCTGGGCACTGTTGTCCTTCTGACTTCAGCTAGATTGAGGAGGTGCGTGCCGAGCGTCTGTGTCCACCAAGGAGGATCCACCTGTGTCACAAAACCTTCACAATATTTTTAATGCTATTTTCAGCTTCGCATTTATGCATCGTTATGAGTCTAAGCCAACCTAACTCACGCTATGTATATGAAAGGATACGATGGTTTTTAATGCAATTTTTTCCCTTCTTTTATCATAAGACAATTAAAAATACAAAACCTAACATTGATCGTACATCTTCTATTGGATAGGCATAAAGAATCGTTTATGGGCCCAGTGGGAAACAAAAGTTAGTGGATAAATCAAATTTCCTCTTGTGTTTATTTTTATTTCTTTTTATTTTAGATTTATTAAGCTTCCGTTTTTAGGTAATAATCATATTCATAGGGAATTTATTTCGCCTTATTGTTTGCTTACATTTTCCTAGCAAAACGGCTGCCAGGAGATCAACTATGTTTCATTATATCACATTGGAAATTTCCTGGAAATAACACCGCTGCCGAAGAGGCAAATGGCTGCATTTTATTATTATATATACATTATTTAGTATTTTATTGCAACATCGTATTATTTTCATCATGGTATATTATTAAAAACATATTGAAATTATTATTAAAAATAATAATAATATTAATTAAATTCTATCTGCTTGAAGAGTACAAGGAAGTTTGTTCCAGATAGTATAGCTATTTTTTGTCATTGTAGCTCAAGGATCTTTTCTATTAAATTAGATCATTCGATATTATTAGGATTAATAAATGCTTTTCAATTCTGCTGATTATGACCCATATGTTATATACGTACATAACATGCCATAATGCATGTTTGTACTTCATTTTATTACGACATGGTTTGGCCAAAAAGGTTTCCCATTCCGGAGTTACATTCAACTACCAATGATTGAGCTGTAATGAGGCACCAAGCAGCATATAATTTTCATATGTCTAGCATTGTTTCAGTTATTTCCTCATATTATATTATTTACAACCATTCATGTCATCGATAATATTACCATTACATTTCAGTATACATTCATCATATAGCTGCTTCTAATTCTTATTTCATTTCATTATTATATTCATTGGAAAAATAATAATAATAATTATGAAATTTTATCTGCTTCTAGGTTACAAGGAAGGTGATTCCAGGTTATATAGATATTTTATTACATTGTACCATAAGGTATTTTTCTATTGATTTACATTATTGGATACTAATTTTAAAATTTATAAATGCTCTTCGTTCTGCTGATTATACATACATATGTCATAAATACATACATATTTTTTATAATTTTATGTATAATTAAATGTTTTATGTTTTGTTTAATTGCAATATGACCTTCACATTCCAGAATTACACTCATCTGCCACTGATTGAGCTGTAAAAAAGCACCAAGCTGCATATTATTATCTTTTTATTGCATATTATTATCACTATTTTAATTATTTCATCATGACATATCTATGACATATTTGAGTTAAATATTCATGTATATTTCATTGCACTATTCCATAATACATATATTGAATATTATGTCATATTATTTACATTATATATATAATATAATATCAGGGTATTCAAGCTGAAACTGGACGATGGTTTGATTGACTGCCTGAGTCTAGGAGGGAATGAACAGTATCATTTTCTTTATCCTACCGATTCGATTATGATGCTGTGAGTTCTACTCCAACAGTTTCAGTGAGGGTGACGCGCCCTTCTTTACAAGCCATCCTGTAGAAAGCTTGATAAGTATTGCGAATTGGGTTATTCGATTTGTTGGATCGTATCGTTGGAAGGAGATTCTTAATATCCCGTGGATTTCGCGTGAGTGTCTCTGCTTACGGGTCCACCCCTCCGTTTTTGGCCCTTCCCCCCCCCCCCTCTCTCCCATACCGCTATATTTAATTTCATCTCGTGCACATTTATATCTCTCTTTGGTAGCGCCACCCCCACCACCAGCTACAGAAATGATGGTGGCTACCATACATACATACATACATACATAACAGCATCTTTACTTACCTCACCTGCCTGGGTGTCCTCTGCTGTACACAGAAGTCGTCTCCTATTCACACGGTCCTTGGCTACACTTTGCCAACTTCACAGTTTGAGAAGGGTCCGTAGGTCACTTTCCGCTTGATCGATCCACCTTGGTCGTTGAGCGGCTTTTTTTTCTTGAACCAGTCAGTTCGTTCTCTAAACTATTTCCACCAAACTACCGACCGGCATGCCCATCGTAGTGAACCAATTCTTGCGGGGTGGACCATGGGAGTTCTTCCAGCAACTCATTCCATTCGGGGTTCATTCGCATTCGTCATTCTACCGTAGATTGTGCGCAGCACCTTCCGTTTAAAAACAACAAGGGTGCGTTGGTACTCTGCGTGCATAGTCCATGCGTAATAACCGTAGAGGACTCTTATTCTTATTTCTTAACCGTAGAGGACTAATGTTCGAATCAGTATTTTGTAGATGGTCCACTTTGTACTACGTGGGGCGAAAAATAAACATATATATTTTTTTAATGTTTTTTTTTATTCAATGCAGTCCCCTTTTAGCTCGATACACTTATTCCAGCGATTTTACAACTTCTTGATCCCGTCCGAAAAGTAGTTTTCCGGAAGGTCTGCAAAATACTCCTCCGCGGTGTCGATGATTTCCTCACGTGAGCTGGTTTTTTTTTATTGATGAGCCACCTTTAGAGGTTTGGAAACAGATAATAGTCCGAGGGAGCCAAATCAGGTGAATACGGTGGATGCGGAAGCAATTGGAGCCGTACGTCCTTGATTTTAGCCGTGGTTGAAAAGCTCTTGTGTGCCGGCGCATTCCTTGCAAAAACAAAATTGTTTTTCTCTTCATGTGAGGCCGTTTTGCAGCGATTACGACCTTCAATCGCTCCAATAATACACAGTAATACTCGCTGTTGAAGGTTTCATTCTTTTCGAGGTATTCCACGAAGAGAATGCCATGACAATTGCAGAAAACCGACGCCAACATCTTTCCGACCAATTGAGCCTCCCTAGGCCGCTTCGGAACACTCATGCCGGCTTCAGTCCATTGCCGGGCACTCATTCTGTTCGCTGGTGTGTAATAGTGGATGCAGGTTTCATCAACAGTTACCAATCGACCAAAAAGTCCTTCCGATTCCGCATCAGCAAGTCTAAGCACTGTTTCGAAGTGCTCTCGCGTTCGTGTTTTTGGTCAGGAGTGAACATGCGCGGCACCCAGCGGCAGGATAACTTTTTCATATGCAGAATCTCGCCCGAAATATGGCGTGTGCGCTCAGTACTAATCTTTGTGGCTTTCCGGTCAGCCAACACCATTTCATGAACTTTTTTGACATTGTTCTCTGTAACCGCATCGGAGGGTCTGCCGCTGTGGACTTGATCGGTAGTGGAGCGGCGACCACCACGGAACTCTCGAGACCAATATTTAACGGTGTAATCTAACTCCCTGTATTCTGGTGTTTCTGGTGCTATTTTGTTTGTGGGATTTTTCAGATCCCAGAAAAATACGGTAGAAGTCATTGTTTACAAATGTTACTTTCGACCTTTTGACTATTTTGTCTCGAGTTAGTGTACGAAGCTTTTCTTTGGTTAAAGCCCAAAAAGTCTCGATTGGCCGTGCCTCCGGGCAGTTTTGGCGGATTCATGTCTTTCGGCTCGAAACATACGGTATTGACTTTTGTACCATTCTAAAGCGTCCTTTGCGTAATGACATGACGCCAAATCAGGCCAAAACACTACTTGACCTTCGTGCTGCCTGATCATGAGCAAAAATCGCTTCTGGAGACATTCCTTTCCGTATTTCCTGAGTGTTCATCGTCTCCGTTGTGATGTACGGACTAGATGTTTAACCATACTCGCTTATTGCCCTGCCAAACCATAACCTTCTTACCAAATGTTTCGGTAAAAAGTGCCTTCTCCATTTCGGGGATGTCTTTGTCTTCGCTTACAGTATAGAATTGTGGTCCGGGAAGCGTTTTGTAATCTTGTTTTACATACGTATCATCGTTCATTATTATACACCCAGAATTTATACACAATAACGAATCGGAGAGTTTGCGGGCCCGTGGTTTCACGGACGGGGCCTGTTTTGAGTTCAGCACGGGTTTTTTTCTGCTTCAGGTATGTTTTGGGCCCAAGTCTTTCGTTGGCACGCATGACGTTACTCGACGAGATCCCTAGTTTTCTCGCAACATCCCGAACGGAAGTCGCTGGTTTTCGCTTGTAGGCATCCCTGATCTTTTTATCGATATCCGGACTAACAGGACCGGATTTCCGACCACTCTTCGGCGCATCTTCAAACGTACACTGTTTTCTATATTTTCGAATCGCAGATCGTACCGATCCGACGCTTGCACCCTCTTCCTTGGCCAATTTTCTCCAAGGAGAGTCCGCTCACAGTGCACCATTTGTGCACGATACTTTTTCATTGTTCCGGAGTAAGACCGCGCATTTTGATAGGTAACACAAAACTGAGCACTTTTTTGATGCTATGTCATTCAGAAATGTGCAAACAAAAGGACGCAGCCAAAACATGTTGCAATATTTCATTATATTCAAAGTGACCGTTAAAATAAGGTGTGCTTATACTTTCTGGAACAGTCGTGGTTGGGTGAATCGATGACAATATTACTTATACGTATCCGCTTGAAATTTCCAAGCATCTTCTTCCAACAACAAAAATTGAACAATTGGTCAAACAAGTGAGGATGCCCCAATGAGCTGTGGAAAAAGCGGACCATTTATTCACAAACTGTTAGCAATGGAGAGTTGGCATTCCCCACTCTTCTATCCAGTCTGCTCATTCGGGTGCCTTAATGGTCCATTTCTGAATAAATCCCACAATATTTTTTTTCCAAAATTGCATACAATATTATTAGATCGATGAAAATTCATAAAAGTTGAATTGATCGAAATCCACAACCAGGTTCAGAGGAAATTCACCGCTTTGCATTAAAAAAAATTGCCTTTTTTCTGATGGTGATAAAAAAAAGAGTTAAGACAGATGATTGCTATTGATAGATTTCCCATGGAAGATAATTATTTAGGCTTACTTGCAAAATAAATTCCCCGCCGTTGCAGGCAGCCTTCCGGCAGTTAATCGGAATATTCGCCATGGCGAACAATTTTTCTTGAGTTTTCGCGACAAAATTTTCTGAGTAGATCTTACGCTTCAGGTTGGCCCAGAAATTCTCAATGGGACGCAGCTGGGGGACCTTGGACTGGGTTCCACATCGATATTCAGGCGCTCCATCGCCTCCAACGATCGCTTCGAGTAGTGGGCCGACGCCAGATCCAGCCCAAACACCGCGTCGCTTCGCCCTTGCATGGTATTTCTTGATGAACGACGCAACTTTCGGCCGACATTTCGTACTATAAATTTCCCCGTTCACGGCCAGTCCGGAGCGAAGAAGAGCGGCTTTGACATCCCCTTCTCGCTGATTGTCAGCCACAGCAGCACCTTCTTGGGGAACTTGGTGTATGAAATGAACTTCACCTCGGAGCTCACGTTCTACATAGTGGGAAATGCAAATACGAAGTGCCCGGCCAGTCGTTGCCATCCAGGGTGAGATAGGTCTCGTCGTCCATCACCACACCGCCACATCGCGATTTGCCGGGAAAATCGGATTGACCATCTCATTCAGCTGCTGCTGCTGCTGCGTCATTGCCTGCGGTTCCGAAACTAGTGGATGCGACTTCCGCTTCCTGACATGTATGTTCATGTTCGCCAGGTACTTTTTCACTGTTTGGCCGGTTGAACCGACCTCCCGGCCAAGCGCACGCAACGATGTAGCCACTTTTCCCTCGGTCTTCCTCTTCAGCATCCTTTGGAGCTTCTTGTCGCTCAGGGCCGTCGGCCGTCCGGGAACCAGGCTTTCTTTCGATGCTCCGATTGTTGTCTAATAGTGCCAAGAGGTTGTAGATGCCCGGAACGGGCGTATCCGGCGTTCGCAAAGTGCCACACGATGTCCGTTTTCGACGCCTCGGGACGTGCCGTTCTTTGAACGCGCACACTTCTGAACGGAGTTGCTTCACTGTTTTTGCCATCACGGTTAGAGTTCGACTGATAGAGCTGTCAAATTTTGTCTGCTGACTCATGGGTTACTATGATTGATGCTGCATGGGTAGTTTCGTCAGTGCGGGTGTGAAGGTAAACCCATGAAAAATCGATTAATTAACGGATCGATTCTCAAGTAATTCATGAAATTGGCTTTTAGCAATTGCAAACATTAACTTTAAACGAGTTTTTCTCACGATTCTCTAAACACTCTCTCGAATTGAAAGCATCATCAGTTAGAGAAATGTTTGTGCTACGTTATGGTTTAGTTGGATATCGTAAGAGTCCCGTATTTTTTGAGAAATCAACGTTTATAGTAATTGTTTGCAATTGGTTTTTAAACCCATATCATGAATTACTCGAGAATTGATGAAATTGCTAGGAAATGTTCATTATTGTTATTAGGCTTCTCATGTATTACCCTAAACAGCATCTTATTATCGGTTGGTGATATATCGTTGGAATGTTTTTCTCGGTCAAAATATTTTATTATTTTTTTATTTACAAAATTATTTTAAATTTTTAATTTTTAATTTTTGACTGAAAGAACTACCCTAATGGAAGAACCACTCCAATGGAATATAACACACCAATTATAAAATGCTGTTTAGGGTAATATAGCAGGAATTACAAAACTATAATGAAGATTCCCTAGAGTTGCATGAATTGCTCTGTTAATTACTCTGTACTCGAACATTTTCAAAGTTCCAGAAAATTAAAAATTTTGTTCGATTAGAGGCACTCCTAAACCATGTCCGAATGGACCCAAATTTGGCCTATTTTAGGTAAGTCTTTTTTTTTTTCGAAAACGCTTGGACAATTTCGGTTTCTGGAATTTGATGAAAATAAAATTGATCATCTGAAAATCCCGTAAGTCCCAAACAGAGAAAAAACAAGAAGATTTTTCAATGTAACACCAGATTTAAGTCATTTGGCATCGAAAAACAAATTTCGATTTTCGATTTTTCCTTTTGAATGGGGAAAAATGTCAAATCTTTGATCGATTAGAAGAACCTCTAAATCATGTCCGATTAAGCTTAAATTTGGCAGAGGGGCATATTTTGGGGTAATGAAACTTGTGAGCAATGTCGTTTTTAGAAATTTGTTGGAATGTTTTTCCCCATGTATTCCTTTGTTACCCTTTTATGCCGTCAAGAATTCTCATCACGTTAAGCATGTTTCGACAGGCATCCAGGAATATCAAAAATTTATTTCGTATCCTAGTAATATTTGTTGACGAATCAAAAGGGGGTTTTAATTTTAAAAAATATATGTATATATCTATATCGATAGAAAAAATCATATGTGCGTTCTTACTAAGGAGTGTATCGAAAATAAGCTATCCACAAACTTTCTTTCAAATTATGTTGAAAACCGATATTTTATTCATACAAAAAATTGATCTTTATTGTACGAGGTTAAACTTGAACATAATGAAGACCGGATGAAATTTAAGTTATTCCTTCACGAATTTTCGAACTTTGGATCGAATGCTCTTCATCAAGTTCCGGACAAGTGTGGCATCGCATTTTTTGGACGCTTGAGCCCAAATTTGTTTGAACTCCTGCATGTTCCCAGCTGCCTTACCAGTCTTCTTGAAGACCCTCTTCACGATTGCCCAGTAACGTTCGATGGGTCGAAGCTGAGGGCAATTTGGTGGATTGATATTTTTTTCAACGAAATCTATACCCTTTTCCGCAAGCCAATTGAGAGTGGTTTTGGCATAGTGAGCCGACGCTAAATCCGGCCAAAACAGTGGAGGTGTACTATGCTTCTTATATAAAGGCAACAATCTCTTCTGGAGACACTCAGATCGATAGATTTCCGCATTTATAGTTCCGGTAGTGTAAAAAATGGATGACTTCAAACCACAGGAACATATTGCTTTCCATACCAGTACCTTTCGACCGAATTTCTCCACATGAATCGACCTGTACGCATCGCTCACATCCTCCCCAACGACGGCAGTAAAGTATTGTGGACCTGGAAGGGTTTTTGAGTCCTCCTTTGCATAGGTCTCATCGTCCATCAAAACGCATGCATCCGGACGCTGCAGAAGACGCGAATATAATTTCCGGGCCCTTGTTGCTGCTCGCTTCTTCTGTTCTGCACTTTGTTTCGAGATTTTCTGCTTCTTGTAGGTCTTCAGGTGGTTTTGCCTCTTGATACGCTGGATCATTCCGACACTCGTTCCTGCTTTTTTGGCCAAATCACGTATTGACATTGATTTGTTCTTGAGGATTAAAGATACCACTTTCTGCTCCAGTTTCGGGTTGGAAGAACCGGGTTTTCTGCCTCTTCCTGGTAGCTCATCCAAAGAATAGTGTTCCCCAAACTTATTAATGATGGTTTTAACACTCGCATGATGAATTCCAAACCGCTTCGCCAATTTTCGCATAGAAATACCCTTCTCACTTAGCCATGTGTCCAGAACCTTAATTTTCACTTCCTTTTCAATACGCGACATTTTGAAAACGCAGAATTTGAACCGCACAAACAAGTAAACAAAAGAAAGCTGACAGTCAAACGCACAGCATGCAGTGTTCAGAACATAAAAAAACATCACAAATACATGCGTACAACGCAAATGTATGTGGATAGCTTATATTCGATACACTCCTTAGCACAAATATATTTTTTTAAATCTCAAATATTTCTTCTCGATTGTTAAACCAAAAAAAATCTAATAATTTTTATTTTTACTAACTGGCATGAAGTTCACAAAGTGACATTTATGTAAAGTGACAGCAAGCTGGCCTGTCGGAATATGCAACGCTTTTTTGACGTTTTTAATGTTTGAAATCAATGGCTGATTCGTTAATTTAGGTAGTCTGTTTTTTTTTCTAGCGTGTTTCATGGTGAAATGGAATGGTGTTGTCTTGCAATCATTATTGTTTCATATTATTTTGAAATAGTTTTTTCATTAGTTGAACTTGCCAGAATCTAAAAATAAATGGAATGCGGGTATGTTATTATATTTTTCATCGAAAAGTGTCAAAATACACATACCCATACAATACCCTATTGTTTGTATTTTGGAAACATTCGATCCAAATTCGAAATAAATGTAGAAGCAAACAACGCAAATTGAATGAAACATGATGTATTTTTCGCATGAAATTGATAGATGAATTTATAAATTATAAAATTGTGTAGGTAGTACAAACAAATAAAATGTTATGTAGTGTTTGGAAGATTTACCAATGTCAACTATTCATTTCAATATGATGAGTTGACCATCGGAAATTTTCTGTTCTGTTCAGAGCTTTCGTCATCATTCATTATCTTGAACCATCTACAGTGTGTAAAACATCGGGCCAGAAATTGCGTCGTATTTTTCTCTCTCGCCGTCGAATCTGACACCGACAACAATAACAACAACAACAACAACAACAGACGTTGTGTGGAAATTTTCTATCATCGAACTTCTTTTTCCTGTGCTTGTTTCCGAGTATTATTGTACCGACCCAAATTTAGGCTGATTTTGACAGGCCTCAGCCAGGGTGCTGTCAGTTAGTTAAGGTCTTTGCAACGCAAGTCGGCGCATTATGCCAGGACCGAGACAGCTAGACGACAGCCGTTCGTTACCATACCGCAAACAGAAAAATATTGGCGTGGAACCTGAATTTATCGGGAAGCAAGCGGCTTCGTTTTCCGCCAACCCATCATTGGCGTTGTCGTTCGGTGACATTTTGACCTTCGATATTTGTGCTGCAAGGATTTACCTTTTCCCCACTTCTTTTGCACTCGAAACACACTTGGTATTGGTGGCACGGTGGCCATGAAGGGTGCATCGTAGGGAAGCGAGAAGGTGAAGAGGTCTGTCGTAATTGCTTTGACCTGCTCCTCCGCTTCCCTCAATAATGCAGACAGAAGTAGCAGCAGCATCAACCAACGGAGAAATGTGTAGAAAGTAGATGCACGTACATTTAGAGACATACCCAACCGAACCGGTAGTGCTGCAACGGAGACAAACTATCGTCGTTCGGTGTCGGAGTTCGGTTCAAGAAGCCAATCATGTTCCACTGCCGCTGTTGAATACCGGTAGAGAGTGGGTTAAAAATAGTTCCATCTGGCGCAATCATCAACTTCACATTTTTGCTGCACTCGCTCACTTGTCGCACCGCGTGAGAAAGTTGGGGAGGGAAAGCTGTGTGCCGTCGTAAATGACACTTGAGGAGGTTAGACTCTGTCGGGTTGGCTCGTCTGTTAATAACGCGTTCCGTTGCAACGTTAGATGATGATGCCTTGCACTCCCGTACCTATCTTCGGTTGGGAAACTCTTCGGAACTGTCACGCGATCGTCGGGCTTTCCCTATTGGTACCTGAGCGTCGTCGTCGTCGGTGAGGTCCAGAAATAGCAGCACCCAACGACGCTTGATCGAAACCGTGCGTGTGTTTTTCGCAACAGATCCTGACACTTGGCATATTCCGATACATAGAATTCGTACGTACGTGATCTGCTCACGTGGTCACAACTGGAGGTATTTCGTGCACCCTGTGTAACTCTATAGGCATCAGAGTGCGTCATTTAGCTATGTAGGGGTAAATCTGACATCGAATAAACGTGTTCACAGTCACGTGTGTGGGCGTATGACCAATTGTATCTGTAATTGAAGTCTGTTGAACAAGGTAGCGTAAGGTATTGGCGCAGCAACTCGAATGATTGTTTTGGGATTGTTGTGCACGGTCCAGTCGTGATGGGGCATGTGAGCGAATGTGAAAAGTTTAAATAATTATTCTGTCTGCTTCAGGTTTCTTATGCCAGTCAGACAATCGATACACAAGGTTAGCCACATTTTGCTGTTTGCAAGACTTCGGATAGTTACTAGATGGATTGATTTATAGATAATCCACTATGCTAATAATAATAATTGAAATGTGACTTCTTCTGAAAAAGGAGAAACCTGCCATAAAAAATCGAAAGCTCAAAAATTAGAATAAGGATTATTTCCAAACAGTGTTATTCTTAGATCAAAAATAGTTTGAACTTAATTTTTATTGTTGCATAAGTTTAAGTAAAACCAAAATTTTCCAGTTAATATATGTACTGACTGTGATTGAGTTGAGGTTTGGGTTAGGGAAAGTTAAAAGAACTTTTTCAGGAAGTACCAGATTTTCGTTGTGATCATTTTGCTTGAATGTAATCAGAGATGACTTTAAAGCATTTTATTTCCCTTCATGATTTTCCACCGCGATTTTTCGGCATTTTAAGGCGGCAAGAATGACCTATGTTAAAAGCGAATTCAGTTTAAAATCTCATATAAGTTAAGGTAAGGTATAATTAAGGTATGTTTGAAGCTCCTCTAAAGGTTGTCAACGTTAAAATTGCAACACACAAACCGATTTGCCAATTAGTCTTGAAGTTTTAGTCAATTGTCTTGAAACTTTCGGAGTGTCAAATAAAACACCTTTGCTAAGTTTTACCATGTTCACTTTATTCAAGTTGCGCTCCAAATCCAAATGCCCTTATTTTTCTTTAAGACCCTTCATGAGATTTTGAATGACAACAGAACCGACAAGTTTTTCAGTTCTTGATCTGGTTTGACTGTCTTAGAATGTTTGCTTAATTTCTGCTTCATAATAGCCCTATATTTTTCGATTAATCTCAACTCTTGAGTGCTCGGAAGATTAAGTTCCTTGGGTAAAAAGTTGACCTTCTTATACCATTTCATCATCTGTTTTGAGTAGTAACATGACGCCAAGTCAGGCCACACAATTGGTGGGCTCTTGTGTGACCTCAACAACGGTGGTCGGTGACTTGAGGAGGCAAATTTGAAAGACAATCGATTTGGGCGCCGCCGTTGTGCCACCAAAATAATTGACATGTGTAAGCGTTATAAAGGTGCCAAACTACGGCTGATATATCTACTGTTTGAGAATAGATACTTAAATAAGGTTTCGAGTAGCTCTGTTTCATCCTAAAATAGTGACATTCCGAATAAATCGATCGATTTCTAGCTCTTCATCACTTCCTGATAAATTTGGCACAAACACCCATTCTACAACATTGTGTTTAAATCATTGCTTTCTAGCTTGAGCATGAGCATTATTGGCCGCCCGAGGTTGCCACTCCGTTATTACCAGATCAGCTGTAATTACACAGAGAACCAACAGATGATGCTTGGGTCTAACATACATCCTCAATGTGCAATAATTGTTGTTCCTAGACCAAGGCAATACCGGCGCTGGCCCCGCCCGAATGCAGGTAAAATAAGGAAAGGGTAGGAGTATGTTGACGTGATACTCGCTTTATTGGAAGCCGAGAACACCTCTGCATTTCCGTTAGAAATAACTGGGCTGTTGGATAAAAGGGTTGGTTTTGAAGCATGCTTCGTTTTGGTAAACGATACGCTGTTTTCGTGTGACATCTAGTAAATTAGTTATACGTTAGACCAATTTTCGATTTGGACCTTTTTGTGCCAATAGTACAAATAGCACGCTGACCAACAGTAAGGATGTTGCTAGGGCCGCTCACAAGGTGTGATAATGATTTTTCATTGGAAAAACAAGTAAATTTTAAATAACGCTTGAGAACCGCATTGGACCGATTTATACCACCATTTACGATGCTGTTGGTGCCACTCATAGAGTGTGGTGGTGGTTTTTCATTGATAAAACAAGGTAAATTTAAAATAACGCTGGATAACCGATTAGGTCCCATTTAAACCAACAATAAGAATGCTGTTGGAGTCACTCGCAAGGGGCTATTCATAAACCACGTAGAGGGGAAAAGTGAGGGGCTTACCACGGTCTACGCTGCATACATAATATTAAAAAAAAAATTTATGTAAAACGTCTACGAGGTGGAGGGGGGTCTGAAATTTTCAAAAACATGTCTACGTGGTTTATGAGCAGGCCCCAGAGTGTGATGCTGGTTTTTCATTAGAAAAACGAAGTAACGTAATTTTTATAACGCTTGAGAGCCGATTTGGACCGATTTAAACCAACAGTGAGGTTGGTTTTCAACAACGCTCTAGAGTCGTTTTAAACCGATTTAAACTAATAATAAGAATGCTGTTGAGCATGCGCATGAGCATGAGATGAGCATGACATGAGCATATTGACCACCCATGGTTTGCTACTCCGTGATTGATCCAAGTGAACCAATCTCAATGTGCAACTCCAGGTGTCCTCATTTACAGATCGATTAGGGTAGGGAAGGAATGTTTGTTAAATATTCGTTGCTAATAAACGCCTCATATACGCCTCCACCCCCACTAATATCGCAGGAAAGGAAACTGATACTGTAAGTGTGTTTTGTTGGTCTCATCTTGGTAGATATGACAATTATGAGTGAACATATTTATCTGTTTTTCTGTTTTATTATTTCCATTTATAAGATTTTACGGAGAAGCTCAATAGAGATATTTATATATAAGTACAGATTTGAAGCAAGAGTAAGGATGCTGTTGGGGCTACTTCAAAACTTGATGGTAGGTTTTAATTCGAAAAACAAGGCAAATTTTTAGTAACATTTGATAGCCGATTTGGCCCAATTTAAAGTTGGAGGTGTTGAAGCCACTCACAAAGTGTGAAAGTGATTTTTCATTGTGAAAACGAGGTAAGTTCGAACCCATTTAAATCAACGTTAAGGATGCTGTTGGGGGAACTCAGAGAATGTGGTAGTGGTTTTCATTTGGAAAACGTTTTCAATTAGTACAACTACATTCTACAAACTATTTTATTACTGGGACTAATATCTGCATCAAACAAATCGAACGTTCTAAAGTGCGATCTAGGCTCATCCACCTAAAATTACGATTGAAGGATTTAGTGAAGAATCTCTAGAAGCATTTCGTGCCTTCTGGCAAACTTTATGCTTCTATTGATTTCCAACCTCATTTGTTTTGTACCAATCGGGGGATCAATTCACCAATTCAAACAATTGACTCAAAATCTTTAAAATAATTGTGCACGTTTTTCAATATCAAGTTAGGGGTTAAATGGACAGTGTTTGGGGTGATGAGGACAGTTTTTTTTTAAATAACGCATTTTGAACCAAGCTAGAATTCAGCTGGGATTCACAAACACATAATTATTAACGCTGAATGTACACACTACCAAAATGTCATGTACATTCTGTCCCCTCAGATCGACACATGCAAGCGTCCTTTAGCACATAAGAATGAGTTGCAAGAGGTGACACAAACATATCTTTCGTCGAATTGTGTATGTGTAAGTTTCACGAAATCTTTCGTTACGTTTCCCGACTTTTTACAAGTATGAATTACTCGTGTAAAATTCATAATTTCTAAGTGTGTATGATGATAGCCAGATGATCTTTTTAAACAAAACGTAATAAGTCTTTATTTTTTTGAATTTAACTAATAAATTTTATGTTGTATATCGTATAGTATGAGAAGCAAACAATGGTGAAATAAATAAATCGAAATTCGAACAAATCGTTTAGATGTATTCTGAACAATTTCTTGTGTGCACAAGTAACGTTATTGATAAAAATGTCCTCAGTGAATAATAATAAAAAACACATTTGAAAGATAGAAATGTAAAATGTTCAACAAATCTGCGGAATTTTGGAAGTTTTAAAGAATTTCATTTCTATTCAACTATTTTATTTCAGGAGATATGAGGTTCTCAATAAGTCAAAAATAAGTTGTCCTGCAAAAGTTTTAGGGTTATCAATTTTTTAATTGATTCTATTCAATTATAAAATCTGTACCTTTATGTAATTTGAAAAATCTTTAATCAGACAAAACAAATAAATTTACAATTTTCTATTCCATTTCACCTTAATAAGCCTACAAAATTTCACCCCATAATGCAAGCTAGAATATAAATGCACATCATTTCTTCAAGTCGAACATCCATTATGTTTGTACGAGATCATCAAAAACAATACCTTAAAACGCAATCGAGAAAAAAGTTCATCTACCCGCCAGAGCCCAATATATAACCTTTCGATTGCGTAAGTTGACAATACAAGAAACATAAAGACAGCTGAAAAACTGTTACTGTCCAAGAAATTGCTCCTGTCCATTCATCCCCCAGTTGTCTAAATTGTACCAAATTATCCTATGTGAATCTGAAAATCATCCAATGTCCATAAAAACAAAACAGTTCATAATCAGTACTGAAAGAGCATTGTATTCCCTGAAAGTCGCTTACCGTGGTCCTAAATGTCGTTTTGTCGGAAGTATGTTTTTTTATTCCTCTTTTTAAAGGCATGTAAACTTCTTCCAGAAGCCTATATATGATTTGGCGGTTATTTGAAACAATTAAGTACTGACGATAAACATCCGAATGCATCATTAATAATTATATAAAATACCCCCATCCCTCTCCCCATTCTAAACCTCCCACATCCCATCATCCCATCCCACACTATTTTCTCAAATCACTAAGATTATAAGTTAAGTAAGATTATTTAAAAGATACGCCATCCATAAATATACCACTTCCCAACACGTAAGTCCTAAATAACATAGGCGAAAAGAGTCGGCCGAGTTATAGAAACAAGTTCCATCAAAGCAGCGAATAGTATAGAATACGGGGCAGTAGATAACAAGGAGTAAACCCGAGATGGATAATACACTTAAGTATGATGGGCGGGTCGTGTGTACAATCTAACACCCATTGGCCGGTAATGGATTATGGAAGAATACTGTTTGCAACAATCCTTTAAGTGACCATTGAAATCAGCTTTAATCCGGGAGTTAGAACCCATATCAGAATTTCAGGAATTGAGTCATGCCCATTCCGAGGTTATTTTCACATACAATAAGCCCAGCATGTAAACATTACCGGTATCGTTTGAATAAGCTTACTGCAGCAACCTTCCAGATTTAAAATGTTAAATTTCCAAACCAGACAGACACTTATTTAGTATTATTTAAAAAAAAAAAAAAAAGATTTTCGTTATATATTTATAATCAGATTGATCAATGCTCGCCTCCAAAATAACACTAGGTTGTTCATTCGTAAAAATGAAAATGTTCGATGTTGATTCGTAATTATTTTAATGCACTCGCGACAATATAAGCGCAAAAATTAACTTTGCTAAACCGCTCTTTAGATATGCAACCAGTTTCTAAACTCTGTACACCACGTGGTGAGTGTATCTGAAATTATGTGCCAGCCTGTTACACGCATGTGCGTTGGCTTCGTTTGTTGCTTTTGACCAGCAAATGGCCGTTTTCTACATTGCACTGGTTTTCTATTTTATTATAAAGAACTTTCTTCACTCCACACTCTGCCAATAATCAAAATCCCCCGCTATGGTGCTACTCTATATCGAACGTCAAAAATGCGTATAATCATCAATTCACTCGTGACAAAGCGGAAAAACGCACTAGCCTGATAATTTATATCCGGGTGACACAATACTTGGTAAATACCCTTGGTATGATTGATTCAAAAAACAATACATTAAAAAAATATGCTCTCCCATTAAACGTATTGGTTAAAAAGGTGACATTTCATAGAATTGTTTCGACTTGTACTTACATTAAGGAATTTACATACAATTCTAATATTGTAATTCAAATTTTAAATAGGCCCTTTTTGGAGGGTTATCGGGTTATCGCACTATTGTTAAATTTGGTTGTTTAAAACTGCTGAAATACCATTCAAAAGATTCTTAGGTGTATCGATCCGTTTGAAAATGATTATCGTAAAAATGGCCACCCCTTCTTACTTGGGCAAACAATTGCTGATGGTGACTATCTACAAAATATTGCTCAAAGCTTTGCCTACGTTGATTAATTTATTTGCGCTATTTGCTGAATTTGAGCCAAATGGTTATATTCAAATCGGGGGGTTTTTTTCATTAGGGCGAATCTACAATTGAGAGATTCTCTTTCATTCATTACAGCGCCATTATAAAACTTTCGAGGGATTCTTTAGTACAGATCCAAACACAACAGTGCTGGCAAGCATACTCTACAAATAGAAGAATGAAAAACGTAAAGGTGAATGGTTTATGAATGAAAGAGAGTGAGCCCGGAGAGAATCTCTCAATTGTAGATTCGCCCTAATGAAAAAAACCCTAAAAATCATTTTAGTGGTATCTGAAATTGAAGTCCGTGTAAGGGATCTATCGTAGCTGTAATAAAGTTTAGTCAGTTTCAAACTTAGCATGCATTACTGACGCTGCCACCGTAAAAAAACATGTGTTTCAAGCTTTCGAAAATGAAGCAGCCTTTTTAACCAACTGCTGTAATTCAAAGGCTCAACAGATTTGCGTTAGGGAGGTGGTATTCCGTTGCTTGCGGTATAGCAACTGTTTCCTCATACTATGACTGATTGTGGTGAAATATTTGCTTTTTCCACAAAGTAGACAAACGTTCTACAAATAGGGGTAAAATTTAACTCTTCATATAGGTTAGGTTTGATTCTAGTCATCTGGTACAGCAAGCACTCAAGTAACTGAATGGAACACGATGTTAGTCGGTTTTATTGAAATTACTAACATCTGATGCTGGAACAAGAAAACCAAATCAATCTCACGCTGTTGGCGAATAGTCTCGTAGGGGTCGTCATTTGGTTGGCGCCATTTTGCAACATGATGTCGTGGCGTGAGTTGTCGTCAATCGGGTTGAACTTTCGTTCGGGTTGAAGGTTTTGCGCAAAAAGGAAAAGTAGACTGATGATGATGATGATGCGAGAAAGCTTTTAGTATCCACGCGGGTAGTCATAGTTATCCGTCTTATTAGAAAGGCTATCATATAAGTGTGTACGATATTTAGGTTAGCTCGGGGTGGTTTCGTTGAATGTTCAGAAGCAGAATTTAATATAATCGGAAGTGAATAAACGTAGATTGGTTGCCTTGTAACGAATCATCATTTAATAGAAATGTTTCTCTCGAGGGCATTTGATGCAGCAATTCAAATTTATTGTTTTTCCGGGAAGTGTTTTGATCTGCCATAACAAATTCAGGGAAATTTTTGCATGGATAAATTGGTGGTCTTCTTGGAAAATCTGTTTTAGGAATTGCCTCACCGAAGAGCAATGTACAATTAATCGCTTGCAGCCAAAGTTCAACCGATCGTTTTCAATCCTCCAACGACGGCAGAATTAATTACGCCCATTCCAATGTACCATGAACAGAACCCATGTTGATTGCACTAGTCGAGGACCTGAACCGGTTGATGGCCTATCACGAAATCGTCAAATGTTGCCAGCCTTCAACCCTATTTGCTTCATTTTTGGTTTCTTACACGAAATCGTTGCCACGGCCCAGCGCCAGGCACGACTGTTTCCGAGCACAACACAATAAATAACAAGGTCAGTTTTTTGGGCGCTCTTGTTTTGCTGCTCTCAAACGTTCCGAAACCGCACAATCACACAAACACACACATTCACATGCTCGTTTCAGTTTACAATTGCGCGGGCCTCGTCTGGAGAGTCCGAAAAATCGTTTCAAGCATAGCTCTTATTGTTCAGCTTCTTGACGGTGCCACCGCCGTCGTCGTCGTCATCGTCTTCGTCGCCACCGCCGTGAGACTTTTTCTTTGTCTTGTGTGTTTCTACAATCTCGGCTGTTTAATACAGTGGGGTGTCCCGCTTTCGAATGTTGAAAAATTGCTACCCTTTCAACTCGGCTCATGATGGCGTGGGGTCTGCTCTTTGGAATGGTGTAGATTTAGGAAAGGGGCTTGTTGGTCCGCGCGCCAAAAAATATTTTGGCGAACCTAGTCAACGTTGGCATGGCGAAACCGTATGGGATAGGTCCGCTTGCAACGGCAACGACGACATACCGAGATTCATCGGTACTCCGCTGTCCTAGGCTCCTTGGCATGTAGATGGACAGGGGAAGGACAGAGGAATATGAACGATGATGATTAGACCCCGTGGTGCCATAGAAGCAGGAGATTCCCTAGGGGTGTGTTTGAATGTGGAACAGCTGCGGCGGTCTGTGGGAATTTGATGAATGAACTTGATCATTGATGGCTAAACTTAATTGTTTTGGCAATAGGAACATCTATAGATCGTTAATAATGCGCAACTTTCTTTTTTCTTTTATTTGCAGGTAATTTTGATGCTATTTGATAAAGAGTTTCTATAATCTGTTTCATCAGGGAGGGACCAGCTGATCAAACGTAAGATTTCTCATTTCGAATACAAACTACTTTCTTAGATTTGTGCATTTAAAAATTCGAAATTTTCTTGCAAACCGTCACATTTGGATCTTAACGACCTTCATCTTAATATTTAATAATAAAAATAAATATTAAGGAACAACTGAAAAATCCTGAGAAAATTTACAGGAAACGCAGGAACAACCTAGGGTAAATTTTTCGGAAGATCTTGATGAAATCAATAGAGAATGTATAGTGACGGACAATACAATAAGACCAAAACCCGATTTTCATACAAAATGGTCATGTTTGCAGGCTTGTCTTTCATTTTCCCGTGACATAATTTAGCTGGAATTTTGGCCATTTTAACTAAAATTTTCAAATAACCGTTACCTGATCCGAAATAACCTGAAATCAAACTTTTTCATTCACCACTTAAGAAGTTACAATCACCACTTACGATAAAACAATAAGACCACCTTTTGATTAAGTCATGTTGATAAATTTGAATTACGATCTATAGTTTACTGATGCTTAAATGATCATGTCAAAATTCAGATTCTCAAATTTGAGCATTATTTATGAAAATCAAAATGTTTTGTCGTAAGCGGTGTCTGTAAGTTTTAGAGGGGTGAATGAAAAATTATGGATTTAATACAGATGGCGAAATGTCAACTCAATTGGTTCATGGTAAAATGAAAAACAAGTCCCCAAATATGACCATTTGTATGAAAATTTGGCTTTGGTTTTACTGTATTTTCCGTCACTGTAAATGCTGGAAAAATAGAAGGTGATTGTGGTATGAAGTAGGTAAAAATTATATAGGATTTGAGGAAATCAAAAGATAACTTTGAATGATTTTTATAGTAAGAAAAGATCAATTTAGAATTTCAACTAATTTTGACTATTTGAAATGGCAGATATGAAAAGAGGTGGTAATTTGCAATATGAAACCATCAAGAGTAAATGCACGAAGCTCATTGAAAAAGATGAAGCATATCTAGAAGATAGTTCCGCAGGTAACATAGTGAAACATTATACTTCAATTTTTTTACGAGCGTACTAGTAGAGCCATGATAGTTGAAAAGCTAGAAAAATTTAAAACAACACTCCCCTTGTTCACTTTTCAAAAGTTGAAAATTATAACTGGTAGAACTGAAAATCTTTTTCAAACTATCACTAGCAACACTATGAAAAGCTTACTTTTTACAGACCAAGGCCCAAATTGTCTCAGACTATTTCTGTATCGAGAGGTCGACTAAACTTTATAGAAAGAAATTGAAGGTAATTCATACTCTTTTTTGAGGAATGTTAAAAGAAGTTTCAGAGGAGGTTTACAGGAAGATCTGGAGACAACTCAAGACTGTTTAAGCTTGAATGGTGATTGGAACAAATTCACAAGCTCTCAGAAGGATGTTCAAGAGGAATGATAATTCATCCTATCAACAGAAGTTTTCCAAAGGAATCTATGAAGACATCAGGCAGTGATGTCGCTTGAGTTTTAAGATTGGCTGTGAACGATTGTGTCATCCTAACTAACCCCAAAATACCACCAGTTCATCATGTGACAAAGAAAAGTAGGCAAACGCGAGCAAGACATCTGAATAAACAATAATGACTTTGAGAAAAATATAGAACAACAACACACAGAAGAGTGTTAGCTCAAAGCAGTCGAGTGGATTTTGGTTCCGAGATTTTCGAAGACAACAAATAGTTTGATGACGAAAAAATTAATTGAATAGTAAAGCTTGGTGCGATCATTCCGATTATGAAAAACATTTTCAAGTTCATTACAATTCAAAACTTTATCGTTTTCATTGTCTTTTCTTTCTTTTTTCCTTTTTTTTAACTAAAATTAAAGCAACTATTCCACAACTACTTGATCTGTTAATTTTGTGGACGGGTGAAAATTTGCGCTAACATCGTGAGAGTTAGATTATCTTGTTTGGTATCTCAACATGCAAAATTATAAGCTAGAATGTTCAGTACTATTCACAAGCATGTTTGCACGATTTTATTGAATTCCTATGTAGGTTTTGTTCCTTAATCCTTAATTTAAAAACAAAATGCATTTGCTCTACACTATGGTAACGATGCGCCCACCAGATTAAGCAATATTGTTTAATACTGCCCATAAAAAGAGCATGTCGAAAAAAACGCTGTTGAAAATTTATTTCTCTGTAGGCTGTTATTGATCGGACAAGTTATGCTTTTTGGACAGAATAGTTTTCGCTCAGAATCTTCAGTAAGATTCGTAAAACGTAAACTAGAATTTTACGAACGACAGAAACGCTCATAATGCTGATACAGACACGTAAAGTATGTCAAGCACAATATGTAGACAACAATATTTCAACAATTGCACTATTTTTAGAAAATGCCCCGTCTGGTCTAGAAATTTTTCGTGAAGGAAAATTTCTCGACTCTCTGGGCATAGGATATGGTTGTACTTTGTACAGTTATACAAAGAAAACATTGTATAGGCATCGAAAGCTAATTACTAACTGTGGAAATCACACAGTACTCTAACAATAAGCTGAGAGCAAACAATAAGCTAATGTGAAAGCAATAAGCTTGAATGCATAAAAAAGGAAGACTGTTTAATGAAAAAAAAAAAAAAAAAAAATGATACGATCGGAGTCTTGAGTTAGATCTCTACACTTGCAATCTCCAACAAAATTGGTATGATTCATAGAAAAATACGAGTATAATGAAATTTGGATCCGAAGTAGGAGTGTCCGTAGTCCTTACAATGTCAAGGAAGATTTATCGACTTAAACCGTGGAGTCCATGAGACGTTTATTATGAGGAATTAATGTCTAAAAAATCTGAACACACCAGTAGAAAGAGTGTCATAGAAGCCTTATCATGAGTTTTTTGGACAGTCAAAATCGAGATTTTTTTTCAAAACTTGATTTTTAAGGCTAATGGTTCTCATTTGACCGATTTAATACAGATGGGTCATATATGACCCAAGATTAAAATTTGCTGTCAAAATTCGGCTTTTAGAGTTACAGAGGAACTTTGTTCTGTAAACTTGTTCAAAGATAACTCCTAACTAGGAAAAATATTGAACAGGTATGGTTATGGACACAGTGATGAACTAGATCATCTAAACTGTCCTTCAGTTCAGATCTTGATGTTGTATATGATCGACAAGAAGGTTTAGTGTGTTTTGACCGTACTTCTTAGCTGTAAAAGCTACAAGGGAAATCTTAACACCCTTGCAGACATATTACAGTATTATCAGAATATTTACTGAACTCCAAACTATACTTGAGTTCAGGTCTTAGTGTTTTGCAAGATCAACAAGGCGACTTACGACGTTTTCATGGTACTTATAAGTTACAAAAGCTCCATGTCGCATGGTGTTTTACATGATCAACAATACGATTTTCCGTACAATATCATGGGTCTCCAAATCATTATGGGCCGTCTCGAATGAACTAAAACGTCTACAGAATATACGTACAGTTTAAAGAGACGCTAATAAAATGAATGAATCAAATCATTATGGAGTTCGTATATTAATCGAAAAATAGCCTTGTTGATCATGTAGAACATCAAGATCTGTATTGAAGAATAGTTTGGAGTATAGTAAGTATTAAATAGTAAATACTGTAATATGTCTATTACAGTGATATGATGTTCCGTGGAGATTTTTTTAACTAATAATTTCTGTTGACGCATCGTAAATCTTCTTATTGATCAAGTAGAACATCAAGATCTGGACTCAAGGATTGTTTGTAAGGTGAAAATACAAGTAAGCCTCAGTGTGAAACTTGGAAAGCCATAAATCGCATATGGCATACAGTAATGGAATTGCTACTCTTTACTTGATGCGTTACAATGAACAAAGAGAAGACATTTCATTACTGTATGTCATGTTATACTGTATGTTATATGAACCTTTCTACAGAACATACACATTTGTGAGTGGCCCCAACAACATCCCTACTAATGGTGAAGGTTAGTTTCCACATTTGGCATTATTGTTTTGTATTACACTTTAATAAACTAATCACACAGTTGTGAATGGCCCAATATCATGAAGAAATGAAGAATCATGAGAAATATCATGTTCAGGTTGCATGAAAATAAAAATAATTGAAGAAACTCCACTTTTTGTCACTTTTCTTTGTCAGCAATTTTTTCTTAGGGTGCTGAGAAAATGCTTCCTTGTATGCCGATGTGGTTTGAAGTCAAGTTTTTCAGAGTTACAATGTTTAATCAATATTGTTTTTAGTGTTTTGAACGAATCTCATTTGAAGTAAAGACTGAATGGAGCTAAACATTCATAGCAAATCTATCTCATGATTCTATGTTGATGTTTCTCGGTGTGCTGAGTGGGTTTCGTTCAACGTTTAGAGGCGATCTTTCTCTGAATTTTGGGGCAATCTTCATCAAGATTATTTGAAAATTATACGTAGGTTTTCCTTTAGGGCCGGTTCATAAACCATGAACGTTACTCAGACTACCCCTCATTCAGAAAAGTCTACGTGGTTTATGAATACCACTAAAATCACTCTGATTATTTTACCAATCCTAACGCTACTTAAATCGAAAATATTGAGCGAGTCTTCCTAAGGACGCTTAGTTAAGCTGAGTTGAGGATTATTTTTTTTTTCTAATTCTACACAGTACTTTAAGCGAATCCGTATCTAATTTTTGAGGAATTTCACTAGAGTGTCAGTGAACTATGTAAATCATTTTAGGCACAGGATGCAGATTGTGTTCGGCTTAGAGTTCTAAGAATGGCGATACACTATCATATTTGATGAAAAAAATCGTTGTACTCATAGGTTCAAATCTCAAAGCATACTGAGTTATTGCACTTTGAATGTGTTGATACATGCTGCTTTAAATTAGCTGTAACTGGAACTTTATTCTGCTTAGCTCGGAATTGTCACCTCCATAGGAAAGCTGAGACATTTGTCTAATAAAAGTGGCCTTTTATGGTCGAATTATTAACATTTAATAAGTTTCTGGAAGTGAAAATGAGCTGAAAAAAAAAGACTGTTCCTAAGCCTTTTCTCATTTTATTTCAATAAAACTTCTAGAAAAGTGCACTGTTTTGCATTACTTCCAAACAAATGAAAATGAGATGCTGTCGCAATTTATGGTTCTGAAAAGATTGTTTAGTTGCTACTAACTGATAAGAGATAGAATGATGATGCCAAAGAGAGATTTATAAATCAGTTTAAAGGGCATATTTGAGTAATTCAAAACGCAGTTTACAACGTGTTTTATTGAAATAACATGAGAAAAGCCCTAGACAAAGTCTTGTTTTCACATTTCTACCGCCAAAAACATATTAAACGTTAATTATTCGGCCAAGAAAGGCCACTTTTATTAGAGAAATTTAATACTAATACATATGAATTATGTTTCGGCATAATTACTTTATTCAATTTCCTTTCCATCGCTGAAAGCCCGCACCTTTCCCTTAAGACCCCTCATTACATTTTGTGCAATGGTGGAGCCGACCTTTTTGGTCACTTTCATCAATTCTTTCTTCAACTCCAGCTCGTTCTTAAACACCTTGGACGATTTTCGAACTTTGGCCTTCATTATGGCCCAAAATCTTTCCACCGGACGAATCTCTGGTGAATTTGGGGGGGTTGGCGGTTTTTGGTACAAAAAACAACGCTATTGTCTCTGTACCAATCCAACGTCGATCGCGCGTAATGGCATGATGCCAGGTCCGGCCAAATAATGTCTAGCCTCCGTGGTACCGCAGGAAGGGCAACAGACGCTTCTGGAGGCACTCGGTGCGGTAAATTTCGCTGTTGATAGTACCCGTTGTGATGTACGGTTTACTCAGTTTTCCGCATTGGCATATGGCCTGCCAGAGCAAGTATTTTTTTGGCGAATTTGTCCACTTTCTTCTTCTTTATGTCTTCCGGAACATCAAACCGTGATTTGGCAACGTAGAACTCCAGTCCCGGTATCTGCTTTGCGTCTGCCTTGATGTAGGTTTCGTCATCCATAACCACACACATCGGTTTCGTTAACCACTCTCGATACAGCTTCCTTGCGCGGGATTTGGCCGCCGTGTTTTGTTGATCACTCCGGTTCGGTGTCTTGCGGATGAAGCCCAGCTCGTTTCATGGTTTGCTGAACGAACCAGGCGGAACACTTTGCCTTCAGAGCCGCGTCGCGAATCGAAAGGTTCGGATTACACTTGAAATAATCCAATACCTTCCGGGCCTTCACAGGGTCAGCTGTCTTCGATTTTCTTCCACTCCCCCCCCGGAAACCCCCCCGGTTTTTCCATAACGGCCCCCCAAAATTCTCCGGCGATTTTCTTCTTGTTTCGATAACATCTCAATAGTCACTGAACCGATTTTTGCAATTTTGCACATGTAAACAATTCAATCCAAACTTCTTGTACCCAGATTTTCATCAATTTTTACTCACGGACAAAAAAGTTACACACGGATAAAAATGGTGCGTTTTTTCGAGTACAGGCCTTATAACCAATACCAAGGAAGTTTACTGAGATTGATACAATAGGTATGCCAAAGTAGATTTACGTATAATTCTGAACGAGATGAAATTGCTCAAATTTAATTCCAAACAATACGCTTTACAAAATATGAACAATATAAGCACACAAATATTACGTGTCTAATTAAGTATTTAAGGCATTCTACAAGCCTAAATCATGATAATCAGAACCGTTATAGAACTCAAATATTCAAATATAGAACAAATGATTCTGCGCAAGATGCACTCAGCATACAGAACAGTGAATCACACTCCGCTACAGTCCTTTCAATTGGGTCTCCTCTGCGAGTCGATTGAGTCGAAACGATTCGCTCTCACTTGACAAGGTGACAATTGTCAAATCGAGTGAGTTGACTCTTCATTTGATTGGCACGAAGAGTCACTTCATTCGATTTGACAATTGAGAGCGAATCGTTTCGACTCAATCGACTCGCAGAGTAGGCCTAAACACAGAGAACAGACATTGATGTCCATATACCTTTTTTTGGAAAACGTGTGTAAAAGTTAATATGGGCAGCCGGTATAAAAAAGCAAGTGCAGAGAAAAACAAACAAAACTTTTCAGGTTATGTGCTAGGCTTTTTACTGATAAACATTTACATGACAGTTATCGCACAACTGCAGCGCCGCCTACCAGGAGCATAACGACATACATTTGAAATGTCGGTTTAAAGTTTTACACAAGTAGCAGATCAAAGATGAACGTCTGTTCTCTGTGGCCTAAATACTTTTGAATCCAAATATCCGCTCCATTATTCGACTCAACTAATTTTTATCACGAGGATGTTTTTGATTTTAATTAAAAATACTTAAATTTGAGCCACTCCACTTTAAAGATAAACTTTGAGAACGACTCAAAATTTAGTCAAATTGTTCGGGTGCTCACTGTTTCTAGATTGCTTAAGAGAACATGTTCCTATATTTATCGCATTTCTTCCTTCTTAAAAACAAAGGATTGACGCACAAGTGGGATGGTTTTCATATTTGTATTTGTTTTTATACCTAAGCAAACAGTATTAAGCCAAGAAACCAATCTATTTGCTTTTTAATCTATGGTTAAAAATAATATAGGCACAATGACGTCAATATAGCAATATATACCCTAGTAATATATGAAATCCTTTAGACGTCACTTACTGAAATCCTAATTAAGCTAAAGAATGTAAATCTTAACACCATTCTATTATTTTAAGAAACACGCTACCATAAAATTTTGTAAATTTCGGTGCCCTTTGATCGACACATGCAAGCGTCCATTAGAACATGAAAATGGGTTGCAAAAGACGGAAAAATAAATTCAATCGAGCACATTTTTCGGAGACGGGAGACATAATTTTACAGAATATCGTTGTTGACGTTCTACGATGTTTGTCCGAGATGAATTTCGTCGCGTGTAAAATGAATAATTTCTCAGTGTGAAGATTCAATTCAGTATTTCAAGGACAAAAATTGTAATATTTGGTAAAGAAAAAACAGCAAAGCTGCATTTAAGCTCAAGAATCCGCTACTTCGAACACGTTTCGAGTTGTTTTCAGCAAAGTGTGTACTAGGCGAGAGATCATCCCGTTTTTCTTACCTAAACATAATTCCCACCATCTTCCGTCTCTTATCGCGCCCCATGTATCCAGCTAATTCCATTCGAAATCGTAATTAAACTTGGAAATTGCGTACACATTCCGTGTGCGATCTCATAGGGGAGCTGTTGCTGTTGCAAATACCTGCCTTCATTTAGAAGTTGGATAAAAACTTCCGGCCGCCATCACCGGCGCTCCGAAGGAGGAGAGGAAGACAAGGCGCGCAATTTAAAAAGCAATAAAACATATCGCTTTTCTCCTACTCTCAATTGCCGAGCGAGGCCCATTATTCCAATTCCGACGCGGCCGCTGCGCCATCCTAGGTCTCTTGACTCTTGGCAATGGCGGCGGTCCCGAATGTGCGTAGCCAGTGCAGTATCAATTCAAAGTTGGTATATTCACTTGCTTACACATTCCCTAGACCCATAACTCGGTACTAAATCGCGTATGTTTGAAGAGAGAACCGAACGAGTGAGGGAGATGGGTCAATTATCGCATTTCACCGCTTTCTGGTACTCGTTCCCATCTCTCTGGTGCACCCATGATGTTGGTAATCTACCGCTATCTCGCTGTTTGTTGTTGCTGCTGGCTGAATGCACGTTCGTATCTTTGCGCGCAGAATGTCGGTGGTAAGTGAGAATCAGTTTTATTTTGCAAAACCGACCGAAAAATATTTACATTTTCCTTCATCAGAAACGCAATTACAAGTCTTCTTTTTCATTCCTTGTCGAACGTTCGAGTGTGCAAGTTCATTTTTTGGTTAGCTCCGCAATCGAATTACTTTTTTGGTTTTTTTTCCACGATCGTGGTTTTTTTCTGCACTAAAGCTGGTGTAACAGCTGGTTTGATAGTGCCACAGTGCGACGTTCGGAACGAAGGAAGTGGCCTTTACAAGCGAGCCTTGTAAAGGACCATCCAACGACCCGTCATCGACACCGAAAGTGTGAAGAATTTCGTTCTCCCCCACAACCGCTATCATCATCATCATCATCATCATCATCACCGCACCATTCCATCGCGTCGGTCAAGGCTTTGTTCCACACGCACCCGGAGGCTTTTCAATAGCCTATCTACAGACCGACACGAGTAGCAGCCGCATCATACCAAATTGTGTAACAATAGGTAAACATTTCTTTTGATTTCCACTTTGCTCCACTACTGACTGAAGATAGAGGATAATCCCCCTTGCAGGCAGAAGTACTTTCCCGGTAAAATTTATTGCTGTTTTTTATAAAAATATTTTTTTTTTTTTTCTTTGGTTTGAAATTTCTTCGACGAAGAATATTGTTGATTAATCCTCCCGGATAACAGGAAACCTTTCTTAGTATTATATAAGTATTTTTTTTTATTATTATTATTTTTTTGGTTTGTTATTTTCCCTTATTTTTGTTTTTTTTTCTTTTTTCAAATTATTAATTAACCCACCTAGAAGTGGATATAATCTCATTTTTCTTTATTAATTTTTTTTTCTGTGATAGGAGCTGTGTATGTGGATTTTTTTTGAGCATGTTTTAGGTGAATTTAATCGCGGCAATAAAATAAATAATTAACCCACCTTTCAGTTACGAAAATCTTTATTGTGTCCTATATTTTTATATTATATTTTGTTTTTTATTTTATTTTTCTCATATTGAATTGAACACAATTGTTTTATTCTCCTCGTGGGCGTTCTAAGTCCCCACGATGGATGAAAATAATCCGAGCCGGGGTTCGGAGGAGTTTGATAGTTCGGATGATGATATTCCTCCTATCCTACAACCTTTTCCTAATTTTTCCTTAATGGAGACAGAAAAAGCTTCGGAGCCAAACTCAACAGAAGCAACTTCGGGTACATCCTCCTCCGAGCTCCCCCGCCGGAAAGCTTATCCAACCGGATCTAAAGGTCCTTTTCTGGTTTTTTTTCGGCCCAAGAGTAAACCGTTGAATAAATTTCAAATTGAAAAAGATCTGGCAAAGTCGTTTCGGAGCATTCAGGAAATAACCTCTCCCAGCCGCAATAAGCTTCGCATCACTCTAAGTGATCGCGAAGAAGCTAACAAGATTGTTGCCTCAGAGCTCTTTTCCCTAGAATACCATGTGTATCTTCCCTCGCACGTTGTTGAAATAGCCGGAGTGATCACCGAACCGTTTTTGACGTGCGCTGACATCAAGGCTCGTGGAACTGGTGGGTTTAAAAATCGTGCCGTTCCACCAGTTCAGGTTCTTGATGTCAGGCAAATGAACCATGTGTCCTCCGACGGCAAAAAAAGGCTTTCAAACTCGTATCGTGTGATCTTCTCTGGAGCTGCCCTCCCGAATTTCCTCGTGTTGGGGAAGCTTTGGTTACCTGTTCGCCTCTATATACCGACGGTCATGCACTGTGATAAGTGCCAGCAGTTTGGTCATACTGCACCTTACTGCTGTAACAAAGCACGGTGCGGCAAATGTGGTGAGCAACATGTGGAGGGTCCCTGCAGTACGGACCCCAAGTGTATATGCTGTGGGGAAGCTCCACATGATCTCTCTGCATGCCCGAAGTATATAGAGCGGGAGAAACATGAAATTCGTGCATTGCAGCAGCGGTCAAAGCGCTCTTATGCAGAAATACTTAAAAAGATCGCACCGGCCGCTGTTCCACCAGCCCAACCTGACAACAATATCTTTTCTTCCCTGCCCATTGATGATCATGGCTCAGACCTTGAGGATGCTGAGGAGTACTCTGTTGTTCAGACGGGAGCGAAGAGAAAGCGCGCTACAGCAAGACGTCAACGGCACCGTCAGCAAGCATCTCAAAACGCGCTGACTGTAGAACAGGCTCCCCACCCTCCTCTGAACAATCCAAGAAGTGGTGGTAATACAAAAAAAGTTTCTCCTCCAGGTTTTAAACCACTGGCTGGTGACTTTCCACCACTTCCGGGAACATCTAAAACCCCAGTTGTTCCAGTTTTTTGCCCAGAACGCCAACTACCAAGACATCTGGAATCTCGACCGTGTCAAGTCGAAGAATCCGAAAAAATGTCTCTTTCTGGGATTGTGGAATTCATCTTCACCATTTTCGAGGTCTCACTAACAACGAGAAACCTCATCAACATGATCCTTACATTTGTAAAACCTCTCCTAAAGAAACTGTCTTCAAAATGGCCTCTTCTTGACTCGATCATATCTTTCGATGGATAATTTATCCAATGAGGTCGGGGATATGATCGAAGCACTACAATGGAATAGTAGAAGTATTCTAAAAAATTTGGACGCTTTTAAGTTTTTAGTTCACAAATCTCACTGTGACGTATTTGCTCTCTGTGAAACATGGCTCTCTTCTGATAAAGATTTCTCTTTCCACGATTTTAACATTATTCGGCAGGATCGAGGGGACTCATATGGAGGGGTGCTGTTGGGGATTAATAAGCTCCACTCCTTTTATAGAATTGATCTCCCCTCGATGACAGGCCCTGAAGTAGTTGCATGCCAAGTGACTATTCGAGGCAAAAGTTTTAGTATAGCCAGCATATACCTGCCGCCGAATACGGCAATATCCCGCAGGGACCTTTCAACTATTTGCCTTGCAATGCCAGAGCCACGGTTGATCTTAGGAGATTTTAATTCTCACGGTACAGCCTGGGGGTCACCGTACGACGACAACCGTTCTGCATTGATACTAGACCTCATGGACTACTTCAACTTGACTATTTTGAATACTGGGGAAGTAACACGCGTGGCTCCACCTCCAAACCCTGGAAGCAAATTAGACCTCTCAATCTGTTCGAATTCATTATCATTGGATTGCACGTGGAAAGTGATTCAAGATCCCCATGGTAGTGATCACCTGCCTATCAAAATTTCTATCACCAATGGTTCGTGTCAATCTCGCTCGATCGACATTGCGTACGACCTCACGAAGTGCATCGACTGGGGTAAATACGCTGAAGCGATCATCGATGGCGAGCAATCGGTCGAAGTCCTTCCTCCGTTGGAAGAGTATCGGTTTTTATCCGGGTTAATCCTCAAATGTGCGATTGACGCACAGCGCAGACCGGTACCAGGATCAACAATTCGCCGACGTTCGCCCACTCCGTGGTGGGATGACGAATGTACTGAGGTCTACCGTGAAAAATCAGTCGCGTTTAAAGCATATCGGAAGCGCGGTTCGCGAGATAACTACGAGCGGTACATTGCTCTTGAGCGTAAGTTTAAGAGCCTCGCCAAGGCCAAGAAACGCGGATATTGGCGTCACTTCGTCGAAGGGCTATCGCGTGAAACGTCGATGAGAACTCTTTGGACCGTCGGGAGAAGAATGCGAAATGCGTCGTCGGTGAATGAAGACAAGGAAAGCTCTTCCCGGTGGGTCTACGCGTTTGCCAAGAAAGTGTGCCCAGATTCGGTTCCGGTGCAACGAATTGCTCGCGATACTCAAACCAATCGTAACGAAATGGATGCGCCCTTTTCGATGCTCGAATTCTCACTTGCTCTTCTTTCATGCAACAATTCTGCACCAGGAATGGATAAAATCAAGTTTAACTTGTTGAAAAACCTCCCAGACGTCGTAAAGAGGCGCTTGCTGAACTTATTTAATCAGTTCCTGGAAAGCAATATTGTTCCGGATGAATGGAGGCAGGTTAGAGTTATAGCTATACAAAAACCCGGGAAAGCCGCGTCGGATTACAACTCTTATCGTCCAATTGCGATGTTGTCGTGTATACGGAAGCTGCTAGAGAAGATGATTCTCCATCGGCTCGACAAATGGATTGAATCTAATGGCTTTCTATCTCATACACAATTTGGTTTCCGCAGAGGCAAAGGAACGAACGATTGTCTTGCGCTGCTCTCAACAGAAATACAGCTGGCCTATGCTCAAAATGAGCAAATGGGTTCAGTTTTCATGGACATTAAGGGGGCTTTTGATTCAGTTTGTGTAGACGTCCTTTCAGACAAATTCCACGAGTGTGGCCTTTCACCATTATTAAACAACTATTTGTACAATTTGTTGTCTGAGAAACATATGAGCTTTTCTCATGGGTCTTCGACAACTTCACGAATTAGCTACAAGGGTCTCCCCCAGGGCTCTTGTTTAAGCCCCCTTTTTTATAATTTTTATGTTAGAGACATCGATAGCTGCCTCATGGAAAATTGCACGCTAAGACAGCTTGCGGATGACGCCGTTGTTTCATTTGTAGGACCAGGGGCGAACAACCTGCAGGGACCGTTGCAGGATACCCTAGACAATTTGTCTACCTGGGCTGTAAAGCTGGGTATCGAATTCTCCCCGGAGAAAACAGAGTTAGTTGTTTTTTCTAGGAAGCGTGATCCAGCACAGATCACGCTTCAACTCATGGGTAAAATAATAACTCAAAGTTTGTCTTATAAATACCTAGGGGTCTGGTTCGATTCTAAATGCACCTGGGGAAAGCACATTAAGTATCTGCATCAGAAATGCCAGCAGCGAATAAACTTCATGCGTACTATCACCGGAACATGGTGGGGAGCCCACCCGGAAGATCTGATAAAGCTGTATCGTACAACGATTCTGTCGGTTCTCGAGTACGGTAGCTTCTGTTTTCAATCCGCCGCGAATACTCATATTCTGAAGCTGAAGCGAATCCAGTACCGTTGTCTTCGTATCGCGTTAGGCTGCATGAACTCAACTCATACTATGAGTTTGGAGGTATTAGCAGGAGTTCTTCCTTTATCAGATCGTTTTGTGGAGCTATCGTTCCGGTTCCTCATCCGCTGTGAGGTGCTAAACCCATTGGTAATTGAAAATTTTGAAAAGCTAATCGAACGAAATCCTCAAACTAAATTCATGACACTGTACCATTGGTACATGACTCTGGAGGTGAGCCCTTCTTCGAACGTTCCTAATCGTGATTACTCCCAAGACTTCTCTAGTTCTACTGTAGTTTTTGATCTAACCATGAAGCAAGAAGCTCGTGGAATACCAGATCCACTCCGTTCGGAGTACATTCCATCAATTTTTGCAAGCAAGTTTGGCCATATCAGAAGTGACAGCAAGTTTTACACCGACGGGTCAAAAACAAATGATTCCACTGGATTTGGTGTTTTTAACGAAATTCATAGCGCCTCCTTCAAACTTCAAAATCCTTGCTCCGTATACGTCGCAGAATTGGCGGCTATACACTATGCATTAGAGCGAATTGCCTCTCTTCCCTCTGATCAATTTTTCATTTTTACGGATAGTCTCAGCTCACTTCAGGCTATTCGTTCAATGAGGCCGGCAAGGCACTCACCGTATTTCGTTAGCGAAATACGATCTCTTTTGAGTGCCCTATCAAACAATTCTTACACCATCACCTTGGTTTGGGTCCCTTCTCATTGCTCCATTCCGGGTAATGAGAAAGCGGACTCACTTGCCAAGGTGGGCGCTATGGCAGGCGATATTTATGATCGACAAATTGCCTTCAACGAATTTTTTGCTATTTTCCGTCAACAGGCCTTGATCAGCTGGCAACAAAAATGGGATGCAGGGGATTTGGGCAGATGGTTACATTCCATTCTCCCACAGGTATCGAAAAAATCGTGGTTCAGAGGGTTGGATATTAGCCGGGATTTTATCAAGGTAATGTGTCGTCTAATGTCCAATCACTACTCGTTAGGCTCTCATTTCTATCGAATAGGTCTCTCAGACACCAATCAATGCGGCTGTGGTGCAGGTTATCAGGACATCAACCACGTTGTCTGGCATTGCCTCGATTACGAAATTGCCAGATCTGATCTTTGCGCATCCCTACGGGCCCGAGGGAAACCAGAGAAGGAAGATATCAGAGACGTGCTGGGTAAGCTGGACTTGGACTATATGGGGCTAATTTACAAGTTCTTGAAACAAATAGATGTATTCGTTTGATCCTCTCTTAGCTGTCGCTAACATGTCCACCTCGTCCCCTCCCCCGTAATACCGCTTCTATTGTATCGTTACAGCTTAACGCAATGCAACATCTACGCCAGACCTACAGCAACAATACAGCATCGCCAATCTGCTGTTGAAAGCCAACGTTAAGATTCCTACTTCCCCATTCCTACCGAATCATTGTAATCCCTAACCTCGACCAAGCCGCGAGTTTTTCGGCTTTCCAAAACTAACCTAGTAAGTAAGTTATTCTCGTTGTAAAAATGAAAAAGAACTCGGCTCCGTTATGCTTTCGGCACTTGAGCCTTATAAATAAACATTTAAGTAAAAAAAAAAAAAAAAAACAAAAAAAAACAAAAAAACAAAAACAAAAAAAAAAAAAAAAAAAATAAAAAAAAACACCCAAAAAAATAATAAAAAAAGAAAGAACACACACAACTTCCCCAAAATTGCGCATACCTTACTACTTCATGCGTATTTATTATATCTAGACAAAATCGTCAAAAGGTCGAAAGTAACAATTGTGAACAATGACTTCAAATGTAAATTTCCTGGAAATGCCAGGTTGTTAACATCTATATCCACTACCGACGGGAAGTTAATTACTCCCTGTATCTGTTTCTGGTGCTATTTTGTTTGTGGGAGCAAGTATATCCCAGAAAAATACGCTAGATGTCATTGTTTACAAATGTTACTTTCGACCTTTTGACTATTTTGTCTAGGTATATGTTCTATACTTGGTTGATCATAAAATGACAAAAATGTTATAAATTGCTTCCTGGTTTGGCCTGAAAAGTCTAGGACATCATTTCTATATTCGTAGATACACTTTTGAAGATATAGCGCAATTTATCCATTTTCTAACGTTCTATAGATCTACCGCAGGCAAACAGACATATCACCTTGATCATAACATAGAGTAACCTCTGCACTCAAGCACCCCAATATATATTCATATCGTGAATATAATGAATGAAAATTATGTTGATGTATAATATAGTGGATGTTTTTTTTTATAAAAATAATTACAATTCCATTTGTTATTACATGTGAACTTGGGAATTCCATGGATGATCTGAAATTATATAGCATAGAAAGAATAGTCAACCTTATATATCAATGAGTTGTTCCGTTTCCTTGCATCGGAAAGATTATTCTAAAAGACATGGATAGCAGTATAAGTGATCAAACAGCCGGTTTGATGATTCCTGAAATAAATCATAATACCACTAAACAAATTAATTTAAATGTAATCCCATACTGCTTATGGTCGCATACCAGTCATTTATGAAAATAGTAGTTGAAATTCAGAAGTGCAATTTATATATTCAAGCTGAAATGCTCAAAAACAAAATTGAGCCTTTAATTGAGCTCCATGCTTTTAAGATAAATGGTGTTGGAATGCAAAGATGATTGCAAAGCGAGCTGAAATTATTAATTAAATGAGAATGGAAAATATACAATATGATTTAAAGGTACACGATCTTCAGTCGCACCCCTTCACGAACTCCTTCAGACTGTTCAATGGTTTTCGCAGCCACACTACGGCTTGTTCGCGACAAAATCTGGACAGATTAAATTGGGAATAAAACAAATTTGCTGTTAGTCCAATCCAAGATGCATTTTTTATTCATTTAATTGTGCATTATTATTCATCTTAAAACTTAAAGTTGCTTAATTAGGCTGCATAAAGAAACTACGACCTTATGAGTTTACTCCAGCCATTAGGATCTGTGCAGGCTTCTCTGTAGCCGATTTAGCTGCTTTTTTCCAAGATTTTGCGAAATTTTTCTATAGTTGTAGCTTGTTGTTTATATTGAGAGAGTTCTCTCTTCACCGTAGCCCAATACCGCTCGATAAGTTGCAACTCCGGGCAGTTTGGTGGATTCGCCTTCGGTACAACATGGACTCCATTCGCTTTATACCATTCCAAAACTCTTCGGCGTAGTGACAAGATCCCAAATCAGGCCAGAATAGCGAGGGAGCATTATGGCTGCGTAGAAATGGTAACAATCGCTTCTTTAGGTTATATCTTCACGGTATATTTCCTTGTTTACCGTTTCGATAGTGATGAAGCTTTGGCTTGCTCGACCACAGCTGTATATTGCCTGCCAAACGAATTTTTTTTTTGGGAAACTTGGCCTTTTTCTTTGTCTTGAAATGCTTCTCCACGCCGTTTCGTTGCATGGCAGTATAATAAGACATTCCGGGAAGCTACTTAAAGTCTTCCAGCACATAAGTTTCATCGTCCATTATCACGCAGGAAAACTTCGTCAAATATTCACGTAATAATTTGCGAGCCCGGGTCTTAGCCTTCAGATTCTGTTTATCATTACGGTTCGGTACAGTTTTCACCTTGAACGACTTCATACCTTGCCGATGATTGGAAGTATGCACGAAAGTTGGGGACATTTTTATTTTTCTAACCACAGTACGTACCGAAAGATCTGGTCTCTTCTGCAATATTTGCTTCACCTTCGCGTCCTTCTGGTGGTTCCTGAGATCCGTTTTTGTTCTGTTCCCAGCCTTCGTGGCTGTTGTCAAACGTGTATCGAAAGATTTAAGAACGTTTTGGACAGTGCTTGCAGGAAAACCAAGCTTGTTTGCAAGTTTTCTTACTGACAGATCCAGATTTTCATTGCGACCGCACACAATTGCTTTTCGCACTTGCTCTTCTTTCAACGCCATCTTTGATTTAAAAGCTTGTAGTATCACCAAAAATCGATTTTACACAGTTCATCAGTCTGCAAAATATTTCACGCGTTGATGAAGTATTTCCAGAGATATACGTATTTAAGGGGTGTCCAAATTTTGTCGCGAACAAGCCTTAAAACAACTCGGTCCAAGTTGATCGATCTATATTTGATCTCCATCGTGTTCTGGATTTTATTGATCAAACGAAAAAGGAGGCTTGTGGCTTAGAGCTCCTGGGAATAGTCACACGTGAAATGAAAGCTATCTTGGACTTGCTGGTAATTAATTTCATGGTAGCGGTGCCGTTAGCATGTATAGAGCAATTATATACATAAGCACCATACGACTTTTTTTGACGAATCTGCAAATCCATGTAGCTCATATGCCATTACTTCTGGGAAAACAACAAGTCTAGGGGTTCGAATTCGCTCAGCAATTGGCAAAGCTTCGATAAAAGATTAAAACTCGGCACCAAGATCGCTGTCTGTCTTATCGTCCCGTGCCAGCTTACTAATCCAAAGACGTGGCATAAGGATCTTAGTTATTACCACAACGGTAGAAGTTAGTCCAAGGGGATCATACACTTTCGCAATGGTAGACACAACTTGACGTTTCTTAGGGGTTTCAATATTCGCAGGAGGGATAGCTTTGAAAACAAACTTTAACAAACACACATTAATCCCAATGTCTTTAAGACCTCATTAGCACCCCTGTCCCCAATATTTACAAAGGTGCCTCTATCAGAGGTTTGAATGGAAACAAGAAGACGGGTTTCGCTGGAGTATCATTTATGAAGGTGCAATCCTCCGAAATGAAGCTTTTCAATCAGTTGAAACTGGATCTCTTCTGCTTCCTGGAAACAGAAACCAATTCGCATGTTGTTGACGTAATGGCATTCCTCAATCACGCGAGCTGCCAACGGAAACTTTCCCTTCCCATCTCGTGCCAACTGTGAGAAGGCTTGTAGCTAGGAATGGGGCTGCTGCTGTTTCATATGTAACGGTGGTAAGTTCCAACACACGCAGCTTGTCAGTAGAAGACTTTCGCCAGAAAATCGGTGCATTGGAGTGTGCGCAGAGTCCAACACGAATTGTCGGAACATTTTACCGATATCTGTACTAAGGACGTACTGGAACGTGCGGAATCGGAGGAGAGTAATCGTTGATAGATCAGCTTGCACAGTGAGTCCTACCAACATCACATCATTTAGAAAAGTCCATTGACCTTCGCAGAGGCGTCAAAGACTACGCGACATTTGGTTGCTAAGTTCAAAGGGCGGATAACAGCGTTGTGAGGAAGATTTTCTCAAACCTGGCGGTTGACCTCTTGGATTTCCTTGCAGTGATTGTGTGACTCGGACTCCCCAATGAACGTATCATCCTGGGCTTTCAAGTCCTTGTTACGAGCTAATTTTGCTTCTAAAAGGTAGACTCTGTGCAGTAATCGGCCAACTACACAACACTTTCTCTCAAAGGTACACTGACAGGCAAAATAAAGTGCCCACCTCATCGTTTTTTCAATTTCTCTCATTTACCTGGTTCAAATTAAAGTAAACACACTGTATTTTTTTTATTATCTTATTTTTTATATTCTTTTTAAGTTTCACTTATGGAATACTGAAAAAAATGGTGTTTTACTTAAAGAAAAAAAAAATCAAATTGTGTTGCAAAAAAAAAAGTGACAAAATAAAGTGCCCACTTAATTTAGGCTACAGAAAACATAAATTAAAGTAAAATAAAAGCATTTCAATAATTGATGTGTCCTCCTTTGGCCTTCAGGACCTCCTGCAGGCGCTTCGACATGCTCTCGACCAGGTTCTTTAGGTGCTGTGGATTTAGCTCTTCCCAGGCGCGCTCCAGGGCTTCAAAATAGTTATTTTTATTGGTAACACCAGTTTTGTCAACCCTGGCATCGAGAATCGCCCACAAATTCTCGATGGGATTGATGTCCGGGCTTTGTGGAGGCCATTCCAGCGGTTTGATCCGACAAGACCGGAAGAAAGACTTGGTCTTCTTGGCAGTATACTTCGGGTCGTTGTCCTGCTGGAATAAGAACTTTTCTCCAATGCCCGTCTGGATCAGCGAAACCTCCAGATTTTCTCGCAGGATGTTGATGTAAGAATCTGCCGTCATTATCCCGTCGATTTTCACAATGCTTCCCACTCCACTCCACGAAAAACACCCCCAGACCATCACATTTCCTCCTCCATGCTTCATCGTGCCTTGGATGTGGCGCTCCTGAAGCTCCTCTCCCGATCTGCACCAAACACGAACCCGCCGCTTTCGGTTAAACAGCTCGAATTTTGATTCGTCCGTCCAGAGAACCGTTTTCCAGAACTTATCAGCATGCTCCTTAGCAAACTTAAGCCGTTTGGCTTTGTTTGCCTTGCTGATAAATGGGCGCTTCCGGGCAATTTTGCTATTCAACCCCTGTGCTACGAGACGGCGACGAACAGTTCGACCGGAAACTGATAACTAAAGGGTTTCCTGGATCTCGCGGACAGTTACCTTCGGTTTCTTCTTGACTTCGCGCATGATCTTGGTGTCCGTTCTCGCATCCGTTTTCCGCTTCCTGCCTCTGCCAGGGCGATCCACCACTGATCCAAACGTTTTAAGCTTCAGAAGAATTTTGCCAACCGCTGCCTTACTGATACTGTACTTCTTAGCGACAGCCCGGTACGATTCACCGTTTTGCACATCACGAACGACCAATTTTCGGATACATAAGGGAATTGCTTTCGAAAGCACTGCGTTCTCCATTTTTTTTTCAATTGAATCAAATGCGATCACGTATACAAATGCACCAGGTTGAGCCGTTTGCTTCAAAACATGTCAAAATATCAAAACATAAACAATCGAGGGGTCTTCCAATGGAAACTTATCGAAAACATATCGATTTTTGAAGTGGGCACTTTATTTTGTCACTGTTTTTTTTTCAACACAAATTGATTTTTTTTTCTTTAAGTAAAACTTCTTTTTTTTTCAGTATTCCATAAGTGAAACTTAAAAAGAATATAAAAAATAAGATAATAAAAAAACTACAGTGTGTTTACTTTAATTTGAACCAAGTAAATGAGAGAAATTGAAAAAACGAAGAGGTGGGCACTTTATTTTGCCTATCAGTGTAGTTGAACCACGTCCGGTTTTGTCCCGACGATGAGTTGCCATCAATTGTTGTTCGCGCTCTTCCACGTCTGTTGCCGTAACTTACACAGAGGCGACACTCAATTTTCCAATGTTTTTGCACAAGCGAGAGAATAGATCCTCACAGTACGTTCCCCCTACCAGCCCCCCAAAGTGGGAACAATGTATACCAGGTTTCAGAATGTCATATAAACTATCCTTGAAAATGAGCATATCAGTTGTGTTCGCTTTAACTATCCTGCAAGTTGGATACCTGATGGCATTTCCCAAGAGTCAATATCAATCGTGATGGAAGGGAGAAGACCGGTTATTTTGGGCGATATTAGGAAAGACAGTGATAACATAATGTTTGTGCATCTGGAGCGGACTTGGGCGGTACTCATTTGCTTAATTGGGGATTTAGCGCTACCAATACCAGCTACTCACCTCTTTGGTTGATAACCTCAACTTGTTGGCCATGGATTGTGTAATGAAACTCACTTGCGACCCACAATTCAGGAGTGCTCTACGCGGATGCGGCTGTTGGTCTTGATCCATGACGTTGACTACAGCGGTGAGCTGGAATACTTGGCTTGTTGGCTTCACTGACACATAGGAATGAGCAGCATTTGTAGACACATCCCTAGTAAATGGCTTGCACGCTAGAGCTGGTACCGGAACATGAGCTTCTAACGCTGACGTTGGAACTGGAACAACTGGACTTGATTGTGGCTTGGGTTGATTCACTTCACTACTAACCTTCGCATTGTGGCCGCATTGTCAATTCCTGGTGTAGTAATGAGTGATGTCTCCGGTTACATTTCGAACAGGACTTCTTCGAAGAACAATCACCCAAGCGCAGTTGATGCAGTTAGGCAGTTGATGCAGGCGTTTTTCTGCTTCATCTTGGCAATCCTTTGACTGACCGACAACTCGTTAAATACTGGGCACTTAAACGTGATATGATTACACAAGTTTACAAAATAAATCAAAAGTGATGAACTTTATAATTCGACTAATGTTTCTAATGTGAAATTTTATGCAAAATTCAAAAATGCCGTCAAAAAAAAAAATTAAAGTAGAACAGTTTTCGAGACATGGATAAAAGTTGATTTTTTAATAAATGAACAAAAACACATTTACTCAAAATGGAATATCTCCTACGCTTGTGATCCAATTTCAAATATGTGATCATCAAATGAAGCAGAATTAAATTTAACACTGAACGTTGTAATATTGTAGGAGTAATAGTTTCGACGTTATTTATAAGTATATATAATTTTATGCGATTTTCTTTTGGAGATTTGTAAAAAAAATTGTGCGAAACATATGATTAATACCAAAATAACGTCAACAATGTCAGAGAAACATATGAGCTTCTCTCATGGAACCTCTACAGCTTCTCGATTTAGCTACATGGGTCTCCCCCAGGGATCATGTTTAAGCCCCCTTTTGTGTAATTGTTATGTCAAAGACATTGACGGTTGTCTAGGTGACAACTGTACGTTGAGACAACTTGCAGATGACGGCGTAGTGTCTGTCACTGGACCCAATGGGGTCGATCTGCAAGGACTCTTACAGGATACCTTAGACAATTTGTCTACTTGGGCTCTCGAGCTAGGTATCGAATTCTCTACGGAGAAAACTGAGTTGGTAATTTTTTCAAGGAAGCATAACCCAGCACAACCGAAGCTTCAAATTTGGGGTAAGCCGATAACTCATTCCATGTCCTTTATATATCTTGGGGTCTGGTTCGATTCTAAGTGCACCTGGAGATCCCACATTGAGTATCTGAAGCGAAAATGCCAGCCAAGGATCAACTTTCTCTGAACAATAACCGCGACCTGGTGGGGAGCGCATCCGCAAGATCTTCTAACGTTGTACCGGACAACGATTTTGTCGGTTATGGAATACGGTAGTTTTTGTTTTCAGTCAGCGGCTCGGTCGCACATTATCAAACTGGAACGTATTCAGTATCGGTGTCTTCGTATCGCGTTAGGTTGCATGCACTCGACTCATACCATGAGTCTTGAAGTGCTGGCTGGCATGTTGCCACTCTCGGATCGGTTTACAGAATTGTCTCTCCGGCTCCTCACCAGCTGTGAAGTCATGAACCTCCAGATAATCGAAAACTTCGAAAAGCTTCTTGAGTTGAATCCTCAAACTCGCTTCATGAATTTGTACCACTTGTACATAACTCAGGATGTCAGCCCTTCGCCGAATATTCCCAATCGTGTTTGATTCTCCGACTTCGGCAATTTGGTTTATTTTGATTTATCCATGAAGCAGGAGCTTCATGGAATCCCAGAGCATCATCGTCCTATGATTGCTCCTGTGATATTTGCTGCAAAGTTTGGCCAAGTTGATTCCACTAAATCGTTCTTCACTGACGGGTCATTTATTGAGGAGTCCGCCGGCTTTGGTATATACAATGAAATTTATAGCGCCAATCGTAAACTTCAAGCTCCTTGTTCCGTATATGTCGTTGAATTAGCGGCAATACACTTTACGCTAGAAATTGTGGCCTCACTTACACCGGATCAGTACTTCATTTTCACGGATAGTCTCAGTTCTATAGAGGCTATTCGCTCCTTGAGGCCAATAAAGCACTCCTCTCATGAAAATACAGTGCTTTATCTTCGCTTTATTTTATCATCAACGTTGTATGGGTCCCATCTCATTGTTCAATTCTGGGCAATGAGAGAGCGGACTCGCTTGCAAAGGTGGGCGCTATGGAAGCCGATATTTACGATCGAACAATCGCCTTCGATGAATTTTTTCCTATTTTTCGTCAACAGTCACTCGTCAGCTGGCAGTATAAATGGAGTAAAGGAGATTTGGGGCGATGGAAACATTCTATCATCCCAAAGGTGTCGAAGAATGCTTGGTTTGGGGGTATGGATATGGGTCGAGACTTCATTCGTGTAATGTCTCGCCTTATGTGCAATCATTATTCTTTGAAGGCTCATTTATTCCGTGTTGGGCTGAGCGACAGCAAGCTCTGTGAATGTGGACAAGGTTACCAGGACGCAGATCACGTGATTTGGTCGTGTGCTGAGTATCGTGGAGTCAGATCTGAGCTTTATGATTCCCTTCGGGCTCGAGGAAGACAACCCAATGTACCGGTTCGAGATATATTGGCGGTACGTGATCTGGAGTTTATGAAGCTCATTTATGTGTTTTTTACTAACATTAGCCTTAGCTTGTAGTAAGTTTAACCTGTATGTTTTGAATTATGGAGAGTGTGAGCTGTTTAGTGGAATACCTGTAACTAGAAAATAAGAAGAATGATTAGTAATTTCCATTTAATTCCAACTACCTTTATTGCTTATCTTGACAGATACGCGTATTTCGTCTACAATGTGCAGACTTCTTCAGTGTCGTGTACTTACCACTAAAAACAATCCTTATTTTCCGTTTGCCTTCTCCCTCCGGGACCACGGTGAAACCACTACTTCGGGGGGCGGCTGTGCTCGTGAACTTCTCTTATTTCATGTTCCCATCGAGACGTGTACCGATGTGGAGTAGCCGACCGTCATGACATGCTCTCCTTCACGGTCACCATCGTGGGACTCTCGCTTTTTAATAAAAAATTATTCATCGGCGTTGCTGGACCTCTGCTCTTCTCTCAATTTGCTCCTTTCTTGAGCCGTTTAGCTCCCACCTACTTTGGTCGAGCCATTTAGCTCCCACTTCCTGAGACATTAAGCTTTCACACCTCGACGCAATCGTCTCGAGTAGCCCCCGACGGTGGGTGTGCCCTACTCCGACGGAGGATTCCCCTGTAGTGGAAGTTCTCCCGAAACCGTACAACGGTGAGCCATTTAGCTCCCACTTCCTGAGCCATTTAGCTCCTACCTCTTAACACAGACGACTCGAGTAGTCCCCGACGGTGGGTTTACCCTACGCCGACGAAGAGTTCCCTGGCGGCGGAACTTCCCCTGAAACCGATTCTTTTGCTGTTGCTGCTCACTCCAACCGACCGGTAGGGTGCCGAAGTCAGACCAGCGATTCCGGTGGAGCCTAGCGTCCGGTTCGCTGGCGCCCCGACGACCCGAACCGGTGCTACGACGCGTTCTACTCAACTAGTCCCCGGCGGTGGATCTGGCCTACTCGGACAGGGGGGTCCCCGACGCAAGAATTCCTCCAGAACCGATCAGTCTTGCAGTGGCTCTAGCAAGTGACGCTGGATCGTTGGTCACTTCGCCCTTTTCTCTGCAGCTCGGACAGTATCTTTGATACTGCCCTATCAACAACGTTCCATGTGTCTTCGTCGAGGCACATCTTTTCGACAACATTATCGCGCATATCCCTGCGCACTCGAACCTAGGGCATTAGACGACGTGCTCTGGTGTCTCCTCCAGGTTCACGCATTCTGGGCAAAACGGCGAAGAAACGTGACCAAACCGATGCAGATACTTCCGGAATCAGCCATGTCCGGAGAGGAACTGCGTCAGATAGAAGTTGACCTCTCCATGCTTCCTATTTACCCAAACTGACACATTTGAGATGAGCCGGTGGGTCCACCTTCCTTTCACCGAATTTTCCCACTCTTGCTGCCACTTAGCCAACGAGTCCGTTCTGACGATTCTCCTCGCATTTCTGATATCCCTCCGCTGATAACATTCGACGTCTTCGACAAGGGTGATACAAATGGGCATCATGCCAGCGATAACGCATACTGTTTCCGACGAAATTGTTCTGTAGGCGCTCGCGACTCACAAGGCCATGAGTCGGAACACCCTGTTCAGCTTTCCACTATTACGCTCAGTTTTCAACGCCGCGACCCAGGCTGGGGCTCCATACCACAGAATTGAAGTTGACACATTCGCCAGAAGTCGCCTCTTGCTGCTTCTCGATCCACCGACGTTCGGCATGATCCTCGCTACCGCATTGACCGCTTTCGCCGCCTTTTCACAGGCGTAGTCGACGTGCGCGTTGAAATTCAAGCGGTCATCAACCATCATGCTCAGGTACTTTAATGCACGCTTTCACGGAATTACGTGTCCCCCGACGTTGATGTCAACCCGCTGAACTGCTTTGCGGTTGCTGACCAGCACTACCTCCGACTTATGGTGAGCCAGCTGCAGTTTAGCTCCAGTCATCCACGTTCCAATGATGTCCATCGCCTCCGCCGTCAGCATCTCTACCTCTTCTAGAGTCTCGCCCGTTATCGTTAGGACGACATCATCTGCAAAACCGACGATCTCAACTCCATTAGGCAACTTCAGCGTGAATACTGCATCGTACATCGCGTTCCACAGCGTTGGGCCGAGAATCGAGCCTTGTGGCACCCCCGCCGTGATCCTGATAGATTTCTGCCCCAACTCTGTTTCGTATACCAGGACTCTGTTTTGGAAGTAACTCCCTAGTATTCCGCACAGGTAGCCAGGTACACGCATTTTGTGCAGTGCTGCGGCGAAAGCCTCCCAGCTAGCGCTGTTAGAAGCGTTTTTGACGTCGATCATCACTACGGCGCAGAACTGGTTGCCTCTTCTTTTCTGCTTTGATGCCTTCTCTGCTCTCTGCACGACTATCCGGATTACTTCCACTGTCGGGACCCCTTTTCGAAATCCGAATTGTCTCTTTGAAAGGCCATGATCGCTCTCCATGCACTGCGTCAGCCTGTTAAGGATGATCCTTTCCAGAAGCTTCCCGAGGGTATCCGGCAGTCATATGGGTCTATAAGATGCTCGGTCCCCTGGTGGCTTCCCTAGTTTCGGCAGCAACACCAGCTTCTGAACCTTCCATCTGTCTGGAAAGTAGCCTTCATCTAGGCATTTCTGTAGTGCCGTCCTGAAAGTGTTCGGGAACGCCAATATCGCGGTTTTAAGTGCTACGTTGGGGATCCCATCCGGACCGAGAGCTTTCTTCAACTTATATTCAACTTCGCAACTAATAGTAGCTCTTCATTGGAGATCCAAGCAGTTGCATCTTCAGCATCTTCGTATGGCGTAGGTGGCCACAGCGTTGGGTGGTGATGCGGAAAAAGACCGTCCACGATCATCTTCAATTTGTCCGGGCACATTTCAACAGGTGTCGCTGGACGCATTAACTGCGCCACCACGATTCTATAAGCGTTGCCCCAAGGGTTCTCATCGGCTTCTTGGCACAACTCTTAAAAGCAGTTTGACTTGCTCAGCTTGATCTCTCGTTTAAGGGCGCACCGCCGCGCTACGCGAAATAAGATTTTCCGTTCTTCTCTCTCAGCTTCAGTCCGTGCTCTCTGAGCACTTCTCCTGGCATGCAGCGCAGAGGGTAGTGAGAGTATCATTCCACCAGTAAGCTGGGTTGCCGTCGGTTCCTGGGCTCATGTTTCCTCGGCATTGCTGCATCGCAGGCTATTGCTACTGCTTCTTTCAACTCCCCTGTGTCAAGCATTGCACTGCTATTTGTCTGAAACGCCTCGATAAATACCTCCTTGTCGAATTCCTTTGTCTTCCACTTTCGCTCGCAGGTTCTCGTTCTCCTCGTTGCAGTGAGGGCTCGCCGGCCGATGCTGTAGAGGATCGCCTGGTGGTCACTGTGGGAGTATACCTCGCTTACTCTCCAGTTCATGTCTTCCAAAAGCGACGAGCTGCAGAAATAAACCTAATAGATTAGGTCGAAGAGCCAGCCCTCGTTCCGCGAAATGTTAAAAATAGGGAGGAGGCAGTCCCATGATCCCTATCCAGATCGTTTCACTTGGGTGCTCTGGTGGTGCCCTTTCCCCATTATATGTTATTTAATGTAATGTTATATATAGTATATTTTGTTGTGGTAATTTAATTGCTTACCTTGTGTTAGAAAATTTGGCTGAAAGTAAAATTGGTTAGGGTTATATACCGTTCTTTACTCATTGCTTCAATTTGATGTATTGTCCAGGTTATCTTCAGCTATGGTATTGTTCGCGGTCATGGGATAAGGAAGAGAACAGGAGAAAGGAGAAAAAGCATTAGTAATCGGTAACATGCTATGCGCAGGTGAGATTTTCATGGTGATATTCTCACAACGGCCGTTCAGACTGGTTCGACGGATGCGTATGAGAAGATCATTTCCGATTAATTTCCATTTGTTTACTCAAATCCACCACGTTTAGATATATAATACCATTTTACTACGTGCTACACTTTGGAATATCAAAGTAAAATCAATAAAACAATATTATCAAATATAATGATATTGTGAGTTATGATACAGTAATGACAGTTCAATGTAAAATCAGACACTAGCTAAATGGCACACAGCGCTGCACGAATCAGATCAGGTCAGATTTGATAAAATGTCCATTTGCAAACCGGAAATGAAAAATACATTCAGTAATAAGTGCAAAAGCCTACCACAGATTCCGTTGCAGCTTCTTGTATTCAAGGCACTAATCATAAAAGGAGAAGAAAGGATCAAAATGATAATCGGACATATGTGATATATAAATTAAAAGTATGTATAACCTATGGGGTAAAAACTATAAAATTATTTTTATGTTAATATATAAATCACGAAAACACAATTAATCAAAAAAATGGTAATTATGATGATAAAGATGAATGGTAATGGTAATGAATTAACAATATCATTTAAGATAATATATATAGTGAAGGGATTTTATAATATGAACTGAAAATTACATGTGTGTCGACTGCTGTTTTGTTGCAATTGTAGACAAACTTGCGCATCTATTATAAACCAGAAAATGTAGACAATGTGACCTCCAGGCACACGATCCTCTGTAGCAGGTGGAAAAACTACTTGATGTGATATTTCCACAATGGAACTGACTCTTAGCTTCGGATCTTGACCAAGAATCCTTACTGAGCCCTTGCAGCACGACAAGCCTATGTTATACTTTGATTGTTGGTTTTTGTATTCACCCAATACACGGTGTAACGATTTTTGATTAAATTTGTCAGAAGTAGATAAGGCCGGAACAAATAATGATTTCTTCTTTTGCCACACGGCGTCCGCTCCAGTCGAGAGAGGGAGGGGGGGACAAAACCAAAAAAAACTTCAAAATATCACTTTATATAATAATGAAACCGTATATTTCAAAAATTTAAATTATTTCTTACCCTTCGCCTTAGCTTTAGACTTCTCGATTCAGCAGCTTTTTGACAGTGATGTGTAGCAGAAGCCACAAATATTAATTTTATTGTGCGTTACACTAAGGTTACTAGCAAGAAACTTCGCACATAAGTTTTTGTATCTTTTCAAGAACGAACATTGATAATAATGCAGGTGAATGGGATCATAACATTTGATTTTTGGGCTTTGAAAGATATTAGGAAAAACATCAAGCGGAAAACCACAAAGGTAGAAACTTTTATCAATAAAACGCTCTGCTTCCGACAGTTCCTGCTTATTCAAACCGAGATTCAAACTGTATTTGGAGTACATAAGGCGAGAAAATTCTCATTCTGTGCAGTTGGCGATCAAGCGCGCTCTAGTCAAAGCTAAAACGAATGAAGAATGAGTTATACTTTTAGTTTCTATAGGAATATGAATTCATTTATTTGTACAGCCTCAATCGAATCAACTTTACAGAGCCAAGATTTCCTGTTTATATACATCAGTTATCTTAGAACTAGGGTTAAGGGGGTAGAACCGATTACTCGCCGCCGTCTCGAGGTTAAAAAGAATTACAAATTTATGGATGGGAAAATTGCGGTGGGAGTTTTGAACAAAGCATATGGAACAATGGTTTTCTTATATCTAGAACTTCTAATTACAATGTTTTAATTGAACGTTTCAATTTTAAAAAAAAATCACTCACTCACTCACACACACAACCACACTCACACACACAACCGCAATCACACACTGACGTACACATTCCTCAAAAATTTAACCTAAACAAGTAAGTTAATCAAACTACAATCTAGGCTAATGTTAGTCAAAAACACATATATGAGTTTCATAAACTCCAGATCGCGTGCAGCCAAATCGAATCGGTACATTGGGTTGTCTACCTCGAGCCCGAAGGGAATCATAAAGCTCAGATCGGACTCCACGATGCTCAGCACAAAACCAAATAACGTGATCTGGGTCCTGGTAACCTTGTCCACATTCACAGAGATTGCTGTCTCCCAGCCCAACACGGAACAAATGAGCGTTTGAAGAATAATGATTAGACATGAGGCGAGACATCACACGAATGAAGTCTCGACCCACATCCAATCCGAACATTTTTAGACACCTTAGGAGTGATAGAATGTAGCCATCTACCTAAATCTCCTTTACTCCATTTATACTGCCAGCTAACGAGTGATATCTGACGAAAAATATAGAAAAATTCGTTGAAGGCGATTTGTCGGTCGTACACTGATAGGCAAAATAAAGAGCCCACCTCATCGTTTTTTCAATTTCTCTCATTTATTTGGTTCAAATTAAAGTAAACACACTGTATTTTTTTTATTATCTTATTTTTATACTCATTTTAAGTTTCACTTATGGAATACTGAAAAAAAGGAGTTTTACTTAAAGAAAAAAAAATCAATTTGTGTTGAAAAAAAAAACAGTGACAAAATAAAGTGCCCACTTCATTTAGGCTACAGAAAACATAAATTAAAGTAAAATAAAAGCATTTCAATAATTGATGTGTCCTCCTTTGGCCTTCAGGACCTCCTGCAGGCGCTTCGACATGCTCTCGACCAGGTTCTTTAGGTGCTGTGGATCTAGCTCTTCCCAGGCGCGCTCCAGGGCTTCAAAATAGTTATTTTTATTGGTAACACCAGTTTTGTCAACCCTGGCATCGAGAATCGCCCACAAATTCTCGATGGGATTGAGGTCCGGGCTTTGTGGAGGCCATTCCAGCGGTTTGATCCGACAAGACCGGAAGAAAGACTTGGTCTTCTTGGCAGTATGCTTCGGGTCGTTGTCCTGCTGGAATACGAACTTCTCTTCAAGGCCCGTCTGGATCAGCGAAACCTCCAGATTTTCTCGCAGGATGTTGATGTAAGAATCTGCCGTCATTATGCCGTCGATTTTCACAATGCTTCCCATTCCACCCCACGAAAAACACCCCCAGACCATCACATCACACATCGTGCCTTGGATGTGGCGCTCCTGAAGCTCCTCTCCCGATCTGCACCAAACACGAACCCGCCGCTTTCGGTTAAACAGCTCGAATTTTGATTCGTCCGTCCAGAGAACCGTTTTCCAGAACTTATCAGCATGCTCCTTAGCAAACTTAAGCCGTTTGGCTTTGTTTGCCTTGCTGATAAATGGGCGCTTCCGGGCAATTTTGCTATTCAACCCCTGTGCTACGAGACGGCGACGAACAGTTCGACCGGAAACTGATAACTGAAGGGTTTCCTGGATCTCGCGGACAGTTGCCTTCGGTTTCTTCTTGACTTCGCGCATGATCTTGGTGTCCGTTCTCGCATCCGTTTTCCGCTTCCTGCCTCTGCCAGGGCGATCCACCACTGATCCAAACGTTTTAAGCTTCAGAAGAATTTTGCCAACCGCTGCCTTACTGATACTGTACTTCTTAGCGACAGCCCGGTACGATTCACCGTTTTGCACATCACGAACGACCAATTTTCCGATACATAAGGGAATTGCTTTCGAAAGCACTGCGTTCTCCATTTTTTTCAATTGAATCAAATGCGATCACGTATACAAATGCACCAGGTTGAGCCGTTTGCTTCAAAACATGTCAAAATATCAAAACATAAACAATCGAGGGGTCTTCCAATGGAAACTTATCGAAAACATATCGATTTTTGAAGTGGGCACTTTATTTTGTCACTGTTTTTTTTTCAACACAAATTGATTTGTTTTTCTTTAAGTAAAACTCCTTTATTTTCAGTATTCCATAAGTGAAACTTAAAAAGAATATAAAAAATAAGATAATAAAAAAATACAGTGTGTTTATTTTAATTTGAACCAAGTAAATGAGAGAAATTGAAAAAACGAAGAGGTGGGCACTTTATTTTGCCTATCAGTGTAGTCCACCTCCCGTTTTTCCCCACGATGAGTTCCCTCAATTTTTTTTCGCGCTCTTCCACGTCTGTTGCCTCTTTCTCAGAGGTGACACTCAATTTTCCAATTTTTTTGCACAAGCGAGAGAATAGATCCTCACAGTACGTTCCCTCTACCAGCCCCCCCAAAGTGGGAACAATGTTAACCAGGAAGATTGCCAGATAACTTCATATACCCTGGTTTCAGAATGTCATATAAACTATCCTTGAAAATGAGCATATCAGTTGTGTTCGCTCTAACTATCCTGCAAGTTGGATACCTGATGACATTTCCCAAGAGTCAATATCAATCGTGATGGAAGGGAGAAGACCGGTTATTTTGGGCGATATTAGGAAAGACAGTGATAACATAATGTTTGTGCATCTGGAGCGGACTTGGGCGGTACTCATTTGCTTAATTGGGGATTTAGCGCTACCAATACCAGTTACTCACCTCTTTGGTTGATAACCTCAACTTGTTGGCCATGGATTGTGTAATGAAACTCACTTGCGACCCACAATTCAGGAGTGCTCTACGCGGATGCGGCTGTTGGTCTTGATCCATGACGTTGACTACAGCGGTGAGCTGGAATACTTGGCTTGTTGGCTTCACTGACACATAGGAATGAGCAGCATTTGTAGACACATCCCTAGTAAATGGCTTGCACGCTAGAGCTGGTACCGGAACATGAGCTTCTAACGCTGGCGTTAGAACTGGAACAACTGGACTTGATTGTGGCTTGGGTTGATTCACTTCACTACTAACCTTCGCATTGTGGCCGCATTGTCAATTCCTGGTGTAGTAATGAGTGATGTCTCCGGTTACATTTCGAACAGGACTTCTTCGAAGAACAATCACCCAAGCGCAGTTGATGCAGTTAGGCAGTTGATGCAGGCGTTTTTCTGCTTCATCTTGGCAATCCTTTGACTGACCGACAACTCGTTAAATACTGGGCACTTAAACGTGATATGATTACACAAGTTTACAAAATAAATCAAAAGTGATGAACTTTATAATTCGACTAATGTTTCTAATGTGAAATTTTATGCAAAATTCAAAAATGCCGTCAAAAAAAAATTAAAGTAGTACAGTTTTTGAGACATGGATAAAAGTTGATTTTTTAATAAATGAACAAAAACACATTTACTCAAAATGGAATATCTCCTACGCTTGTGATCCAATTTCAAATATGTTATCATCAAATGAAGCAGAATTAAATTTAACACTGAACGTTGTAATATTGTAGGAGTAATAGTTTCGACGTTATTTATAAGTATATATAATTTTATTCGATTTTTTTGGAGATTTGTAAAAAAATTGTGCGAAACATATGATTAATACCAAAATAACGTCAACAATGTCAGAGAAACATATGAGCTTCTCTCATGGAACCTCTACAGCTTCTCGATTTAGCTACATGGGTCTCCCCCAGGGATCATGTTTAAGCCCCCTTTTGTATAATTGTTATGTCAAAGACATTGACGGTTGTCTAGGTGACAACTGTACGTTGAGACAACTTGCAGATGACGGCGTAGTGTCTGTCACTGGACCCAATGGGGTCGATCTGCAAGGACTCTTACAGGATACCTTAGACAATTTGTCTACGTGGGCTCTCGAGCTAGGTATCGAATTCTCTACGGAGAAAACTGAGTTGGTAGTTTTTTCAAGGAAGCATAACCCAGCACAACCGAAGCTTCAAATTTGGGGTAAGCCGATAACTCATTCCATGTCCTTTATATATCTTGGGGTCTGGTTCGATTCTAAGTGCACCTGGAGATCCCACATTGAGTATCTGAAGCGAAAATGCCAGCCAAGGATCAACTTTCTCTGCACAATAACCGGGACCTGGTAGAGAGCGCATCCGCAAGATCTTCTAACGTTGTACCGGACAACGATTTTGTCGGTTATGGAATACGGTAGTTTTTGTTTTCAGTCAGCGGCTCGGTCGTACATTATCAAACTGGAACGTATTCAGTATCGGTGTCTTCGTATCGCGTTAGGTTGCATGCACTCGACTCATACCATGAGTCTCGAAGTGCTGGCTGGCATGTTGCCACTCTTGGATCGGTTTACAGAATTGTCTCTCCGGCTCCTCACCAGCTGTGAAGTCATGAACCTCCAGATAATCGAAAACTTCGAAAAGCTTCTTGAGTTGAATCCTCAAACTCGCTTCATGAATTTGTACCACTTGTACATAACTCAGGATGTCAGCCCTTCGCCGAATATTCCCAATCGTGTTTGATTCTCCGACTTCGGCAATTTGGTTTATTTTGATTTATCCATGAAGCAGGAGCTTCATGGAATCCCAGAGCATCATCGTCCTATGATTGCTCCTGTGATATTTGCTGCAAAGTTTGGCCAAGTTGATTCCACTAAATCGTTCTTCACTGACGGGTCATTTATTGAGGAGTCCGCCGGCTTTGGTATATACAATGAAATTTATAGCGCCAATCGTAAACTTCAAGCTCCTTGTTCCGTATATGTCGTTGAGTTAGCGGCAATACACTTTACGCTAGAAATTGTGGCCTCACTTACACCGGATCAGTACTTCATTTTCACGGATAGTCTCAGTTCTATAGAGGCTATTCGCTCCTTGAGGCCAATAAAGCACTCCTCTCATGAAAATACAGTGCTTTATCTTCGCTTTATTTTATCATCAACGTTGTATGGGTCCCATCTCATTGTTCAATTCTGGGCAATGAGAGAGCGGACTCGCTTGCAAAGGTGGGCGCTATGAAAGGCGATATTTACGATCGACAAATTGCCTTCGATGAATTTTTTCCTATTTTTCGTCAACAGTCACTCGTCAGCTGGCAGTATAAATGGAGTAAAGGAGATTTGGGGCGATGGAAACATTCTATCATCTCAAAGGTGTCGAAGAAAGCTTAGTTTGGGGGTATGGATATGGGTCGAGACTTCATTCGTGTAATGTCTCGCCTTATGTGCAATCATTATTCTTTGAAGGCTCATTTATTCCGTGTTGGGCAGAGCGACAGCAATCTCTGTGAATGTGGACAAGGTTACCAGGACGCAGATCACGTGATTTGGTCGTGTGCTGAGTATCGTGGAGTCAGATCTGGTCATGCAGGTCCATTCTTTTCCAACGCTTTTACAAAATTCTTGAAGAGTCCAAGTTTTATATGTAACGGTGGGAGAATAATTTGATCTTTATCCACGAGAGGAACACATTTCACGTTTTCTTTCCCAAGAGTCAAACTTGTCCTCTTTGGCCAGTCTTTTTGAACGTAATGCTCCTTACGTGCTCGGCTGTCCCATTTACAGAGAAAGCACATGTATTTTGTGTACCCCTGTTGTAACCCAGTCAACATGGCAACAACCTTAAGATCGGAGTAAATCTTCCAAGAGTGTTGCTTATAGTTCATCAAATTCAGTAGCAGCGCCATTGATTCATACGGTTCCTTCATGTTAACAGCATGAGCCTGCGGTATCGAGGGTTTCCTGTTTCCTTGATGCAGTAAAACAGCCTTCAAACTCAGTTTACTGCTGTCGATAAACAAACGCCATTCACTTGGATTGTGATGCTCCCCAAACTCTTCGAACAAACCGTTTACATCTCGGCAAAAACTAGCGTTATTTTGTTTGGAGAAGTATTTAGCGAATTGTTTATCACGATTTCTGTAGTACGAAATGGTCACACCAGGCTCTAATAAATTTCTTTCCTTTAAGCGTGATGCAAGCAGTTCAGATTTCTGTCTCGACAATTCCAAATCACGTACCAAATCATTGAGTTCTGCTTGGGAAAATAATGATGTTTTTGTTTCAAATTCTGTGTCGCTTTGATCTGCGTCCTCGTTAACCAGCTGGGTAGTATCTTCAAATGAAGACTCCCTTTTTCGTTTTGGGCAAATAGGGTACCGGTTTGAATTCGAATGTGGAGTTGGTTTTTCTACGGATTGCACATCAGCATACTGCACCGACTTATGGCGGCCATGTTGTTGAACTTCATTGAGGCAGAAATAACAATCCGTAGCATAGCAAAAAGGTTCATTCCAAATAACTGGCTTATCAAAGAACAAATAGCGGCTTTACAGTGACAGAAATGAGAGTATATAACAAATTTGAATGGGACCAGTGGTAAGCCATACATACCTTTTACCTGCTATCCACCTAGCCAGGCATGTTTTGCTCGAATAACACAGAACGTTAGGCACCCATGGTTTATCCCGATTCTCCGGACAAATTTCAAAATAAAAACGGAACGCAGATTGAAGAGAAGCAGTGAATTTAACCGGTGTCGTAAAAATGTAGAAGCCACTGGCGTAACAAAACTTTTGTGGATCATTTTTGCATTTGAATTCCCGTTTTGCAGCGCACATTTTTCTCACTCCGATAACTGAACAACGAACTGTCACAATTTGTTTTGTTTGGAAGGGTTACCAATAGCTATTAAAATTAGGTGCCAGAATATCTTACCAAACACTAAAACAGTAAGTAAACCATATCTTATGTGTGTGTGTGTGTGTGTGTGTGTGTGTGTGTGTGTGTGTGTGTGTGTGTGTGTGTGTGTGTGTGTGTGTGTGTGTGTGTGTGTGTGTGTGTTTTTTTTTTTTATATAAGGTTTAAAAAGCTTCAAAAGCCTGGCCTGTAGTGTGTTTGGCACGGTGTGGGACTCGCTTTCGTGCCTTACCACTAAAAACAATCCTTATTTTCCGTTTGCCTTCTCCCTCCGGGACCACGGTGAAGCCACTACTTCGGGGGGCGGCTGTGCTCGTGAACTTCTCTTATTTCATGTTCCCATCGAGACGTGTACCGATGTGGAGTAGCCAACCGTCATGACATGCTCTCCTTCACGGTCACCATCGTGGGACTCTCGCTTTTTAAAAAAAAATTATGCATCGGCGTTGCTGGACCTCTGCTCTTCTCTCAATTTGCTCCTTTCTTGAGCCGTTTAGCTCCCACCTACTTTGGTCGAGCCATTTAGCTCCCACTTCCTGAGACATTAAGCTTTCACACCTCGACGCAATCGTCTCGAGTAGCCCCCGACGGTGGGTGTGCCCTACTCCGACGGAGGATTCCCCTGCAGTGGAAGTTCTCCCGAAACCGAACAACGGTGAGCCATTTAGCTCCCACTTCCTGAGCCATTTAGCTCCTACCTCGTAACACAGACGACTCGAGTAGTCCCCAACGGTGGGTTTACCCTCAGTACTTGAAAATATCATATTAAATTTTCATAATGCACCCTAACTGAGACAACATATTATTCATCACGTACTGTTCCTAGGGAACAAGAAGTAAACACAAATTTGCCTTCATGAATCTCTAGTGCAACGCGAATCAACTTGTTTTGTGTTGCTTTGCTTTCATCATTCATTCGTTCCAGAAAGCAGTGAATGTAAATAAGCGCAGTCATTCAATCTCGACGTTCTACCGTGAAGACGAAAGAACAGTCCTTCATTTCAAGAATCAATGAATTGGAAGCGCCAACGTATTTTGTTTGCACGTATTTTCAGCCACTTCACGAATCGATCCTTCAAAATGCCTTTTCTCGATCTCGAACCACAAACTCTGTAGCGATTTCGGCCATAGATCGTCTGCCAGAGCTCCGTCTTTTGGCTTCCTTTGCCTTCAGCCATGTTCGGGAATATTTGAAAATAAAAAATCCTGTGGCAGAAAAAAATCGATCACGAACGCGAAGATGAATGACTGGTTACCAGAACATTCAGTCAAGCAACCAAAATCTCTTGACGCTTGAATAGCCAGATATGTGCTGTGCTGATGTGTGAATGAGTTGTGTGGAACACAGGGACAACGGAATGACTGAGCACAGCAAAATAAGTCGACACGAATCTATTGCGTGACTGATAGAACGAAATGAAGATAGAGAAAATTTTGCACACTGAATATTTTTTTTACTTATCGTTCACGACGAGTGTCAATGTTTTCGAGCTCTGTTTACCCTACGCCGACGAAGAGTTCCCTGGCGGCGGAACTTCCCCTGAAACCGATTCTTCTGCTGTTGCTGCTCACTTCAACCGACCGGTAGGGTGCCGAAGTCAGACCAGCGATTCCGGTGGAGCCTAGCGTCCGGTTCGCTGGCGCCCCGACGACCCGAAACCGGTGCTACAACGCGTTCTACTCAACTAGTCCCCGGCGGTGGATCTGGCCTACTCGGACAGGGAGGTCCCCGACGCAAGAATTCCTCCAGAACCGATCAGTCTTGCAGTGGCTCTAGCCAGTGACGCTGGACCGTTGGTCACTTCGCCCTTTTCTCTGCAGCTCGGACAGTATCTTTGATACTGCCCTATCAACAACGTTCCATGTGTCTTCGTCGAGGCACATCTTTTCGACAACATTATCGACTGTCACGCCGCGCATATACCTGCGCACTCGAACCTGGGGCATTAGACGACGTGCTCTGGTGTCTCCTCCAGGTTCACGCATTCTGGGCAAAACGGCGAAGAAGCGTGACCAAACCAATGCAGATACTTCCGGAATCAGCCATGTCCGGAGAGGAACTGCGTCAGATAGAAGTTGACTTCTCCATGCTTCCTATTTACCCAAACTGACACATTTGAGATGAGCCGGTGGGTCCACCTTCCTTTCACCGAATTGTCCCACTCTTGCTGCCACTTAGCCAACGAGTCCGTTCTGACGATTCTCCTCGCATTTCTGATATCCCTCCGCTGATAACATTCGACGTCTTCGACTAGGGTGATACAAATGGGCATCATGCCAGCGATAACGCATACTGTTTCCGACGAAATTGTTCTGTAGGCGCTCGCGACTCACAAGGCCATGAGTCGGAACACCCTGTTCAGCTTTCCACTATTACGCTCAGTTTTCAACGCCGCGACCCAGGCTGGGGCTCCATACCACAGAATTGAAGTTGACACATTCGCCAGAAGTCGCCTCTTGCTGCTTCTCGATCCACCGACGTTCGGCATGATCCTCGCTACCGCATTGACCGCTTTCGCCGCCTTTTCACAGGCGTAGTCGACGTGCGCGTTGAAATTCAAGCGGTCATCAACCATCATGCTCAGGTACTTTAATGCACGCTTTCACGGAATTACGTGTCCCCCGACGTTGATGTCAACCCGCTGAACTGCTTTGCGGTTGCTGACCAGCACTACCTCCGACTTATGGTGAGCCAGCTGCAGTTTAGCTCCAGTCATCCACGTTCCAATGATGTCCATCGCCTCCGCCGTCAGCATCTCTACCTCTTCTAGAGTCTCGCCCGTTATCGTTAGGACGACATCATCTGCAAAACCGACGATCTCAACTCCATTAGGCAACTTCAGCGTGAATACTGCATCGTACATCGCGTTCCACAGCGTTGGGCCGAGAATCGAGCCTTGTGGCACCCCCGCCGTGATCCTGATAGATTTCTGCCCCAACTCTGTTTCGTATACCAGGACTCTGTTTTGGAAGTAACTCCCTAGTATTCCGCACAGGTAGCCAGGTACACGCATTTTGTGCAGTGCTGCGGCGAAAGCCTCCCAGCTAGCGCTGTTAGAAGCGTTTTTGACGTCGATCGTCACTACGGCGCAGAACTGGTTGCCTCTTATTTTCTGCATTGATGCCTTCTCTGCTCTCTGCACGACTATCCGGATTCCTTCCACTGTCGGGACCCCTTTTCGAAATCCGAATTGTCTCTTTGAAAGGCCATGATCGCTCTCCATGCACTGCGTCAGCCTGTTAAGGATGATCCTTTCCAGAAGCTTCCCGAGGGTATCCGGCAGTCATATGGGTCTATAAGATGCTCGGTCCCCTGGTGGCTTCCCTAGTTTCGGCAGCAACACCAGCTTCTGAACCTTCCATCTGTCTGGAAAGTAGCCTTCATCTAGGCATTTCTGTAGTGCCGTCCTGAAAGTGTTCGGGAACGCCAATATCGCGGTTTTAAGTGCTACGTTGGGGATCCCATCCGGACCGGGAGCTTTCTTCAACTTATATTCAACTTCGCAACTAATAGTAGCTCTTCATTGGAGATCCAAGCAGTTGCATCTTCAGCATCTTCGTATGGCGTAGGCGGCCACAGCGTTGGGTGGTGATGCGGAAAAAGACCGTCCACGATCATCTTCAATTTGTCCGGGCACATTTCAACAGGTGTCGCTGGACGCATTAACTGCGCCACCACGATTCTATAAGCGTTGCCCCAAGGGTTCTCATCGGCTTCTTGGCACAACTCTTAAAAGCAGTTTGACTTGCTCAGCTTGATCTCTCGTTTAAGGGCGCACCGCCGCGCTACGCGAAATAAGATTTTCCGTTCTTCTCTCTCAGCTTCAGTCCGTGCTCTCTGAGCACTTCTCCTGGCATGCAGCGCAGAGGGTAGTGAGAGTATCATTCCACCAGTAAGCTGGGTTGCCGTCGGTTCCTGGGCTCATGTTTCCTCGGCATTGCTGCATCGCAGGCTATTGCTACTGCTTCTTTCAACTCCCCTGTGTCAAGCATTGCACTGCTATTTGTCTGAAACGCCTCGATAAATACCTCCTTGTCGAATTCCTTTGTCTTCCACTTTCGCTCGCAGGTTCTCGTTCTCCTCGTTGCAGTGAGGGCTCGCCGGCCGATGCTGTAGAGGATCGCCTGGTGGTCACTGTGGGAGTATACCTCGCTTACTCTCCAGTTCATGTCTTCCAAAAGCGACGAGCTGCAGAAATAAACCTAATAGATTAGGTCGAAGAGCCAGCCCTCGTTCCGCGAAATGTTAAAAATAGGGAGGAGGCAGTCCCATGCTCCCTATCCAGATCGTTTCACTTGGGTGCTCTGGTGGTGCCCTTTCCCCATTATATGTTATTTAATGTAATGTTATATATAGTATATTTTGTTGTGGTAATTTAATTGCTTACCTTGTGTTTGAAAAATTTTGGCTGAAAGTAAAATTGGTTAGGGTTATATACCGTTCTTTACTCATTGCTTCAATTTGATGTATTGTCCAGGTTGTCTTCAGCTATGGTATTGTTCGCGGTCATGGGATAAGGAAGAGAACAGAGAAAGGAGAGAAAGCATTAGTAATCGGTAACATGCTATGCGCAGGTGAGATTTTCATGGTGATATTCTCACAACGGCCGTTCAGACTGGTTCGACGGATGCGTATGAGAAGATCATTTCCGATTAATTTCCATTTGTTTACTCAAATCCATCACGTTTAGATATAGAATACCATTTTACTACGTGCTACACTTTGGAATATCAAAGTAAAATCAATAAAACAATATTATCAAATATAATGATATTGTGAGTTATGATACAGTAATGACAGTTCAATGTAAAATCAGACACTAGCTAAATGGCACACAGCGCTGCACGAATCAGATCAGGTCAGATTTGATAAAATGTCCATTTGCAAACCGGAAATGAAAAATACATTCAGTAATAAGTGCAAAAGCCTACCACAGATTCCGTTGCAGCTTCTTGTATTCAAGGCACTAATCATAAAAGGAGAAGAAAGGATCAAAATGATAATCGGACATATGTGATATATAAATTAAAAGTATGTATAACCTATGGGGTAAAAACTATAAAATTATTTTTATGTTAATATATAAATCACGAAAACACAATTAATCAAAAAAATGGTAATTATGATGATAAAGATGAATGGTAATGGTAATGAATTAACAATATCATTTAAGATAATATATATAGTGAAGGGATTTTATAATATGAACTGAAAATTACATGTGTGTCGACTGCTGTTTTGTTGCAATTGTAGACAAACTTGCGCATCTATTATAAACCAGAAAATGTAGACAATGTGACCTCCTGGCACACGATCCTCTGTAGCAGGTGGAAAAACTACTTGATGTGATATTTCCACAATGGAACTGACTCTTAGCTTCGGATCTTGACCAAGAATCCTTACTGAGCCCTTGCAGCACGACAAGCCCATGTTATACTTTGATTGTTGGTTTTTGTATTCACCCAATACACGGTGTAACGATTTTTGATTAAATTTGTCAGAAGTAGATAAGGCCGGAACAAATAATGATTTCTTCTTTTGCCACACGGCGTCCGCTCCAGTCGAGGGAGGGAGGGGGGGACAAAACCAAAAAAAACTTCAAAATATCACTTTATATAATAATGAAACCGTATATTTCAAAAACTTAAATTATTTCTTACCCTTCGCCTTAGCTTTAGACTTCTCGATTCAGCAGCTTTTTGACAGTGATGTGTAGCAGAAGCCACAAATATTAATTTTATTGTGCGTTACACTAAGGTTACTAGCAAGAAACTTCGCACATAAGTTTTTGTATCTTTTCAAGAACGAACATTGATAATAATGCAGGTGAATGAGATCATAACATTTGATTTTTGGGCTTTGAAAGATATTAGGAAAAACATCAAGCGGAAAACCACAAAGGTAGAAACTTTTATCAATAAAACGCTCTGCTTCCGACAGTTCCTGCTTATTCAAACCGAGATTCAAACTGTATTTGGAGTACATAAGGCGAGAAATTTCTCATTCTGTGCAGTTGGCGATCTAGTCAAAGCTAAAACGAATGAAGAATGAGTTTAACTTTTAGTTTCTATAGGCACAGCCTTGCTCTTATTCGGTTTATTTTTTATTTTTTTATGAATTCATTTATTTGTACAGCCTCAATCGAATCAACTTTACAGAGCCAAGATTTCCTGTTTATATACATCAGTTATCTTAGAACTAGGGTTAAGGGGGTAGAACCGATTACTCGCGGCCGTCTCGAGGTTAAAAAGAATTACAAATTTATGGATGGGAAAATTGCGGTGGGAGTTTTGAACAAAGCATATGGAACAATGGTTTTCTTATATCTAGAACTTCTAATTACAATGTTTAAATTGAACGTTTCAATTTAAAAAAAAATCACTCACTCACTCACACACACAACCACACTCACACACACAACCACACTCACACACACAACCGCAATCACACACTGACGTACACATTCCCCAAAAATTTAACCTAAACAAGTAAGTTAATCAAACTACAATCTAGGCTAATGTTAGTCAAAAACACATATATGAGTTTCATAAACTCCAGATCGCGTGCAGCCAAATCGAATCGGTACATTGGGTTGTCTACCTCGAGCCCGAAGGGAATCATAAAGCTCAGATCGGACTCCACGATGCTCAGCACAAAACCAAATAACGTGATCTGGGTCCTGGTAACCTTGTCCACATTCACAGAGATTGCTGTCTCCCAGCCCAACACAGAACAAATGAGCGTTTGAAGAATAATGATTAGACATGAGGCGAGACATCACACGAATGAAGTCTCGACCCACATCCAATCCGAACATTTTTAGACAGCTTAGGAGTGATAGAATGTAGCCATCTACCCAAATTTCCTTTACTCCATTTATACTGTCAGCTAACGAGTGATATCTGACGAAAAATATAGAAAAATTCGTTGAAGGCGATTTGTCGGTCGTACACTGATAGGCAAAATAAAGAGCCCACCTCATCGTTTTTTCAATGTCTCTCATTTACTTGGTTCAAATTAAAGTAAACACACTGTATTTTTTTTATTATCTTATTTTTATACTCATTTTAAGTTTCACTTATGGAATACTGAAAAAAAGGAGTTTTACTTAAAGAAAAAAAAATCAATTTGTGTTGAAAAAAAAAAACAGTGACAAAATAAAGTGCCCACTTCATTTAGGCTACAGAAAACATAAATTAAAGTAAAATAAAAGCATTTCAATAATTGATGTGTCCTCCTTTGGCCTTCAGGACCTCCTGCAGGCGCTTCGACATGCTCTCGACCAGGTTCTTTAGGTGCTGTGGATCTAGCTCTTCCCAGGCGCGCTCCAGGGCTTCAAAATAGTTATTTTTATTGGTAACACCAGTTTTGTCAACCCTGGCATCGAGAATCGCCCACAAATTCTCGATGGGATTGAGGTCCGGGCTTTGTGGAGGCCATTCCAGCGGTTTGATCCGACAAGACCGGAAGAAAGACTTGGTCTTCTTGGCAGTATGCTTCGGGTCGTTGTCCTGCTGGAATACGAACTTCTCTTCAAGGCCCGTCTGGATCAGCGAAACCTCCAGATTTTCTCGCAGGATGTTGATGTAAGAATCTGCCGTCATTATCCCGTCGATTTTCACAATGCTTCCCACTCCACCCCTCGAAAAACACCCCCAGACCATCACATTTCCTCCTCCATGCTTCATCGTGCCTTGGATGTGGCGCTCCTGAAGCTCCTCTCCCGATCTGCACCAAACACGAACCCGCCGCTTTCGGTTAAACAGCTCGAATTTTGATTCGTCCGTCCAGAGAACCGTTTTCCAGAACTTATCAGCATGCTCCTTAGCAAACTTAAGCCGTTTGGCTTTGTTTGCCTTGCTGATAAATGGGCGCTTCCGGGCAAGTTTGCTATTCAACCCCTGTGCTACGAGACGGTGACGAACAGTTCGACCGGAAACTGATAACTGAAGGGTTTCCTGGATCTCGCGGACAGTTACCTTCGGGTTCTTCTTGACTTCGCGCATGATCTTGGTGTCCGTTCTCGCATCCGTTTTCCGCTTTCTGCCTCTGCCACTGATCCAAACGTTTTAAGCTTCAGAAGAAGCTGCCTTACTGATACTGTACTTCTTAGCGACAGCCCGTTTTGCACATCACGAACGACCAATTTTCGGATACACAAAGGAATTGCTTTCGAAAGCACTGCGTTCTCCATTTTTTTCAATTGAATCAAATGCGATCACGTATACAAATGCACCAGGTTGAGCCGTTTGCTTCAAAACATGTCAAAATATCAAAACATAAACAATCGAGGGGTCTTCCAATGGAAACTTATCGAAAACATATCGATTTTTGAAGTGGGCACTTTATTTTGTCACTGTTTTTTTTTTTCAACACAAATTGATTTTGTTTTTCTTTAAGTAAAACTCCTTTGTTTCAGTATTCCATAAGTGAAACATAAAAAGAATATAAAAAATAAAATAAGAAAAAAAAATTACTCTGTGTTTACTTTAATTTGAACCAAGTAAATGAGAGAAATTGAAAAAACGAAGAGGTGGGCACTTTATTTTGCCTATCAGTGTAAATATCGCCTTCCATAGCGCCCATCTTTGCAAGTGAGTCCGCTTTCTCATTGTCAGGAATCGAACAATGAGAAAGGACCCAAACAAAGATGATAATAAAAGAACGTGAAGATAAAGCACTAATAAGACCTCGTATTTTCATGAGAAAATAAGAGATGTGCCTTACCGGCCTCAAGGAGCGAATAGCCTCTATAGAACTGAGACTGAAGATGAAAATGAAGTGTTGATCCGGTGTTAGTGAGGCAACAGTTTCTAAGGAAAAATGAATTGCCGCCAATTCCGCGACAAAAACAGAACAAGTTGCTTGAAGTTTACGAGCGACGCTATAATTTTCATTGTATACACCAATGCCAGTGGAGTCCTCTATCAAAGACCCGTCAGTGAAAAACGTTTTAGTGGAATCGACTAGGCCAAACTTTGCAGCAAATATCACAGGAGCAATCATAGGACGATGATGCTCTGGGACTCCACGAAGCTCCTGTTTAATTGATAAATCAAAATGAACTGAATTTCCGAAATCGAAGAAGCAAACACGATTGGAGATATTTGGCGAAGGGCTGACATCCTGTGTTATGTACAAGTGGTACAAATTTATGAAGCGAGTTTGAGGGTTCAACTCAAGAAGCTTCTCAAAGTTTTCGATTATCTGGGGGTTCAAAACTTCACACCTGGTGAGGAGCCGGAAGGATAATTCTGTAAACCGATCCGAGAGTGGCAACATGCCGGCCAGCACTTCAAGACTCATGGTATGAGTCGAGTGCATGCAACCTAACGCGATACGAAGACACCGATACTGAATACGTTCCAGTTGGATGATGTGCGACCGAGCCGCTGACTGAAAACAAAAACCGTATTCTATAACCGACAAAATCGTTGTCCGGTACAACGTTAGAAGATCTTGCGGATGTGCTCCCCATCAGGTCCCGGTAATTGTTTGAAAAAAGGTTGATCCTTTGATGGCACCCCAAATTTGAAGCTTCGGTTGTGCAGGGTTATGCTTCCTAGAAAAAACTACCAACTCAGTTTTCTCCGTAGAGAACTCGATACCTAGCTCAAGAGCCCAAGTAGACAAATTGTCTAAGGATCCTGCAAGGGTCCTTGTAGATCGACACCATTGGGCCCCGTGACAGACACTACGCCATCATCTGCAAGTTGTCTCAACGTACAGCTGTCACTTAGACAACCGTCAATGTCTTTGACATAAAAATTATACAAAAGGGAACTTAAATATGATCCCTAGGGGAGACCCATGTAGCAAAATCGAAAAGCCGTAGAATTCCCATGAGAAAAGCTCATATGTTTCTCTGACAACAAATTGTGCAAAAAATTGTTCATTAATGGCGAAAAGCCACAAGCGTGGACTTTATCTGAGAGAACTTCAACAGATACTGAATCAAAAGCCCCCTTGATATCCAAGAATACAGAAGCCATTTGCTCTTTTTTAGCAAAAGCTAACTGAATACCCGTGGAAAGCATCGCGAAACAGTCGTTCGTTCCCTTACCTCTGCGGAAACCATATTGAGGATCTGAAAGCTGGTTATTCGTCTCAACCCATTTGTCCAGGCGGAAAAGGATCATTTTCTCCAACAACTTTCGAATACAAGATAACATCGCGATGATTCGATAGGAGTTGTGATCGGACGTGGGTTTACCAGGTTTTTGAATGGCTATAACTCTCACCCGTCTCCAATCATCCGGTACAATGTTTGGTTCCAAAAACTGATTAAACAAGTTCAACATGCGCCTCTCAGCGACGTCTGGGAGGTTCTTAAGCAAGTTGAACTTGATCCTATCAGCCCCTGGAGCCGTGTTGCCACTCGACAGGAGTGCGAGAGAGAGTTCTACCATTGAAAAAGGTTGGCTGATCTCATCTATCGAATTCGTTGTTTCGCGAGGAAACATTTGTGCTGGTACAGAATCTGGACAAACTTTTCGCGCGAACTTGAGGATCCATTGGTTCGAGTACTCCTCGCTCTCATTGTACGTAGTTCGGTTACGCAATCTTCGCGCCGTATTCCAGAGGGTATTCATAGACGTTTCACGCGATAGCCCGTCCACGAGTTGTCGCCAGTAACCGCGTTTTTTGGCCTTGATGAGGCTCTTAAATTCGCGTTCGAGAGCCGTGTACCTTTCGAAGTGCTCAGGTGTTCCACGTCTATGAAAAACTTTGAACGCGTCGGACTTTTTACGGTTTATTTATTTATTTATTTGTCGTCAAACAAAGTAGACCAATTCTATTGCATGATATACTTAGTATCTATTTATCCATACCAAGTTATCTGTTTAAAGTAAAGAAAACTTTTTTAAGCGTGTTTTTGTTCATTGTTACTATTTATTCTATTTAGTGGCCCATTCTTGGCATAATTAGTTCCGTGATTGTTAATATAAAACAAATGTCTATTTCTAAGAATACGAGTGGGAGTATAAAAATTTAGGTTTTCTAATATATCTGTAGTATTCACTCTTTGTGCAATAACGTTGTTTATAAAAGCTATCATAGCAAACTCTCTTCGCTTTTTAAGCTCGTCTACATTTATCAACATGCATCGTGACTCATAGGATGGTAGCGGTAAAGTCGTCCAACCTTATTACGTAGAGTAAACAATAAAAACTGTTTTTGGACTGATTCAATACGGTTTGCATGAGTATCTTGATATCGAGCCCAAACTATACTACAATATTCAAGAAGGGGTCTCACATATGCTATGTACAACGTTTTGATTGTGTATGGATCTTTAAAGTGAAAGCTAAATCTTTTAATAAACCCTAGCATGTTGTTTGCCTTATGTATAATGTTATTATAGTGATCAACAAACGTTAATTTTGTGTCAAGTATAATACCTAAGTCTCTAACTTCACTGCATCTTTGAACTATGTTCTGGCCTATAGTTATTGCTTCTTGCCTTATCACGTGTTTTCTCGTAAATGATATAGAATTGCATTTTTTTCACATTAAGCTCCAGCAAATTTTTTGAACACCAGTTGTGAAAATTATTAATTTCATTCTGATTTACATATTTCTAGATAAAGTTTCATATTAGTGGGTGTTGGCCAAATTTTGATTTTTCAGATATAATCCTAAATAGGCTATAGAGTATGTTTCATACATCTAGTAACCTAACGTCCGTGCTCCATCACAATATTTTCTACTGTGATGTGTCCAACTCAATGGGTAAATTGAACTGAAGGTGAGTTTGAAAGAAGGGGAACTTGGAGTAGAGCACACGTACCCACTGGTTGACACTAAATATTGGCCAACGAGCTTTTGCACATTTGTTTGAGGATTTGTTAAGCGACACAAATTTCCAAATCCTAAGTTTTTGCAAAGTCCTAGCATGCAGTTATGACTATGAGCTTCTAAATTTATCATAATAGCATATTAGCGTTAAACATGAGAGAGTTGATTCATCGATTTCTGTTACAATTCCAAGTTTTAACATTCCGCCCATTTGCATGTTAGGCGGTGGGAATTTCTCTCGTGCTTTGGAAGCGGTGGTTTATGAGTTAGGTTATTACAGGATGCTGAGGGACTGATTAGGGAATTATACATTGAGAGTAGCTGAGCGGAAGAGATAAATAGAAATGAGCTTTCAGATGATTTGTTTATAGATCAAACCAACAATCAATCTTCAAACATTATATGTACTCACTAACAATAAAGGTTGACAGTAATAGTATAGACCAGTAACATTACAAGATTAAGGGGCTATTAAGTAGAACAGCCGACTGAGGTCATCAGATATAGCTTTTCATTAAAAAGGTTGGGTATGATGAAGTGCTGGGTTTGGATTTTTAAGGGGAATGCTTGAAGCAGAATTTATTGTTGGCCAATGCAAGGCACCTTCTAAGTTTTCATTTGGTTGTTGGAATAAATATTCAATAATATTGGTTTAGGGAATGTTACTATATGTTACCGTTTTACACACGGATATTCTCAAAACTTTTAAGTAATAATAATTTAGTTAGGCATAAAGATTACTATTATAGAGCAATAAAGACTTAACTTGTAGGTCAATAGGTCAATAAGACTCATAACGTTAATATTTTTGACTCTGAGAACAATTCAGCTAAATCAGAGTATTTGGAATACAACTTAATAGGATCACAGGGGTCGATAATAATCACACATCTCAACACATTAATATAAGCATGAAATGCCTTTTTATCGTAAAGGGTCTGTTTAATTATATTTGAATATATCAGCTATTAATGATATGACGGGCCACCAATCCGAGGAGTAGTCCGGTTTGTTTAGTCTCTATTTGCAGGATCACCACTTGTAAAGGAGCATGCCGTCGCTCAGGAAAATATTCACTGGAAAAAATATCACCTGTTCAGCCGAGGGAACCAGGGAGGGAATCGCCAGCCAACGTGACATGAAAGCTTCCGATACCAACCTTTGTAGTTGTTTCGTCAATTTGTGTCTACATATTTTATTTTTATTATTATTCTCATTTCTTTCCAGGAAAGCATTTGGATGTGATGAAGTGTTGGGTTTGGATGTATAATATTTGTATGGATCTAGTTTTCAGGAATTGCATAACAATTCATGAAAACTATTTGTGTACAAATATGCATACTTATGATACTACGTCATAAAAACATTTATGAATTGTTTTTCATTCAGAGCCAACAATGGCAGATATACATGTTTCGGGTTTTTCACTACTAAAATAAATTCACTTGCTTCTGGACACAATTTGTCACCCTATTCTATAGAGTCAATTAATAAATGCTATTGAAGGGACCATCGAGATAAGGCGAGATCGACATATAGAACAAGAAAAGCGATAAGGCGAGATCGATTTATAGAAGAAGAAATAGGCGGTGCATGCTAAAAATAAACCCAACAGCGGGAGATAATTTCTCACCCGTGTTTGGCAGTATTGGGAGAAGGACAAATCGCTAGAACTAGAAAAAAAAGCAAAAGGTAGTATAAGAGCCCGATCGGTTGCATAACTTTTTACCAGTCAAGGGGATTTCCTCTCCTTGCCTATCCTGCATGGGGTAGTATGGTAAAGGGTTATGTGCCTGATCGGATACTACCGTTCAATGCCCTCCGCTCGTTTTCAAACTTGTATCTTTCAATTTTCAAAGCCTGCCATTGCCCTATACGGAACTTTCAATACACCTCCTCTTCATGTCTATTCGTTCTAGCAATAACTTACCGTCCACTCCTAGCGCTTCGCATGGAGATGAGAAATTATCTGCTTCTGACAAACTTCATCAAAAATCGTTACTTCCGCGCTTGGGAGAATACAAAAAACAACAATCAATGTGAAGAAAAGCCTACTTGTCCACTTCAAGGGACCGAGATATCCATCGACACAAAGAAAAAAGTGGTCACATATCGAGATATGGAGAGTAAACTGTAATTTTTTTCCTCTCCTCCACCCCCCCCCCCCCCCCCCCCCCGCCCCCCCCCCCCAAAAAAACAAACCTTTCCCCCCCCCCCCCCCCCCCCCGGGGCCCCCCCCCCAAAAAAACCCCCCCCCTCTTTTCTCCCCATTTTTTTTTTTTTTTTTTCCCAATTTTTTTTTTCCCTCTCCCAATGCCTAACATGGCACTATGGTACGAATGGACAAATTCCGCGACAAAAAACGATAACTCGAAAACCATTAACTTTACACAGTTGATGTTTTCAGAAGATTTAATTTAAAAAATAAGATCTATCTTTTGGTTTGAGTGTTGACTAGGGTGATCCTTTTATGTTCATAATAAAAACAAATTAACTTTTTATTTTTATGATTTAGAGGATTTTTTGCTTCTACAGAATTGTAGATATTTTAATTTAATGAAACTTTGCTGAAGAAATTTAACTTCTATCTCATCTACGTATCGTTTTATAACAGTTTTTCTAACTTTCCTTAGGGTGGGACTTAAAAAAAGTTTTTTTTTGCTGTAACTTTTTTATTTCAATTTGAATTTGAAAACTTTGTACAGATGACTTTTAGGGCATAAAATGACGCACATTTTGAAGATACAAGATAGTTGCTAGTTATTGTATAAAAAAAAAGTTGTAGGGGTTGAAGTGTAAAAAAATACGTTTTTGCAAGATATCCTACTCTCTTATTTGCAAATATTTGCAAACACAGAGTACGTGAACTGAAAGTGAAAACTTTGATCTACAAGATCTATGCAAAATTGTTTGTCCCCTTTTGTTCTCTTTAGGGAAAAAACTCGTTTTAAAATTGGTAGTTTTGCATTTTTTCTTCATAATTTTCAATCAGCAGCATCAACAATGATCATCAAAGAGCGTAACAACGCGAGTTTTTTTTTATGAAAATGTTTATATTTTTATATTAACCCATCTCCGTTTATTTATTAACATTTATATCACAGACAAACAGACATAACACATTGAACATTTTGCACTACAAATCATCGTCACTAACACACCTGCGCCATCTGTTGAGCACACTGTGATGCATGATAAAGCTGAACAGATGGCGGTAGTGTGTTAACGTTAAACGTAAGAAAATCGAGTATGTGTGCTACCTATGGCGATACTACCAACTAAGAAACATTTGAATTGACCGTTTAATGCATAATCGATGAAGAAACTGTTAGTGTATGTCTGTTTGTCTTTTTTTTTTTTTTTTTTTTTTTTTTTTAATATATTTATTTTTTATTTTTATTTTCATTTTTTTTTTTTTTTTTTTTATTTTATAATTTAAAAATAAAAAAAAAAAAAAAAAAAATATATTTTAAAAAAAAAAAAAAAAAAAAAAAAAAAAAAAAAAAAAAAAAAAAAAAAAAAAAAAAAAAAAAAAAAAAAAAAAAAATTAAAAAAAAAAAAAAAAAAAAACAATTCATTTTTTTTCTCTTATTCAATATAAAAAAAAAATAAAAATTTTTTTTTTTTGGTAGTATCGCCACAGGTAGCACGTATAGCCGATTTTCTTACGTTTGATGTTTACACACTACTGCCATCTGTTCAGCTTTATCATCTATCACGGTGTGCTCAACAGATGGAGTTAGTTTTTTTTTTTTATTAAATGACGATGATTTGTAGTGCAAAATGTTCAATGTGTTATGTCTGTTTGTCTGTGATATGAATGTTTATAAATAAACGGAGATGGTTTAATTTAAAAATATAATCATTTTCATTAAAAAAAAACTCGCGTTGTTAGACTCTTTGATGATAACTGTTGATGCTGCTGATTGAAAATTATGCAGAAAAAATATAAAACTACCAATTTTAAAATGAGTTTTTTTTTCCTAAAGGGGACGAAAGGGGACAAACGATTTTGCATACATCTTGTAGATGGAAGTGTGCACTTTCAGTTCACTTATTCTGTGATTGCAATTATTTGCAAATAAGAGAGTAGATTATCTTGCCAAAATGTTTTTTTTTTTTTATACTTCAATCCCTGCAACTTTTTTATACAATAGCTAGCAACTATCTTGTATCTTCAAAATGTGCGTCGTTTTATGCCTTAAAAGTTATCTGTACAAAGTTTACAAATTCAAATTGAAATAAAAAAGTTACAACAAAAAAAACTATTTTTTTAAGTCCCACCCTGAGGAATGTTACAAAAACTGTTATAAAACGATACGTAGATGAGATAGAAGTTAAATTTCTTCAGCAAAGTTTCATTAAATTAAAATATCTACAATTCTGTAGAAGCAAAAAATCCTCTAAATCATAAGAATAAAAAGTTAATTTGTTTTTATTATGAACATAAGAGGGTCACCCTAGTCATCACTCAAACCAAAAGATAGATCTTATTTTTTAAGTTAAATCTTCCAAAGACATCATGTGTCTAAAGTTAATGGTTTTTGAGTTATCGATTTTTTTCGCGAAATTTGTCCATTCGTACCATAGTGGACTTCTTGTTGGTTTTTTTTTTTTTTTCGCGCACCCCCTCCCCCCACATATTTTTTCCTTCCCACAAATAACCCCCCAAAAAAAAAAAAATATACACCAAAAAAAATTTTAAAAAAAAAAAAAAAAAAAAAAGAGGGGCAGCCGGTAAAAAAAGCGAGGGCAGAAAAAAAAAAAAAAAACTTTTCAGGTTATGTGCTAGGCTTTTTGTTGATACACATTGACATGACAGTTATCGCACAACTGCAGCGCCGCCTACCAGGAGCATAACGACATACATTTGAAATGCCGGTTTAAAGTTTTACACAAGTAGCAGACCAAAGATGAACGTCTGTTCTCTGTGCTATTACTTATAGACCTTGGAGAGAAACGACGGTGAGTGGTGCAAATACTGGTCCCCACCAGTATGATTTAATGGATCCCCCCATTACGGGCTTTCTACACTTTGATTGTTGTTTTTCGTATTCTTCCATACGCGGAGTAACGACCTATGATGAAATTTGTCAGAAGCAGATAATTTCTCATCAACATGAGAGGCTGTAGGAGTGGACAGTTATTTATTGCTAGAACGACGAGAAATGAAGAGGAAGTATTGATAGTTCCGTTTAGCGTAACGGCAGGTTGTGAAATTAAAAGAAACAAGTTGAAAACGACCGGAGGGCATTTGAACGATAGTATACGATTCGTTCTAGCAATAACTTAAGATTGTGTGTCGCAAGAAGAAAATTTCGATCGCGAACAACGTTCCCTCCGTCAACAACTAAAATCCGTCGTTTTCAGGACAACCAAATCAATTTGCCCAACTAAAGAGTTTGTTTGATTGAAATTGCTCTTGAGCTCATTGAAATTTCCATTACCACGCACCGGCTGAACATGGCGTTGGCTTAAAAGCCGCGTCCTGGATAAAATGGCAAAGCACTTTAGACAACCAACCAACAAAATACTATTAACGGTGACTATGTGTACATGTACAGTTCCATAGAAAAAAGAGATACGATCTCTCAGATTTTCATGATAATTGGTAGTTTGGTTTTTTATTGAAAAATATTCGACCCATATTTTTTAATTTAGTTATTAGGGTGGTCCAAAAAATGGACTGTTTTCAAAAAAAAATTATTTTCCAAAAATCATAACTCACTGGGCGATTTTTTCAATTAAAAACGCAAATGAAAGGTAACTAAACATAATTATAAGGAAAAATAGAAAAACACCTCCTTTACTGCAACATTGATTATAAAAACATGGATTCATATAGTTTTTTAAGGTTTTCATGGTCTTGGGACCAAAGAGTCCCCTCGTCTTTATATTATTTCTTGAAAGATTGGACATGTTTACATAATATATAAAAAAAATGGCGATGTATGTAGTTTAGTATTTGAGATAATTTTTTTCAAAAATGCTGTGTTTTAAGGTTTTACTGACTATCCTACTACGCGTTTTGTTTACTTGAAGGAACTTGCCAACCATGCGTCCCCATAAATCAGAAGTTATTTTTATAAGTTCATTTAGCTGTTATCCATCATATAATGGAAGTCAACATGATGCATATATTTTCAAATTTGGTTTTACTATACGCATTGACTACATAAATTATTGCTTACGATTATTTAACATTTTCACGCATGTTTCATCGCTGGAGAACGAGAATCGTTTTACGATAATATACATTTAATCTTTAGGTTTAAAACAATGATGTTATTGGGCTTCCGGAACTTGTTTCACGCGAGCATAGCGGTCTTTCAATTTCTTTTTCATTGTTTCAAGCTCTGAATAATAGTCGTATTTTGGAATCTTTCTTAAAAGTGGACCATATATGTATGTAGTTCATTTGCCGTAGTTATGAGATGGCCTTGTAAACTTGCTTTTGCTGCAGTGCGTTTCAATACTCCTCCGAACGCGTCGCATGGACCTTTGACATGTTGCGAAAAAAATCCATTCCGCATTAAGACCGGAGTATTTTTGCATTTTGCATAAATAAAAAGCTGTCATTTTATTTTTGTATTGGCTTTCCGATCGATCAGAGAAAAAATGTTTTTTTTTCAGTCCTGGAAACTTGTTTTTCATGTATTTAACACAATCTGTTATAAATAAACGAACTGCAACATGATTGTGTTTTGTGATTTCAGCTATAGCTATAAAGCTTGATAATTTAAAATCTGAAGAATCATCCTTGTAATATATAGCAAAAGGATGGATGGTGCATTGTGCATATGTCCAATAGAATTTTTGAACTACATCTTGTACAACGAAAGAAAAGTTTTCAAAAAAATCACAATTAATTATACAATCAGCAGGTTTTAAATCGTTTTTAATGTATTTTAAATAACTTCCTTTCTGTTTGGCAATAAAGTTATGCGGTGATAAATCATAAATTTTCTCTAAAAATATATTTATAAATTCTTGTATTTCCATTTCCACCAGATCCATAGATAAAGGATCTGTTTGACGCCACTGCTTGAATTACAGGCACTTACCTAATTACCGGCGCCCAGTGGGGCAGATCATTCAACTTTACGGACAAAACCTCCTAACTCCTAAATTTCAAGTCATAGTGATTTGATGTTTTCGGCAAAGTTGTTCAGGTGAATCATATCTATCTTTTGGCATGATTTCTTTTATCTAGATCACTATTTTTTTGATCTAGATCAGCTCTATATTTTGAGGTAAGCCTGCTATAAAAATAAAACCTTCCGCGAAGTTGTTCATGTGGAGTAAAGTCACATTTTGGCATCAGTGGTTTTGATCTAGATTACTTTTTTTTTATCTAGATCAATTATATATGTTGATAGAAGCATTATATCGAAGCAAAAATGGCAGTTAAGTTGTTCAAGTGAATGATATCTATCTTTTTACATCATTTATTTTTATCAAGATCACTTTATTTTGATCTATATCAGCTCTATCTTTTGAGTGGAGCCTGATGTTAAAACAAAACCTTGTGCAAAGGTGTTAATGTGGATTAAAGCTACATTTTTGCATCACTGGTTTTGATCTAGATAACTTTTTTATTATCTAGATGAATTCTATCTTTTGATAGAAGCATTATATCGAACCAAAACATTCAAAAAGGTTGTTCAGGTGAATCATCTATCTTTTGGCATCATTTCTTTTATCTAGATCACTATTTTTTGATCTAGAACAGCTCTATTTTTTCAGGGAAGCCTGATATAAAAATAAAACCTTCTGCGAAGTTGTGCATGCGGAGTAAAGTCACAATTTGCATCACTGGTTTTTGATCTAGATAACTTTTTTTATCTAAATCAATTTTAGATTTTGATAGAAGCAAAATTTACAGCAAGGTTATTCAGGTGAATAATATCTATCATTTGACATCACTTCTTTTCATCTAGATCACTCTATTTTGATCTATATCAGCTCTATCTTTTGAGTGAAGCCCGCTATTAAAACAAAACCTTCTGCGAAGTTGTTCATGAGGATAAAGCTAAATTTTGGCATCACTGGTTTTGATCAAGATATCTTTTTACTGACGGATGTTTTATTCAAAAGGAAATCAAAAATATAATGAGTAGACACATAGTATTGAATATTGCAATGCGATTTCTGATCTAACTTCATTATTGAGGAAAAAAAACACTTAATTATGTTCTTGTATTTAATTTCAAACCATGTTTAGGATTGTGAATATAAAATAATAATATTTATAAATGTATATTTATTCTTCATCATCTTCCGATTCCGCTTCGAAGTGAAGGAGATCCGCAACAGCTGACTTCATTTCACGTTCGGACGATGAAGTGGTGCTGGTTCTCATGCTGGACAAGAAGGGATCTGATGTGATCAACATACCGTTAAATACATCTTGCATTGTTTCTTTTCTGCTGGACTTTCGGCTGTGTGACTCTCGAATTTTCCGAAACTCTTTATTACGGCCTCCTGCGCTTCTTCGCTCATCATACCTATGGGTAGCAGCGCAAGTGCAATCGCCTTCGATCCATGGATAAGAATTTTATGAGCACTCGCAGGCATTGGATACCACTCATATAAGCTTGCGTACAAACGAGCTGTTTTGATGGCGAATGCATGATATGCGTCATGGTTTACATCAATTCCGCATGAAAGCGTACGTAGAATTGTGTCCAATCGATCAATAAGTTCTTCGTCAATACCAGTTATCTCACTTGTGACAGATGGTTTTTCGAAAAAACCCCGGGCTGCGTTACCCGTGTTTGTAGTGCCAGATCCCTCTTTAACAAAGTCCAACAACAACCCATGCTCTTTACGGAATCTATCCTGGATTTTACTTTTCCGTTGGTCAACGATTGCTCTGATGTCTCGTGTTCTGTAGTACTTTTTAGTGTCCAACCTGTAGCTAACGTGTAGCATCCACTCCATGATTCGAATGTAGGCATGTAAAGTTGATAGTCCCAGCTCCAATGCTTCTGGGTTTTCCTCCCGTTGCAAAACTTCGTTAATATTGTTCATGATTTTGGGTGTTGCTGAGCATACTGAACAATTTTGGGAACACTTCGTTCCAGTCAAAGCGTTGCTCACCTTTCCGTCAATCATTGTGCAGGATAATGTGTGATTTACCTGTATCGTTCCAGCCCTTGTATCAATACATGTTGGTAAAAGACCTGATATTTGGGTACAAATAAGTAGTTCTTCCTTTTTAATCGTCTCAATGGATTCCTTACAATATTCCAGTTTACAGGGCCGACAGTAGCGGGTAGATGAAGGTTTCGGATTTTGCCACAAAATTAACTTGTTATTTTTATCTCCACTATAAAGTTGGAGAGGAACAAAACATGTCATCAACAAACTTGAATCGTCAAAATCATGATTCGCTTGTAATTGATGATACCTCGATTGTGTTCCACTTCCATCAAAGCCCCATTTAGTTATGAGAGTGAAATTCTTCAGGACATCTCGACTAACCCCTTCAAACTTCCCTGGATCTATCAACGCGATGCGTTGCACTGTGTGGTCAAGCAAAGCCTGCATTGATACCTCAGCCTTACTTTCGGTCACTACAGTGCAGAGTGCTGCAGGTTAGCAGTGCTTTTTCTCCTCTTGAATCCGTTTGTATGATGGATACAAATCGGTTCCTATCTCCTTGGTTTGTGTTCTTAAAATTTGATACTTTTGTCTAGATAAATCCAGGTCCAGCATCAGAGCCAGAGCTTCGGTGGTTGTGTATCGTAGTATTCCTGTTTGGTTTGACTTCTTCCATGCACGAGACATTCTAGATGCTCGAGTAGGAGTTAAATGGAGTATTTCTTTTACCAGTCCTGCCTCTGTTACCTTTCCTTCGCTACGCAAGTTCATTTCTGTAGCCAGAGCAAGCTGTGGTGTTGTTACGCAACTCACTTACCTTCCTTCGCTTCGAACGTTTAGAACTGTTCAAGAAGTCAGTAACAGGACGTCCTCCTAAAGAAGAAATAAAGTATGATATGGAGAAAAAAAAGAGCAGTAATTTAATTTGAATATCTGCAGTACCTTCTGCTTTCTTCGGTTTTCCAAATTGTACTTCAGACAGAAGCCAGCGCTTATTCTTAACAAGAAATGTTTTGTTTGTACGATTTGAATTCTGCCACTTGCGTTGTATTCTTGAACATTCCAAGAGAACAGCTTTCCTCACTTGCTTCTTCCCTTCAGCATCATTTGCCAGATTCAACTTTTTCTCGATCTGCTTTGATACGTTTAAATACCGTGCACGCCAAGGTTCGTTGGAATGCTCGTTAAGCATTTCAAACATCACTTTTCTGCTGGTGCGAAACATCAAAATCAATGCAACGAATAAATCGTTTGAAAGTGACAGAACTCTAGTTCCTTACACGCTCATCAGAAACTACTATAAAATGAGTTTTACCTATTCAATAACTTTTACTAAGTTAAACTTATTTTCCGTAAACCCAAACAGAGTAAAAATTCCTCAGAATTTGACAAATTTTGATTGATTCGGGTAACTTAATTTGTAAACAATGGCTTCAACCACTGATTCCCCGCGAATAAAAGCTTGATTTCACAAACAAACATCACAAGCAGGTATGGGAATGATTCCTCCTCTAAATATTGGTAAAATTGGTTTACTAATAAAGTCACGCCCAAATTTCAAATCAATCCATACTTTCAAGCAATTTAGAAGAGTACATCCGATTTTTATGATTTTTAGTACTCTTTTACTCACATTAGAGTAATTTCTGACGAGCGTGTAGTTCAATTATCTGCCAAAGAAGCAAACATCTCGTCAGTTAAGCATGATTCATACGGCATGTTTCGTGTAACGCACTGGTTTGACATATTTCAGATTTCAAACACGTTTGAATTCTAAGAAATAAATTGATTTTATAATAATTTGCCAGAATCCAACCGTTAACAAATAGCAAAAGGTTCAATTTTCGGTTTGTTTTAAGAAACTGGCCCTTATTACGGGTGTCACTTCACGATGAAGACGAATCACGGTGATAACTTGCGAATCACGGTGAAAAAGATCGCATGCAAATCAAATGGGAATCACTTGCACCATCCCTATTACGAGTGTCACTTCGCCCGTTTTCACCGTGAAGTGACATCCGTAATAGGGGCCACTGTAATAAATATTGCTCATGCGTCATCGAAGCACATGTGAACGTAGCTTAATCTGAGTGGTTCAGTGATGACACCATCGAAAGCAAACCCGAAAAGTCGGTGAACAGCACGGTCTGGGACGTCAAAATATGCTTTGCAAAAATGTGCATAACTTTCGAAGCGGCAAACGGCGGCAGCTGAAATTTGGTGTATGACTAGTTGAGACCTTAAACTTTATGTCCATAAAAATAGAAGAGTGGAGAAACGTGGAGCTTTTTTTGGACATTTAAAATTAGAGAAAAATCATGTTTTTTCACGTGAAATGCCTAGTGTTCAAATCAAAGCCTAGTTTGGTTAATAAATTTTACTTATCCCTTTTTTTGGAAATATAGGTTCATACAAAAGTATTTCAATCATTAATCCCTCCATTTTGAGGGAAAAAGTATTTGTTTATGGTAAAAACAGATGTTATAAATATTACATCAAATTTTAATCGGATTTGAACCCCAACTTCCCGTACCTGACGTTATGCAAAAACAATCAGATTTTAATAAGTTTATGCTTGATTCCTCATAGTGAATAGCCTTAGTTTCTGTAGAGTATCAAGTTGAATTGAAATCCTGAGAAAAAAAAAACGAGGTTTTGTCCAAGATTTTGCCCGTTCTGCCCGTCTGTGCGGCGGCGATAGTTTTGGCGTCTATCAAACCGGCGGCGTCCCCAATAAGTGCCTTTTCCAAGTGGTAAAGTTTGATGCGATCAGACCCGTTGCTTATATCGACCACATATTAAATATCACCTTTAACTTCTCTCATTGATCGTACCATCCGTCGAAAGTTGGTTTGGCAGGCGGCAAGGACGGTTGGATGATCAATGGTTGCTGGTTTCTGGTAGCTGTGGCTGCCGAGCTGTTGATGCGGCAAATTTTTCGAGCTAGCTCTCGAGAACCACTGACACTTCTTCGTAGAGGTCGACGAAACTGGGGAAGATTTTAGATTGTTCCTCGTGCTTGTCTGAACGGGACTCGGCGACGATCTCTTGATGAAGCCTGGTGAACTCTGCATTGGCACTTTCAACACTTCGTTGATACATTTTCACTGTTGTTTTCACGGTTTTATCCACTTCAGCTTGATTGTGGATTAGCGCCTAGACCCCCTTATTAGCGGCAACCTCACTCTCAATTGGCTCAGGTTATAATTTTTTGGATGGCATTTTGTTGTACTGTTCACTTTTGTCCATCAATTATTTTTCACTTTTGTTAATTTTTAAGTCAATGTTTGTTTTCACAGTTTACTTTTTCTCGTTTATACTCTCTGCTCACAAAACGTCGCTTACTAATCCACATTTGCACTGGTTCAAGACGGACCAACTCCGCCTTTTGGGATGATTGCTCCGCACATTCGGCTCGAATAACCATTATAATGTTGGATACAACGCCGGTGGTTGTCTTCTCGGTGGAGGCAATTTGGATGACAGGCTGCTTGTGGAGCGTCGTGCTCCCTCCTGGAATGCCTCGCAAGGCTAGTGGATGGTGGTGGCTGTGAGCGGCCTGGAAATCAGCTCTTGGGGTAGAACATTCTCAACTTATTTTGATGGCTCTGAAAAGAGCCAATATTGTGGCAGACGAAATGGGAGCGAGCGTTGGAGCAAAAAATAGAGGCGGATGCACTTTTACTTCTATATGACGTTATAATTAATTTTCCCTTTGACAATATTGCCTTGTACTTCGTAGCTTTGATGCTACCACTGTGTCGGTCTCACGCCGACCGGCAGTGGACTGCGCGATGCTCGCGTCGATCTCGGTGCTGACCCGACTGCTGTTAGCGGTGTTGCTATCTTTCTTTTTCTTTTGGCTGCTTCTTTTCGGGTGGTGTTACCAGCTTAATGGCTTGCGTCGGAATGAATGCTCACGTTGTTGTTGTTGTTGGTTGTTTTTAAAGAGGGACTTTAACTTCTGTGGTCATTCGTCCCTGCTCGCTAGCATTCTAAATATCGTCGATCAAACCGGTTCTATTGAAGAACTGTATTAGGTTTCTTTTGTTGGAGGGGGGCAAGGTCTCTTCTAGGGTGCTGCTCATGTTCGCAGCCAATGGTTCTTCTTGGAATTTGGGACAATGAATAAGGATGTGTTGGATGGATATTGGGATACAGCAGTAGGAGAATGTAGGAGTAGATTATATGACTATGTGTGAGATTATATGACTCTGTGTGAGGCGGGTGTGACCAATTCTTAGGTGGGTAATGCGTCGGTGGTGGGGGTTATTATTATCGGGCCAGGAAAAAGTATGAGACTTGAATCTTCGAAGGGCGAGATGTCGACTACTGAACCACTTGTGGTTCCAGCTGTCTCAGCTTGCCTCTGTGGACCATCTTGTGACGTCTTGTGCTGGGATCGATACCTCTTCTGGGACCAATTCGCGACCCTCCCAGGCTATCGGTCCGCCTTCTCATTTTCAGAATGACCTGGAACCCAGCAGAAAGCGATTCGATTCTCCAGAGAAAGTCTCTCCGCTTCTTGGAGCCAGGGATGTTTCACACAAGAAGAATTCATTTCCTGGAGACAGATGGCAGAGTCGCTGAAGATTACGGAGGGGATGTTTAATTGAAAATCTAGATTGGAAGCTTTCATCAAAGCATAGGCTTCGGCGCTAAATATAGAACATATAGAGGGTAGAGCAGCGCTGATGTTGGGAAGGGATGAATCGCTTGAAATGCCGTACCCGACTTAACCATTTGATAAAGTTCCGTCGGTGTACACATGGTAATGGTTGGGATATTCATCGTTACGGAGTGTGGACTATTTGGAGTAAAGAAGGATCGATTGATGGGGAGGGTTTATTCCAAGAAGGAAGGGTATGATTTGTAAGGGAAAGATAAATGGAGGAAGCTCTATGGATTAATAGTACATTTTTATTGCGGTTAAGACTAACCCATCTGGTGGCTTAAGTCACTAGAATGTGGTGGTAATCATAAGGAAGTTGGCCACATTCGACCTTTATGAAAAGGATAGGACTGCTAACGAAGGCGCCGGAGGAATACCGGAATGCTTTGTTGCGTACAGGGCATTTCACCCAAATACGCCTCTCCCATGCATATTTCTTGCCTCCTCTGGGTATGAACCAGTTGCTGTGCTGCCAAGAAAATCACCACGCTTACGATGAGTGCAAAACAAGCCAAGTGAGAGAGGGTGTCTCTTGAGAGCATTTGTGGTGAAAATTTGAGAACACGCTCTCAAATGAAATGAATGAATTGTGCTCTCGAGCTCACCCACCTAGTTCTCGAGAGACCGCTTTGCAGAGTAAAATCTTCAGAGAATCTTCAGTGACCTTTTAGATGCATGTTTCCAAACTTATGAGTCCAAAGTTGTAAGCATTTCTCCAATTCCTTTGTGAATGACTTAGATGCGTAACTACACCACCTTAGTTAGTTACTTATATGCATTGATAAAACGTGATAATAACGGAGAAACAAAGATCTTATGTCTATAGTAAATTAGTTATTCGTTTCGGGTGGCGATGGGGCACACTCGGACACTGTTTAATGCCTTACCACATTGTTGGTCCCTAATTAAAATCAATTCAATCTGGTTTTCAGGACAAAGACATTCAATATTACAAAAATATTATATAAAATGATAAACTCTAGATTAAAATTTTAAATGGGCATTGCAAATTCATCATATCTAGAAATCACTGAAGAAAGTATCAATAACTAAATCTCATTCAACGGAAGAAAATGTTTACATGTTTGAACTCAATCTGTTACAATAATAGATATAATAAGATAAAGATGGAGAATGGCACTGGTGTTCCCTTTGTTCTGATTTGAAATCATGTCGGGTATAGATCTGTGAAATCCCATAGCTAATCCACATTTGCACTGGTTCAAGACGGACCAACTCCGCCTTTTGGGATGATTGCTCCGCACATTCGGCTCGAATAACCATTATAATGTTGGATACAACGCCGGTGGTTGTCTTCTCGGTGGAGGCAATTTGGATGACAGGCTGCTTGTGGAGCGTCGTGCTCCCTCCTGGAATGCCTCGCAAGGCTAGTGGATGGTGGTGGCTGTGAGCGGCCTGGAAATCAGCTCTTGGGGTAGAACATTCTCAACTTATTTTGATGGCTCTGAAAAGAGCCAATATTGTGGCAGACGAAATGGGAGCGAGCGTTGGAGCAAAAAATAGAGGCGGATGCACTTTTACTTCTATATGACGTTATAATTAATTTTCCCTTTGACAATATTGCCTTGTACTTCGTAGCTTTGATGCTACCACTGTGTCGGTCTCACGCCGACCGGCAGTGGACTGCGCGATGCTCGCGTCGATCTCGGTGCTGACCCGACTGCTGTTAGCGGTGTTGCTATCTTTCTTTTTCTTTTGGCTGCTTCTTTTCGGGTGGTGTTACCAGCTTAATGGCTTGCGTCGGAATGAATGCTCACGTTGTTGTTGTTGTTGGTTGTTTTTAAAGAGGGACTTTAACTTCTGTGGTCATTCGTCCCTGCTCGCTAGCATTCTAAATATCGTCGATCAAACCGGTTCTATTGAAGAACTGTATTAGGTTTCTTTTGTTGGAGGGGGGCAAGGTCTCTTCTAGGGTGCTGCTCATGTTCGCAGCCAATGGTTCTTCTTGGAATTTGGGACAATGAATAAGGATGTGTTGGATGGATATTGGGATACAGCAGTAGGAGAATGTAGGAGTAGATTATATGACTATGTGTGAGATTATATGACTCTGTGTGAGGCGGGTGTGACCAATTCTTAGGTGGGTAATGCGTCGGTGGTGGGGGTTATTATTATCGGGCCAGGAAAAAGTATGAGACTTGAATCTTCGAAGGGCGAGATGTCGACTACTGAACCACTTGTGGTTCCAGCTGTCTCAGCTTGCCTCTGTGGACCATCTTGTGACGTCTTGTGCTGGGATCGATACCTCTTCTGGGACCAATTCGCGACCCTCCCAGGCTATCGGCCCGCCTTCTCATTTTCAGAATGACCTGGAACCCAGCAGAAAGCGATTCGATTCTCCAGAGAAAGTCTCTCCGCTTCTTGGAGCCAGGGATGTTTCACACAAGAAGAATTCATTTCCTGGAGACAGATGGCAGAGTCGCTGAAGATTACGGAGGGGATGTTTAATTGAAAATCTAGATTGGAAGCTTTCATCAAAGCATAGGCTTCGGCGCTAAATATAGAACATATAGAGGGTAGAGCAGCGCTGATGTTGGGAAGGGATGAATCGCTTGAAATGCCGTACCCGACTTAACCATTTGATAAAGTTCCGTCGGTGTACACATGGTAATGGTTGGGATATTTATCGTTACGGAGTGTGGACTATTTGGAGTAAAGAAGGATCGATTGATGGGGAGGGTTTATTCCAAGAAGGAAGGGTATGATTTGTAAGGGAAAGATAAATGGAGGAAGCTCTATGGATTAATAGTACATTTTTATTGCGGTTAAGACTAACCCATCTGGTGGCTTAAGTCACTAGAATGTGGTGGTAATCATAAGGAAGTTGGCCACATTCGACCTTTATGAAAAGGATAGGACTGCTAACGAAGGCGCCGGAGGAATACCGGAATGCTTTGTTGCGTACAGGGCATTTCACCCAAATACGCCTCTCCCATGCATATTTCTTGCCTCCTCTGGGTATGAACCAGTTGCTGTGCTGCCAAAAAAATCACCACGCTTACGATGAGTGCAAAACAAGCCAAGTGAGAGAGGGTGTCTCTTGAGAGCATTTGTGGTGAAAATTTGAGAACACGCTCTCAAATGAAATGAATGAATTGTGCTCTCGAGCTCACCCACCTAGTTCTCGAGAGACCGCTTTGCAGAGTAAAATCTTCAGAGAATCTTCAGTGACCTTTTAGATGCATGTTTCCAAACTTATGAGTCCAAAGTTGTAAGCATTTCTCCAATTCCTTTGTGAATGACTTAGATGCGTAACTACACCACCTTAGTTAGTTACTTATATGCATTGATAAAACGTGATAATAACGGAGAAACAAAGATCTTATGTCTATAGTAAATTAGTTATTCGTTTCGGGTGGCGATGGGGCACACTCGGACACTGTTTAATGCCTTACCACATTGTTGGTCCCTAATTAAAATCAATTCAATCTGGTTTTCAGGACAAGGACATTCAATATTACAAAAATATTATATAAAATGATAAACTCTAGATTAAAATTTTAAATGGGCATTGCAAATTCATCATATCTAGAAATCACTGAAGAAAGTATCAATAACTAAATCTCATTCAACGGAAGAAAATGTTTACATGTTTGAACTCAATCTGTTACAATAATAGATATAATAAGATAAAGATGGAGAATGGCACTGGTGTTCCCTTTGTTCTGATTTGAAATCATGTCGGGTATAGATCTGTGAAATCCCATATCTTTTGCTCGCTTTGACATTTGCATCATTATAAGACGCCAGCAAAAGATGTTTTGGGAGCAACGGCAGCGCCATTCTCACTCTATATCTTTATATCTCTATTGTTAGAGTAATCTACTAGCATGTAACACTATAATCAATAAACAAATGTTGTGATATTTTGCAAAAAGAATCATGCGCCCTGATATGCCCCAAACGTTATAGGTCAGCCCAAGTACGGCCAATGAAAAAGTTGACATCTGTCAATAATGTGATACAAGTCACTGCACAGTGGTCCAGTAAGCTACTTTAGGCGGACATGAGGTTTTCAATGAAAATTTGTGGTTTTAGAGCTTTGGTTACTTCTAAGAACTTTCTGCAAACTTGTTGTACTACAATTTTTATGAAAGTAATTTGTTCTTGCATTAAACGCAAGAGTGGCGTATACGCTAACTTTTTTAAGAGCAAATATCGTGAGATCGTATGTTCAGCAAAGTTGTAGGAATTGTTATTATAAAAAACTTTGTAGAACATATTTTTTTTCTAGCTTCAAAGCCTACTGCGATAATTCTGAATTTTAGTAAAAAATCGTTTTTCGACTAAAAGTCCTTCATTTTTAAATCTTACCAGCTTGCTATGTTCTACAAAGTTGTTTGTTTTGACATTTGCTACAATGTTGCTGAATACACCATAGTTGAATTTCTTCTTGTTTTCATATTATAGTAAATTTTCAGTTAACTTTACGCCATACTATAGGCCTCACAACTTGAAATGGAGCACCTGAAAAAAATATGGCATACCATGACTTGATTCAACACACCTTAGAGTACGTTTAAGGAGAATTTGGGAGAGATGATATTTTTCTATCTTTTTCAAAGCTACTTTCTGTAACATACAGTTTTCAATAAAAACATACGTAAGGAGTTCAAATAGAATCAAAACACACATAAATCATGGCTATCTCTGTTCAGTGTATGACAACTACCACGTGTTTTCATAGAAAAAGGCTCAATAGGCTATTTTTTCAATTAGCTAATTTTTGAAATATAAGAAGTCATAGGGAAAAAAATCATTTTATAGTGAGTTTTCAACATGGAAGTGTCACGCCGAGATTTGGCAAACCTTCTCATAGAAAAGAAAAAAATTGAATATTTGAACAATTTTCTTCGTCAACGGCTTCCCATTATTGATACTGATTGTGTTACATCCAGGGACCTGGCAACCCTATCCTATTTACTAGCGTTTGAAGTTAGCGTATACGCCACTCTTGCGTTTAATGCAAGAAAAAATTACTTTCATAAAAATTGTAGAACAACAAGTTTGCAACAAGTTCTTAGAAGTAACCAAAGCTCTAAAACCACAAATTTCCATTGAAAACCTCATGTCCGCCTAAAGTAGCTTACTGGACCACTGTGCACTGGCCGAAAGGGTCGATTTTAGTTGTATTAACCTCTTCACTAATGCGCCAAGCAAGGGAACATCCACTTGCATGCAAAGAGGCAATGTTAGCTCGTGCCCGGCGAGACTCCTCAAGGCGAGTTTTTCAAAAACAAACTAAACCGATTACCAATCGTACCCCAACCAACGCTTACCAATTAGGACCTTTAGATTTCATAGACAACGGGGACCCCAAAAGATTTATCGCACGAACTAAAATTTTAATTATCAGACCTTTCTCTCACTCACGACAACATATGACTGGATTGAATTTTCATAATTATTGTATTCGGGTTTGAGAGGGCTAAGATTATAACCATTGGCTCTTCTTTTCCGACCAGATTCCACAAATAATTGTCCAGACTCGGTTTCGTTCTTATTGCCCCATTTATTCCCATTCTCGATCAGTTGACTACCTTTGTTCTATTTGTGTTCTTCACTCGTATGTGTGTGTGCTTTAGTGTATTCTGGCTTTCTATTTATAAATAGCTAATACGGAAAGATCTAACCTTGTGCTTCTCGGTGGGCTGCAGCCTTGTAGTACCTCTCGATGATGATGATGCTGTCGGTGGTACATGTCTCGGATAAGTCGGTCATTTCTTCGAGACGGTAGCCACCACACGCGTACACATGTGAACTTTTTTCTTCTTCTAGCGGGCCCGCTAATACTCGTTCGTTCGAGTGCTGCTTCGAGGCCGAATTCGCGATGGGTCCGGCAATTGACGACCGGTATGCACTCCTCGGAAGAGTTGCGACTTCCGATTTTAAAATCACCTAATCTACAAGTGAAAGCCTTTTGGCATTCCGAGGAGCGGTAGATTCAACATTTCTCACCCAAAACGCTTCAAAAACAAACTATTTGCGGAGTAAATAGACGCCGACATTGCTAAGCAGTTTATATTTGATGATAAATAATTTTCTATCCGGTAAGCAGATTCATTTGAATTGGGTATTTTTCGCATCGATGCCGTTCCGCATCGGGGCCCATTGCGTTCGGAGCTTTACACTGGTGTTACGCCGTAGAAATACCCCCACCGACCGAGTCTTAATACTCTGGCTCTCCTTTCATAAAATTTGTGAGAGTGAGCGACTTCTTTTTATTTGTTGTTTACACGTGAAATAAACAGTGGATACATGTCAAATGAAACGGGTTTGACTAAATAATACTAAATTATTAAGTAAAAATTCTAGGGGCGATTCACTCCGGGCACACCATGCAAAAATATTTCTGACATTGGTTCTATCTGGCTACCATTGCTAACTCGTAAAGCACGCAGTCGGTATACCGTATAGCGATTTAATTTGAAAGATTTGACATTACAGCCCACCTGGGTCACACTCGGGCACATTCAGATCCTTACACTTGTACATAGTCGATACAGTCGGTACAGCCGATGACTGGTAATCACACAACTGATGAATATATTGGCACAAAACAAAGTGATTTCTTCCTCGATTAAGCTTATGAAAACATTAAAATTCACTGTTTCGGCCTGATGTAATAATCCAATCCAATAAAAAACTTAGGAATTTCATTTTATATCAATTTTATTATAAGAAACAATGTTACTCTTCGAGTTTAGAGTAGCATGTCTGTAGTTCAAACATAATATCAGGGTGGCCACAGACTCGGGAAAATCGGGAAATGCGGGAAAAATGCGGGAATCCAAAATCATCGGGAAATATGCGGGAAAAGTCGGGAATTTGAAAATCCATCGGGAATTTTTGTTTTATGACAGGAACCATGCTCACACCTTTTTCAAATTGATGATTTGGACATGGATTTGGTCACCATCTATTAACTTTTGTTAACGACAAGTGCGCGATCGCCAACTTATTCTACAAGATACGAAGACCAGTCTCCGTGGTCTAGCGCAGATCCAAAGGATTCCGGTTTTGCACATTGCAAGTGGTGCAAACGTAGTTTCGAAAATAATTCTATGGGCGAGTTGCCTTCGCCAGCTCCAAATCATTATTTTTTCCACCTCGAAGAGATCAACCAACGATGGTAATATTAGCCATAAAATCTAGTTTGATTCGACAGGTGTACCTGCAACGCTCGATTGCGGTAACGTTCATAAACAACTTAATTTAAGTAGGTACTTCCGCTGCATTAACCCATTCTAACCCATGGTGTGTATAGAGCACCAACATGTTTTTTTTTTTTGGAGGGGGGCAAGGTCTCTTCTAGGGTGCTGCTCATGTTCGCAGCCAATGGTTCTTCTTGGAATTTGGGACAATGAATAAGGATGTGTTGGATGGATATTGGGATACAGCAGTAGGAGAATGTAGGAGTAGATTATATGACTATGTGTGAGATTATATGACTCTGTGTGAGGCGGGTGTGACCAATTCTTAGGTGGGTAATGCGTCGGTGGTGGGGGTTATTATTATCGGGCCAGGAAAAAGTATGAGACTTGAATCTTCGAAGGGCGAGATGTCGACTACTGAACCACTTGTGGTTCCAGCTGTCTCAGCTTGCCTCTGTGGACCATCTTGTGACGTCTTGTGCTGGGATCGATACCTCTTCTGGGACCAATTCGCGACCCTCCCAGGCTATCGGTCCGCCTTCTCATTTTCAGAATGACCTGGAACCCAGCAGAAAGCGATTCGATTCTCCAGAGAAAGTCTCTCCGCTTCTTGGAGCCAGGGATGTTTCACACAAGAAGAATTCATTTCCTGGAGACAGATGGCAGAGTCGCTGAAGATTACGGAGGGGATGTTTAATTGAAAATCTAGATTGGAAGCTTTCATCAAAGCATAGGCTTCGGCGCTAAATATAGAACATATAGAGGGTAGAGCAGCGCTGATGTTGGGAAGGGATGAATCGCTTGAAATGCCGTACCCGACTTAACCATTTGATAAAGTTCCGTCGGTGTACACATGGTAATGGTTGGGATATTCATCGTTACGGAGTGTGGACTATTTGGAGTAAAGAAGGATCGATTGATGGGGAGGGTTTATTCCAAGAAGGAAGGGTATGATTTGTAAGGGAAAGATAAATGGAGGAAGCTCTATGGATTAATAGTACATTTTTATTGCGGTTAAGACTAACCCATCTGGTGGCTTAAGTCACTAGAATGTGGTGGTAATCATAAGGAAGTTGGCCACATTCGACCTTTATGAAAAGGATAGGACTGCTAACGAAGGCGCCGGAGGAATACCGGAATGCTTTGTTGCGTACAGGGCATTTCACCCAAATACGCCTCTCCCATGCATATTTCTTGCCTCCTCTGGGTATGAACCAGTTGCTGTGCTGCCAAGAAAATCACCACGCTTACGATGAGTGCAAAACAAGCCAAGTGAGAGAGGGTGTCTCTTGAGAGCATTTGTGGTGAAAATTTGAGAACACGCTCTCAAATGAAATGAATGAATTGTGCTCTCGAGCTCACCCACCTAGTTCTCGAGAGACCGCTTTGCAGAGTAAAATCTTCAGAGAATCTTCAGTGACCTTTTAGATGCATGTTTCCAAACTTATGAGTCCAAAGTTGTAAGCATTTCTCCAATTCCTTTGTGAATGACTTAGATGCGTAACTACACCACCTTAGTTAGTTACTTATATGCATTGATAAAACGTGATAATAACGGAGAAACAAAGATCTTATGTCTATAGTAAATTAGTTATTCGTTTCGGGTGGCGATGGGGCACACTCGGACACTGTTTAATGCCTTACCACATTGTTGGTCCCTAATTAAAATCAATTCAATCTGGTTTTCAGGACAAAGACATTCAATATTACAAAAATATTATATAAAATGATAAACTCTAGATTAAAATTTTAAATGGGCATTGCAAATTCATCATATCTAGAAATCACTGAAGAAAGTATCAATAACTAAATCTCATTCAACGGAAGAAAATGTTTACATGTTTGAACTCAATCTGTTACAATAATAGATATAATAAGATAAAGATGGAGAATGGCACTGGTGTTCCCTTTGTTCTGATTTGAAATCATGTCGGGTATAGATCTGTGAAATCCCATAGCTAATCCACATTTGCACTGGTTCAAGACGGACCAACTCCGCCTTTTGGGATGATTGCTCCGCACATTCGGCTCGAATAACCATTATAATGTTGGATACAACGCCGGTGGTTGTCTTCTCGGTGGAGGCAATTTGGATGACAGGCTGCTTGTGGAGCGTCGTGCTCCCTCCTGGAATGCCTCGCAAGGCTAGTGGATGGTGGTGGCTGTGAGCGGCCTGGAAATCAGCTCTTGGGGTAGAACATTCTCAACTTATTTTGATGGCTCTGAAAAGAGCCAATATTGTGGCAGACGAAATGGGAGCGAGCGTTGGAGCAAAAAATAGAGGCGGATGCACTTTTACTTCTATATGACGTTATAATTAATTTTCCCTTTGACAATATTGCCTTGTACTTCGTAGCTTTGATGCTACCACTGTGTCGGTCTCACGCCGACCGGCAGTGGACTGCGCGATGCTCGCGTCGATCTCGGTGCTGACCCGACTGCTGTTAGCGGTGTTGCTATCTTTCTTTTTCTTTTGGCTGCTTCTTTTCGGGTGGTGTTACCAGCTTAATGGCTTGCGTCGGAATGAATGCTCACGTTGTTGTTGTTGTTGGTTGTTTTTAAAGAGGGACTTTAACTTCTGTGGTCATTCGTCCCTGCTCGCTAGCATTCTAAATATCGTCGATCAAACCGGTTCTATTGAAGAACTGTATTAGGTTTCTTTTGTTGGAGGGGGGCAAGGTCTCTTCTAGGGTGCTGCTCATGTTCGCAGCCAATGGTTCTTCTTGGAATTTGGGACAATGAATAAGGATGTGTTGGATGGATATTGGGATACAGCAGTAGGAGAATGTAGGAGTAGATTATATGACTATGTGTGAGATTATATGACTCTGTGTGAGGCGGGTGTGACCAATTCTTAGGTGGGTAATGCGTCGGTGGTGGGGGTTATTATTATCGGGCCAGGAAAAAGTATGAGACTTGAATCTTCGAAGGGCGAGATGTCGACTACTGAACCACTTGTGGTTCCAGCTGTCTCAGCTTGCCTCTGTGGACCATCTTGTGACGTCTTGTGCTGGGATCGATACCTCTTCTGGGACCAATTCGCGACCCTCCCAGGCTATCGGCCCGCCTTCTCATTTTCAGAATGACCTGGAACCCAGCAGAAAGCGATTCGATTCTCCAGAGAAAGTCTCTCCGCTTCTTGGAGCCAGGGATGTTTCACACAAGAAGAATTCATTTCCTGGAGACAGATGGCAGAGTCGCTGAAGATTACGGAGGGGATGTTTAATTGAAAATCTAGATTGGAAGCTTTCATCAAAGCATAGGCTTCGGCGCTAAATATAGAACATATAGAGGGTAGAGCAGCGCTGATGTTGGGAAGGGATGAATCGCTTGAAATGCCGTACCCGACTTAACCATTTGATAAAGTTCCGTCGGTGTACACATGGTAATGGTTGGGATATTTATCGTTACGGAGTGTGGACTATTTGGAGTAAAGAAGGATCGATTGATGGGGAGGGTTTATTCCAAGAAGGAAGGGTATGATTTGTAAGGGAAAGATAAATGGAGGAAGCTCTATGGATTAATAGTACATTTTTATTGCGGTTAAGACTAACCCATCTGGTGGCTTAAGTCACTAGAATGTGGTGGTAATCATAAAGAAGTTGGCCACATTCGACCTTTATGAAAAGGATAGGACTGCTAACGAAGGCGCCGGAGGAATACCGGAATGCTTTGTTGCGTACAGGGCATTTCACCCAAATACGCCTCTCCCATGCATATTTCTTGCCTCCTCTGGGTATGAACCAGTTGCTGTGCTGCCAAAAAAATCACCACGCTTACGATGAGTGCAAAACAAGCCAAGTGAGAGAGGGTGTCTCTTGAGAGCATTTGTGGTGAAAATTTGAGAACACGCTCTCAAATGAAATGAATGAATTGTGCTCTCGAGCTCACCCACCTAGTTCTCGAGAGACCGCTTTGCAGAGTAAAATCTTCAGAGAATCTTCAGTGACCTTTTAGATGCATGTTTCCAAACTTATGAGTCCAAAGTTGTAAGCATTTCTCCAATTCCTTTGTGAATGACTTAGATGCGTAACTACACCACCTTAGTTAGTTACTTATATGCATTGATAAAACGTGATAATAACGGAGAAACAAAGATCTTATGTCTATAGTAAATTAGTTATTCGTTTCGGGTGGCGATGGGGCACACTCGGACACTGTTTAATGCCTTACCACATTGTTGGTCCCTAATTAAAATCAATTCAATCTGGTTTTCAGGACAAGGACATTCAATATTACAAAAATATTATATAAAATGATAAACTCTAGATTAAAATTTTAAATGGGCATTGCAAATTCATCATATCTAGAAATCACTGAAGAAAGTATCAATAACTAAATCTCATTCAACGGAAGAAAATGTTTACATGTTTGAACTCAATCTGTTACAATAATAGATATAATAAGATAAAGATGGAGAATGGCACTGGTGTTCCCTTTGTTCTGATTTGAAATCATGTCGGGTATAGATCTGTGAAATCCCATATCTTTTGCTCGCTTTGACATTTGCATCATTATAAGACGCCAGCAAAAGATGTTTTGGGAGCAACGGCAGCGCCATTCTCACTCTATATCTTTATATCTCTATTGTTAGAGTAATCTACTAGCATGTAACACTATAATCAATAAACAAATGTTGTGATATTTTGCAAAAAGAATCATGCGCCCTGATATGCCCCAAACGTTATAGGTCAGCCCAAGTACGGCCAATGAAAAAGTTGACATCTGTCAATAATGTGATACAAGTCACTGCACAGTGGTCCAGTAAGCTACTTTAGGCGGACATGAGGTTTTCAATGAAAATTTGTGGTTTTAGAGCTTTGGTTACTTCTAAGAACTTTCTGCAAACTTGTTGTACTACAATTTTTATGAAAGTAATTTGTTCTTGCATTAAACGCAAGAGTGGCGTATACGCTAACTTTTTTAAGAGCAAATATCGTGAGATCGTATGTTCAGCAAAGTTGTAGGAATTGTTATTATAAAAAACTTTGTAGAACATATTTTTTTTCTAGCTTCAAAGCCTACTGCGATAATTCTGAATTTTAGTAAAAAATCGTTTTTCGACTAAAAGTCCTTCATTTTTAAATCTTACCAGCTTGCTATGTTCTACAAAGTTGTTTGTTTTGACATTTGCTACAATGTTGCTGAATACACCATAGTTGAATTTCTTCTTGTTTTCATATTATAGTAAATTTTCAGTTAACTTTACGCCATACTATAGGCCTCACAACTTGAAATGGAGCACCTGAAAAAAATATGGCATACCATGACTTGATTCAACACACCTTAGAGTACGTTTAAGGAGAATTTGGGAGAGATGATATTTTTCTATCTTTTTCAAAGCTACTTTCTGTAACATACAGTTTTCAATAAAAACATACGTAAGGAGTTCAAATAGAATCAAAACACACATAAATCATGGCTATCTCTGTTCAGTGTATGACAACTACCACGTGTTTTCATAGAAAAAGGCTCAATAGGCTATTTTTTCAATTAGCTAATTTTTGAAATATAAGAAGTCATAGGGAAAAAAATCATTTTATAGTGAGTTTTCAACATGGAAGTGTCACGCCGAGATTTGGCAAACCTTCTCATAGAAAAGAAAAAAATTGAATATTTGAACAATTTTCTTCGTCAACGGCTTCCCATTATTGATACTGATTGTGTTACATCCAGGGACCTGGCAACCCTATCCTATTTACTAGCGTTTGAAGTTAGCGTATACGCCACTCTTGCGTTTAATGCAAGAAAAAATTACTTTCATAAAAATTGTAGAACAACAAGTTTGCAACAAGTTCTTAGAAGTAACCAAAGCTCTAAAACCACAAATTTCCATTGAAAACCTCATGTCCGCCTAAAGTAGCTTACTGGACCACTGTGCACTGGCCGAAAGGGTCGATTTTAGTTGTATTAACCTCTTCACTAATGCGCCAAGCAAGGGAACATCCACTTGCATGCAAAGAGGCAATGTTAGCTCGTGCCCGGCGAGACTCCTCAAGGCGAGTTTTTCAAAAACAAACTAAACCGATTACCAATCGTACCCCAACCAACGCTTACCAATTAGGACCTTTAGATTTCATAGACAACGGGGACCCCAAAAGATTTATCGCACGAACTAAAATTTTAATTATCAGACCTTTCTCTCACTCACGACAACATATGACTGGATTGAATTTTCATAATTATTGTATTCGGGTTTGAGAGGGCTAAGATTATAACCATTGGCTCTTCTTTTCCGACCAGATTCCACAAATAATTGTCCAGACTCGGTTTCGTTCTTATTGCCCCATTTATTCCCATTCTCGATCAGTTGACTACCTTTGTTCTATTTGTGTTCTTCACTCGTATGTGTGTGTGCTTTAGTGTATTCTGGCTTTCTATTTATAAATAGCTAATACGGAAAGATCTAACCTTGTGCTTCTCGGTGGGCTGCAGCCTTGTAGTACCTCTCGATGATGATGATGCTGTCGGTGGTACATGTCTCGGATAAGTCGGTCATTTCTTCGAGACGGTAGCCACCACACGCGTACACATGTGAACTTTTTTCTTCTTCTAGCGGGCCCGCTAATACTCGTTCGTTCGAGTGCTGCTTCGAGGCCGAATTCGCGATGGGTCCGGCAATTGACGACCGGTATGCACTCCTCGGAAGAGTTGCGACTTCCGATTTTAAAATCACCTAATCTACAAGTGAAAGCCTTTTGGCATTCCGAGGAGCGGTAGATTCAACATTTCTCACCCAAAACGCTTCAAAAACAAACTATTTGCGGAGTAAATAGACGCCGACATTGCTAAGCAGTTTATATTTGATGATAAATAATTTTCTATCCGGTAAGCAGATTCATTTGAATTGGGTATTTTTCGCATCGATGCCGTTCCGCATCGGGGCCCATTGCGTTCGGAGCTTTACACTGGTGTTACGCCGTAGAAATACCCCCACCGACCGAGTCTTAATACTCTGGCTCTCCTTTCATAAAATTTGTGAGAGTGAGCGACTTCTTTTTATTTGTTGTTTACACGTGAAATAAACAGTGGATACATGTCAAATGAAACGGGTTTGACTAAATAATACTAAATTATTAAGTAAAAATTCTAGGGGCGATTCACTCCGGGCACACCATGCAAAAATATTTCTGACATTGGTTCTATCTGGCTACCATTGCTAACTCGTAAAGCACGCAGTCGGTATACCGTATAGCGATTTAATTTGAAAGATTTGACATTACAGCCCACCTGGGTCACACTCGGGCACATTCAGATCCTTACACTTGTACATAGTCGATACAGTCGGTACAGCCGATGACTGGTAATCACACAACTGATGAATATATTGGCACAAAACAAAGTGATTTCTTCCTCGATTAAGCTTATGAAAACATTAAAATTCACTGTTTCGGCCTGATGTAATAATCCAATCCAATAAAAAACTTAGGAATTTCATTTTATATCAATTTTATTATAAGAAACAATGTTACTCTTCGAGTTTAGAGTAGCATGTCTGTAGTTCAAACATAATATCAGGGTGGCCACAGACTCGGGAAAATCGGGAAATGCGGGAAAAATGCGGGAATCCAAAATCATCGGGAAATATGCGGGAAAAGTCGGGAATTTGAAAATCCATCGGGAATTTTTGTTTTATGACAGGAACCATGCTCACACCTTTTTCAAATTGATGATTTGGACATGGATTTGGTCACCATCTATTAACTTTTGTTAACGACAAGTGCGCGATCGCCAACTTATTCTACAAGATACGAAGACCAGTCTCCGTGGTCTAGCGCAGATCCAAAGGATTCCGGTTTTGCACATTGCAAGTGGTGCAAACGTAGTTTCGAAAATAATTCTATGGGCGAGTTGCCTTCGCCAGCTCCAAATCATTATTTTTTCCACCTCGAAGAGATCAACCAACGATGGTAATATTAGCCATAAAATCTAGTTTGATTCGACAGGTGTACCTGCAACGCTCGATTGCGGTAACGTTCATAAACAACTTAATTTAAGTAGGTACTTCCGCTGCATTAACCCATTCTAACCCATGGTGTGTATAGAGCACCAACATGTTTTTTTTTTTAAATTCAAGCATTAAACCATTTGGATAATATTGTAATGCAATTTTTGGAATATTTTCGTAAGCTTATAACATTACTAGTATAGTAATGTCGAATGTCGACTTGGAAATCGGTTTTGCCTCTAAATAGGCAAGTGAGAGAATTCGCACAAAATTCCGACAAAGACGTTTTGACATTCCGCAACAAGTGTCGGTCTTTTTTCTGTGGTTTTCGTAACCTGCATTAACCCTGATGTTATTACTCACTCCACGGACTTAGCTAAAACGCGTCAGGAGCTGTGTCTGGAAACGTTCGTAGATAAAGACCATCATGGATAAGCGCTGCAGTTGCTGACAAAGTGGAAGAAGAACTTGACATTGCAGGCCGGATTCCAGAAAAAAGAACAGCATTTGGACAAATTTTGGCTACAACTGATTGGTCATTCCAAGAAGGAGCTGCCAAATTTGACAACATTTGTTAAAAAAGTGCTGATCCTGTCGCACGGAAATACCACAATGGAGCGAGGATTTTCATTAAATGAAAAGTGTCTGGTGGTGAACCAAACTGAAATGGGTTTGGTTGCTCAGAGAATTGTCTACGAAGCCAACTGCAAAGGAACTGTCAGTGACGTTGAAATCACGAAGTGCCAAATACGGCGAGTCGCTGACAGTACAAAAAAGTGAAGGTGAATTTCAAAAAAATGCAGAGAGAAGCAAAAAGAAAGAATGCCTAGATGGATGCAGCGTGCATTGACGAATAAATAAAATGCTTCAAAATAGAGAGTAAATACATACGGCTTTCGAAGTATTAGTATTTGTGATTGAACTTGACTTATTTAAGATTTTGTTAAAAATTGATCTAGAATAAAAATGTACATAGGTGGCAGGCGGCGTCAACCTCTATTTATCCTGCCTGTTGAGGAATTTTTGTGCGCTTTCACAATGAACAGTCCATGAATACACCAAACCAGCCGCCGTCCTCTGAATATGATTGTTTCAGTTTTTCTAGTTCCATTTGTACTGAATAACCTGCCCATATAGGGTGTCCCAAAAAGTCTAAGTACGTTTTTGATGCAAGCAGCGTCTGTTAAACCAAGGGCTCGTAAATTATATGATAAACAGCTGTGTAGAAAATTGGCATGATTATGGATGATCAATCCTACGTGAAATTTGATTATAAGACCAGGTGACCAGTTCTACACGGTCTGTGCTGGTTAAACTATTGACGATGCCGATATGTCAATTTCTACCGAAAAATTCGGTAAAAAAAACAATGGTTTGGCAAGCAATTCGTGGAAGTGTGAGTGTGAAATGCTTTTAAATCCATTTGTAATAACCGGTACGATGACTGCAGATGTTTACGTTTGGGAATGCTTGGAGCGGCGCCAGCTCCCCATGATCCGGAAACGTAATAATCCAGCATTGTTTTGGCCGGATTTGGCATCAGTGCATTATGCGAAGGACACGGTAGCCTTGTACAAAGCCAACGGAGTCAAACTCGTACCCAAGAAGATCAATCTTCCAAACTGTTCCCAGGCAAGTCAATTGAAACTTTTCGGGCTCTGACAAAGGCATATTTGCGCAAACATGTTAAGGCAGCGGACTCCATCACAACTTTTGAAAGAGACGAAAAAAAAGGATAAAAAATCATTGGCAAACAGTCTGTGCAATCAGTGTTAGATCAAAAGTTCGCTCTTTTTCGTAAGATTAAATGGATCTCGGAAATGTCACGATGAAGAAGAATATTGTAGAGAACATAAAAGTGCAATAAAAACTCAATTTACTTAAAAACCGAGCTCATATTGTTATTTACAAATCGTGCTTAGACTTACTGGAAAACCTATAAAAGTCTGCCGTGTTTTAATTGCTTTTTTTTTCCTCTCTTCGGGACATAAACTACCGCGACCAGTAATTTGATCTATTGTAGTACATCCCGTATCCTTTGTTTAGTGCATGTCGAGTTACTTAATCAATATTGAGAAGTGATGAAGTATTCAGTGTTGTTACAGTTGTCATTGTTTGTTTTGTTGGCAATGAATCGACTTCTATTGATAGTTTCCGCTATTTAAACTCTTTGAAGAGTGAGAGCACTCTTCAAAGGCGCGCCCCTTTATCAGTCAAAACCGGATTCATTGCAGAGAAAACAAACAATGACTCCGATACTGACCATGCATCAGAACCCTAGTCATTTCAAACTATAGAACATGAAATAGAAAATGAGAATTCAGATAAATGAAGACTAACCATGTTTTCCTTGTTCCAAGCTCATCCTCGGTGGCACAATCCTAGTATTGTCACTTTTCACAAGACATAAAATGTAATAAAGCCTAAGATGTTCCTTTAACTACAAAAAAAAAAACAAATATATTCCCTAGTTTGCATTAATTCGGACTAGGGTTCGGTGGTAGATATGACACCCCGTAACGCACCATGAAAAGGTGATCTACCAGCGTTGCGGGTCGTTTTAATTGCATAACCCTCAACTCGATTGTAAACTTGGTGGAGCTCGTCATTGTTATGCATGAACTGAAAGTTTTGCACCCTGTATCTGCGTCATGTTTTGAATTTCACACCGAGTATAGTCTGCATCATTTTGTACACGAATGCCGCGAATGCCTTACTATTTTTGGTTCGATGTTTATGCTTCTAGAAATTTGAAAGATCAATGACTTATATACAGCGATTTTTGTTCTCGTTTGGAAAATGCGAGACAGGTTTTGTAATACGTAAGAAGCCCGATTTGCAGCTGTTATCCGTCATTTTGTCTAATTGAAACCAATCAGAAGCATTCCAGATTGAACAATTTCCTCAAAAACTGCAAAAATAACTAAAAATCCACTTATATTCACCTAACTTCTCAGTCGGGAAAATTAGGCAAAATGCGGGAGAAATGTGGGAAAAATGCGGGAGTTTTTAAATTAAGATTGTGTGGCGACTCTGTAATATGATTTCTTCACATTTTAGCTTTTCGCTCTTTTCAAATGTTAGTTTAGAGTTTTAAGTTTTGTCATTGGAGCTGACCTCAGTCTTAGCCTTTAGGGTAGAAATAGGTAGAAAACTTAAAATTTCATGAATCTCTGTAAATTATTTTCGTTGTCCTAATATGCCCCATGACTGTCCGAAACTACTCCACATACGGGGCACAGCCGGACAAAAATGTGATTTGCTGAATTGCAAATAAACAACTCATAATTGCAGAAACGCACACCTGTAACACACTCATTTGATGCTTCGATTTCCAAATGACAACTAGGATGAATTCAGGATTTTTTGCGACGTTCTCAAAAAATATGAAAAATCGAAAGAAAAAGTGTCCGAAACTACTCCCCTCTCCCCTAGAATATGTGAATTTCAAATTAATGTATTAAGTTAAAATTCCCATATTATATGTAGTTTAGGCCTCTGCTTTATATGGATTCGTCCTATTGTGCAATGGTTCAGCAGCGCGCAGAGCGTTTTATCCGTCGTCGCCAGGAAATAACTTAGAGTTAGGGTTGTGGCGCGATCAACCACGCACAAGACACCCACACTCCCATGCCTTAAACAGTAATCTATTTATCCTGTATAGGGTGAACGCTCCGACAATTGCGGTAGCTTTGAAGTGTTAGGTTCCTATACTTACTTATGAAGTCTCAATACTCAACGATAGGAACCTAACGCTTTAAAGATATCGCAACTATTGCAGCGCTTACCCTATGCAAGATATTGCTTCTTTTTTCATACACGCTCCCTGACAAGAATCTGCAATACTTTATTCCCAAGGTCAAATACGGAACCTGAACCGGAACATGTATGATGTATGATGTATGATATGTACTACCACCCATTGTAGCACGGAAACTTAGTCCGACAGCAATAGGCTCTCCTCTCTGTTAGACTTGATCAAGCTTTAATAACCACTGATTATCCTAATCATGCCGTTGTATGAAGGGCCAAAAAGGGGTTGGGTGGATCGATATGCAACATCACTTATACGTATCCACAGGTATATAAAGAATCTCCTTCCAAGAACAAGACTGAACAATTGGTCAAAAGAGCAAGCTATCTAACATGAGGATGCCCCAATGGGCGGGGAGAAGAGTCCGCCCTCTATTCACAAACTGTTAGCAATGGAGAGTTGGCATTCCCACTCTCCCCATCCAGAGTGCTTCAATCGGGTGCCCTGGTGGTCCCTCCCATTTCCATGAATATAATGGAGTATATATTTATGTAAATGAAAAATACTACAAGCACTCGTATCTATAATATATGATCTTCATTCGGTTGATCCTGAAATGCAAGAAATGTTGTAAAGTGCTAAAGTGTAGAAATCTGTGTTTCGCGCTTAAGCAAGTTTTCGTTCGTTTTCAGCGATAGCAGCATTTCACCACAATCTTAATTTGAAGTATCCTGAAAAAGTTTGTATAATAGATTATAAAAGCTTTATTGAAATTTTACAAAACTTTACAATTTATACATTTTAATTTACTGTTGCCATGGTCACTATTTGCTACTTGATGCTGATTTTAGAACAGTAATCCGCTTTTATTTTTGCTGACCTTATAGTTAGTGCTACTGAGTTAGGCAAAGGAAGATTTAACTGGAAGAGCGTTAAAGATAAATGGGCAAAAAAACAATAAGTAATCTTTGAATCATCTATGAAGTAAAATCAATAAAACAATATTACCAAACATAATGATATTGTAAGTTATGATGAAGTAATGACAAAGATTGAAATGTAAAATCAAACACTAGCCAAATGGCACACAGCGCTGCATGAATCAGATCAGCTCAGAATTGGTAAAAAGTCCATTTGCAAACCGGAAGTGAAAAATATATTCAGCAATAAGTGCAAAAGCCTACCACAGATGTAATTTTCTGCGTTATATACTGGACATATATGGAATGCTAGATGTCATAAATTGAAGGTATATTTCGAGTTTAAGTCAGATACCGTTAAATCAGATTTGTTGTATGAAAATGTGAAGGTCATGATATGATGGAAACAATACGATGTTGTAAAGAAATACTACATAATGTACATATAATAATTAAATGCCGCTATTTGCCTCTTCCGATGCGATGTTAGATGATTGAAACTCTAAAATAGCGAAAATTCCAACGTGATATAATTAAATAAAGTTGATAACCTGGCAGCCTAGCAAAATAGCAAAGAATATGAGTATGAATACTGCCTAAAAACGGAAACTCAATAAATCCAAAACGAAAAAAATTAAAAATAAATGACAGGAAATTCTTCGATAACTCTTTTTTCCTACTGGGCCCCTAAATTACTCTCCACGTCTGTAAAATAGAAAATGTAGGATCATAAACAATTATATTTGTAATGTCTGCATGTCTGCTGATCCTGCCGCAATTGTAGACGGACTTGCATTATCATAGCCACGAGGGAAGAAAACAATTCAAACCCATTACATAATACCTGGGAATTCTATGGATGATCTGAAATTATATTCCGTTTAAAGAATACTTCCATTTTTCGTGGTAGGGAAAGATTTCAGCGTGCTACTTTACCGGGGTCACGCTGCCTACATCGCCTTGGTGCGGCTGCCACCTATTGTATAGTTGTCGCGATACAGCGTTTCTTACTCAACCGCTGGATGCCAGGACAGACGCTGTTTGAACCGCACCTCCTTGGTGGAGAGACGCTCGGCACGCACCTCCTCAATCTAGCTGAAGTCAGAAGGACAACAGTGCCCAGGCTGCACTACCAGCTTAGTACGCAACCCTTAGCTGGCGGCCTTTGTCATCTCTTGACCCGTGAAAGCATGAGGTAGGAACTTGTGAGGACCTAGCTATGTTGCGAGGACGCACGCTCCATCCCAGGTGTCTACTCACCATTTTGCAGCCCACGAAACCTGAACCGGAACATGAACGACCACCCTTTCGCAAATGCGCTTGCTAATCTATTTATTTAGAGAATCAACATCAGTGTATCTGACCAGTTCACACACTCCAGAGTTCTCTGGGGTGCGGTTCTGTGTGTTCACTGCAGTATGTTTCAGAGCGCTGACTTAACTCGCCAGTGGCTTCCAGAGGCAAGTGATTTAATAATGCTTTAAAGATATCGCAACTATTGCAGCGCTTACCCTATGCAAGATATTGCTTCTTTTTTCATACACGCTCCCTGACAAGAATCTGCAATACTTTATTCCCAAGGTCAAATACGGAACCTGAACCGGAACATGTATGATGTATGATGTATGATATGTACTACCACCCATTGTAGCACGGAAACTTAGTCCGACAGCAATAGGCTCTCCTCTCTGTTAGACTTGATCAAGCTTTAATAACCACTGATTATCCTAATCATGCCGTTGTATGAAGGGCCAAAAAGGGGTTGGGTGGATCGATATGCAACATCACTTATACGTATCCACAGGTATATAAAGAATCTCCTTCCAAGAACAAGACTGAACAATTGGCCAAAAGAGCAAGCTATCTAACATGAGGATGCCCCAATGGGCGGGGAGAAGAGTCCGCCCTCTATTCACAAACTGTTAGCAATGGAGAGTTGGCATTCCCACTCTCCCCATCCAGAGTGCTTCAATCGGGTGCCCTGGTGGTCCCTCCCATTTCCATGAATATAATGGAGTATATATTTATGTAAATGAAAAATACTACAAGCACTCGTATCTATAATATATGATCTTCATTCGGTTGATCCTGAAATGCAAGAAATGTTGTAAAGTGCTAAAGTGTAGAAATCTGTGTTTCGCGCTTAAGCAAGTTTTCGTTCGTTTTCAGCGATAGCAGCATTTCACCACAATCTTAATTTGAAGTATCCTGAAAAAGTTTGTATAATAGATTATAAAAGCTTTATTGAAATTTTACAAAACTTTACAATTTATACATTTTAATTTACTGTTGCCATGGTCACTATTTGCTACTTGATGCTGATTTTAGAACAGCAATCCGCTTTTATTTTTGCTGACCTTATAGTTAGTGCTACTGAGTTAGGCAAAGGAAGATTTAACTGGAAGAGCGTTAAAGATAAATGGGCAAAAAAAAAACAATAAGTAATCTTTGAATCATCTATGAAGTAAAATCCATAAAACAATATTACCAAACATAATGATATTGTAAGTTATGATGAAGTAATGACAAAGATTGAAATGTAAAATCAAACACTAGCCAAATGGCACACAGCGCTGCATGAATCAGATCAGCTCAGAATTGGTAAAAAGTCCATTTGCAAACCGGAAGTGAAAAATATATTCAGCAATAAGTGCAAAAGCCTACCACAGATGTAATTTTCTGCGTTATATACTGGACATATATGGAATGCTAGATGTCATAAATTGAAGGTATATTTCGAGTTTAAGTCAGATACCGTTAAATCAGATTTGTTGTATGAAAATGTGAAGGTCATGATATGATGGAAACAATACGATGTTGTAAAGAAATACTACATAATGTACATATAATAATTAAATGCCGCTATTTGCCTCTTCCGATGCGATGTTAGATGATTGAAACTCTAAAATAGCGAAAATTCCAACGTGATATAATTAAATAAAGTTGATAACCTGGCAGCCTAGCAAAATAGCAAAGAATATGAGTATGAATACTGCCTAAAAACGGAAACTCAATAAATCCAAAACGAAAAAAATTAAAAATAAATGACAGGAAATTCTTCGATAACTCTTTTTTCCTACTGGGCCCCTAAATTACTCTCCACGTCTGTAAAATAGAAAATGTAGGATCATAAACAATTATATTTGTAATGTCTGCATGTCTGCTGATCCTGCCGCAATTGTAGACGGACTTGCATTATCATAGCCACGAGGGAAGAAAACAATTCAAACCCATTACATAATACCTGGGAATTCTATGGATGATCTGAAATTATATTCCGTTTAAAGAATACTTCCATTTTTCGTGGTAGGGAAAGATTTCAGCGTGCTACTTTACCGGGGTCACGCTGCCTACATCGCCTTGGTGCGGCTGCCACCTATTGTATAGTTGTCGCGATACAGCGTTTCTTACTCAACCGCTGGATGCCAGGACAGACGCTGTTTGAACCGCACCTCCTTGGTGGAGAGACGCTCGGCACGCACCTCCTCAATCTAGCTGAAGTCAGAAGGACAACAGTGCCCAGGCTGCACTACCAGCTTAGTACGCAACCCTTAGCTGGCGGCCTTTGTCATCTCTTGACCCGTGAAAGCATGAGGTAGGAACTTGTGAGGACCTAGCTATGTTGCGAGGACGCACGCTCCATCCCAGGTGTCTACTCACCATTTTGCAGCCCACGAAACCTGAACCGGAACATGAACGACCACCCTTTCGCAAATGCGCTTGCTAATCTATTTATTTAGAGAATCAACATCAGTGTATCTGACCAGTTCACACACTCCAGAGTTCTCTGGGGTGCGGTTCTGTGTGTTCACTGCAGTATGTTTCAGAGCGCTGACTTAACTCGCCAGTGGCTTCCAGAGGCAAGTGATTTAATATCACCGCGCAGTTCATTTAAAAAACCACAGATAAAGGAAGAGTGTGGTGAGTATGCTGCTGCGTGCAGTGCTCCTGCATGAACAAAAAGAGAGGAAAGAGTGGTATGTTCGCTCTTGTCTGCCACAGAGGAGAGGGACAAGTATGCTTTGTTGTAAAGGGGACGGAGTTTTTGGTGGATTTTATCATCACAGCGGATATACATAGAGGCCCACACCCTAAAAAATTTTGGGTATCAACCAGCTGTTGACCACTTGTGCAATTGTTTTCCTGTGGGCACTAGGTAACGAGCCTTGATGAAATTTATTCTGTTATTGGTGGTTTTACGGATGAAATCAGCATAGATACGAAAACTGAGGGTTCGGTCAGGGAATATGGCAAGGATTTTGAGGGATTTTATGGATTTTATTACGTTCTGGTTAAGGGTGATTTCAGGAAGATTGAAAAGTTTTTAGTGGTATTGCTGATATAAAGGAGTTGGGATTTTACGGGGGATATGGAAAGGTCATGTTCATCAGCCCATTTTGAGACGCTATTGACTGCGGATTGAATTATTTTTCGAGTGAGGGATTTGAAGCTATGGAATGTTAGGATGATGATGTCATCTGCGTATACTATAATATGGGTGTCTGGAGGAATATGTTTAAACAGGGATTGCATACAGATGAGGAAAAGGGTAGGAGCAACAACAAAGCCTTGAAGGATACCGTTTTCCTTGGTATCTCTCTTCCGAACGGCTATTGCCGATATTGACCCGGAGTCTCCTGTCCTTCAAGAAGCTTTGGACGTAACAACCCATGCGATTCTTGATTCCCCACTCCTAAAGAGATTTGAAGATGGGAAAACGCCACGCACTGTCGTAGGCCTTAGATAGATCAAGAGAAACCAAGTCACCATGCATGCCTTTGTCAAAGTGTGAGGAAATGATGTGTTCACAAGGATTGCATACAGATGAGGAAAAGGGTAGGAGCAACAACAAAGCCTTGAAGGATACCGTTTTCCTTGGTATCTCTCTTCCGAACGGCTATTGCCGATATTGACCCGGAGTCTCCTGTCCTTCAAGAAGCTTTGGACGTAACAACCCATGCGATTCTTGATTCCCCATTCCTAAAGAGATTTGAAGATGGGAAAACGCCACGCACTGTCGTAGGCCTTAGATAGATCAAGAGAAACCAAGTCACCATGCATGCCTTTGTCAAAGTGTGAGGAAATGATGTGTTCCAGTTCGGTAAAGTAATCATCAGTACTATGGTCGGGGTGGAAAGCAAACTGTCTATTATCAAGTGAGAATTGAGAAGAGTCATTAGACGTCGGTTGACTATTTTCTCAAAGATCTTACTAATACAGTTTAAACGGGTTATCAGGAAGAAACTATCAGCTTCATGTTTGTTTTTGTCGGGTGTAGGGATAGGAATAATGAGTTCTTCTTTCCAGGAGGAATTATTTCTCCATTGAGCCAGATATTGTTGTAAAGGAATAGCAGTATTGTTTTACCAGTGAAAGGAAGATGTTTGAAGAGGGGGTAACCGATTTTATCAGTACCAGCGGATGAACCCCGAACTCTACGTAGAGCCCTCTCAAGTTCATCAAACGTGAAGTCTTGGTTGTATTCCAGGCTATTGTCTGTTTATTGCAATAGATAATTTTACGAAAAAAATTATGGGGGAGAGGGAAAACGCCACTGGTATTTCCACCGTAGCACTGGTTATGTCGTGTATGATACTAATTTTAAAACTAGATAATAAGTAGTGATCCATACAATTCCGAAAGTGCTTCTTCGTCACTGAAACTGTATACCCGTTTCGTCTTCTTCATGACAAAAATAGCTGCTTGCATAGAATTATTTTTTATTGTTTTTTCAATAAACTGCACTTTCCACTAAATTTTTATCGTATGTTCCATAAAAACCAATACCATGTGAATGAACTGTTCGCGAGCAGCGCTAACTACCATTTTCATGTTTTGGATTGACGGTAGGAACATGAGCATTAAATCCTGTCTTAGCATAATTTGTCTTATGACTATTACTCGATTTTCGCAAACAATAACAAAAAATTGCTATTCATGAGAAACTATATAGTATCTACTTTAAATTATACAGCAATATTTTCTTACTAAGAAAATTATTTAATGAATCAGGAATAAATTTCTCCGAGCTTTAAATGTTCATTTTAACACTAAATATAACCGCCTTTTTGCAACAAATGGAACAGCAATCAAATGCTATGACTTTCACAAGCTAAACATTAATAGAGTATGAGTCACTATTGCTAATTAGAAAATATAGAAAGTAAATGTTCATTTGATCTACTCGTGTTAAGGGTTCTACAGATCAATGTTAACTCGCTGTTCAATGTTATCTCGTTCCCTTGTATGACATTCACAACCCCGTATTTTTAAAAATATTTTACAATAAAATTCTCATAAAATGACAGTTAATTTTAATTTAGATATGTTGGTGTTGCAAGTGTTCAAAAGATATTGTACGATAATCAAATTAAAGGCAGATGCATCAGAGATACTGGCAATAATATAAATATTAGGGAACGTCCATTAATTACGTCACGCAAAAATTGACTTTTTGTAACAACCCCCCCCCCCCCCCCCCACCCCCACCAGGTAACGTTTTTTGTATGGACCTTCAATTTTTTTTGTATGGATCGTCACGTTTTTTTAATCTAAACACTTTGTAATTTGATCTGGAAACAAACCGTATGAACATAGTTGTGGAAGAAAACTAATTAAAAGTTTTCTTGAATCATTTTCCATCTCCTTAAATTTCGGAAAAACACTTTTTTTGACCTCTACAGCTTCTAACTCTGACACATTTGTATGAACATTTTTGGGTAAATTCAGACTTGATCGCTCGCCATAAAATATCAACGTCGTCCTGAATGTTTTTCTTAGGCACATCCCATGACACTTTTTGTATGCGATAAGTTTGATTCATTTTAAAGTTTACGTTCAATTCTAAATATATTCAGTAAATTACTGAAAGAGGTTTGAACAAAAGCGAACAGTAGCATTCGCGATGACGGTGGTATGACGCTGCCACCTGTAACATTTTGAAGTTTGTGTAGAGATTTGCATTAGAAGTAACGAGAGAAACGTAGCTTGTTTTCAAAACTTCACAGTCATTTGAAAGATACGGATGGAGTATCGCATTGTAATGCCATTATCGCAATTTACTCCATGTTCTTTTTGTTTGAATTAATGGATATGGTCTCTTCTCGCAATGTAGACTGGAATTACTAGAAAAAAATTAATTTAAATCGTATTTTTAAATTACTGTTTAAATTTTCTCGAATAAAGATATATAATTTTAGCTTAGTTCCTCCCAAAACCAAATAAATGAATAACACATGAGGTTTTTTTATTAATTGATTATTAAATAATTTAAAGAAATGCAGGCATGGTACGTCAGCAGTCCTCATGAAGCCGAGCGAAAGCAAATTGTGTAATATTGAGGCACATAAAAAGTCTCTGATAGATTAATCTTTATTTTTCATTTGTCATAGCGCTTATCAAAATTTTTTTATAGCACACAATTTTAAACTACTAAAACCAAAGCCACGAGGTTTGCTAGGATTTTACCTATTGATAAGCCTATAATAAGTAATTTCCCTAGCCATTCTCAAACTTGGCTTATTGCAAATAGCTCACGGTTGAGTAAAAACAAACTATGTATAGATTATTTTTTATTTTAAAGTTATGTTAGTTTCTTCAACAGCATGTACACCGGTGTTGGACTTCAAAAATTCCTGTACAAACTTCATATATTATGGGATAGATTAATAAATAAATAACTGAATAAAAAATCATAATAATAATCTATTATAACAATTCTCAACCTAGGATCTGCGACATATGAAGATATTATGTCATAGCATGAAAATAGTTAACTAACATAGTTTGATTTTCTTTGCTCAGAATTTTAGAATATTCACATTTGGATTCAAAAAAGCTGGCCTGGGTAAAGGAAAATATGTTGCAGATGCACTTGTGAAATTTGCATTTCCAGCGAAACACAACCTTTTGTTCCTCTATAATTACAAGTATGATTTAGCCATCCATAGTTTGGTTAGGTGAGAGTCTTACATGCTTACATTTATCGTTGCAGAGAAAAGTATTATCATGCAAGTAGATCAGTGTGCATGTTCAATGGAAAGTGTGATTGGACTAACGAGTTGAGGCGATGTGATGCAGAATCCGGTTGGAGAGTTTTCTCAAAGGATAAGATTGAAGTAAATAGCAGCCTACCAATGCATTTCGTTATACCTAAGCATTTAACGGATATGGAATATATTAAAGTTTCTAAAAGCTTCAGAAACTGTCGATGTGCTATTTGGGTGAGTATAACGCATATAAAAATATTTATATAATTAATATAGAATAATACATACCATGCAAAATACAAAATCTATTGTCAACAACGGATTTTAAAGACCGTATTCGATGAAATTTTGACACACGCAATTGTTCGTAACTTTTTAGCGTGTGGGTAAAAATTATTGAAATTTTAACTGAATGTATTTCATTGTGTTGTGTCAATTGTGTAATGAGTTTCGTGAAAATCGGTCGAGTGATTTCAGTGATGGCTTCGAATGAAGAAATAGTGCGCCAACAAATTTTGGGCACTCACTTCGAAAACCCAAACGCTTCTCATCGATGGATCGGAAAACAGCTCGGAATCGCACATTCAACCGTATCTCATGTGATCAACACGTTCAAGGACCGTAAGACAACCAAGCGGAAAAATGGTAATGGCAAAAAACGTGGCACATCAAATTCGGAGAAGGCCAGGATGGTATTGAACCAATTTAAGCGTTATCCCAACAGTTCGATCAGGGATGTTGCGAAAAAGGCGAAAGTTTCAGTTTGTTTTGTGCAGAAAACAATGAAACGTTCTGGATTACATGTGTACAAGGTCCAGAAGGCACCAAACCGGAGCGATAAACAGAACTCGGTGGCCAAAACTCGTGCAAGAAAACTGTACAGGGAGTGGCTCACAAAACCGTTCTGCATTGTGATGGACGATGAGACCTACATTAAAGCCGACACCAAACAAATGCCAGGACAGGAACACTACGTCGCCACCTCTAAGTTGGCCGTTCCGGAGAGTGTACGGAAGAAGAAACTGTCGAGATTCGCCAAAAAATTCCTTGTCTGGCAAGCGATCTGCGGATGTGGCAAAATGAGTCAGCCCTTCATCACCTCTGGGACCGTCAACGGACAAATCTACAAGGACGAATGCCTCCAAAAACGACTTCTGCCCTTCTTGAGATCTCACGATGGCCCGACACTGTTTTGGCCGGATTTGGCATCTTGCCACTATGCCCGGCCCGTCTTAGACTGGTACAAAGATAATAATGTAGTTTTTGTACCAAAAGACGTCAACCCTCCAAACACTCCGGAATTTCGCCCAATTGAAAAATGTTGGGCAATCATGAAGGCAAAGCTCGTTAAAACTCCAAAACTGATAGAAAATGAACTTGAACTAAAGAAAGTGTGGTTAAAAGTAAGTAAGCAAGTCGGTCCTATCATTGCCCAAAATTTGATGAAAGGGGTCAAGGCAAAGGTGCGGGCATTTGGGTTGGGAGAAGAGGTTCAATAAACCAATGATGTCAAAACTTAACCATTTAGTAGTACTTTATTTCCAGAAAGTTTGAAAAGAATCGGGCTCAAGGAAAATTTTTGGTGACCTATTTTGTGTGTCCAAATTTCATCGAATACAGTCTTTATTGTGCACGTATCATATAATTTAAGTAAGCACATTGTTACAACAATAGATCTAAAATTCATCGCAAGAATAGAGTAAAAATACTTTTCCACTACGGTTTGTATTACGTAATAAAGCGTGATTCGTGATATAGCAGCCAGTGCTGTAATGTGATTGATTTACCGATAACTTGATTATCGGTGGATTATCAAATTATCATGTATGATAAAATGGTAATGCTTGATAATGGTCATAAATTTGTCCTACAACATAAACATCTTGGACGCGTAAGGGGAATATAGGAATATTCAAATTCAAATGATGCTAACCATTGAATATTATTTTACTTGATTGATATTTTTATGGTATTGTTCATGGCCTTAAAAAAACATTTCACATACAGCGTAAGTTTGGGAATACACTCAACCATCAGTAGTTCCTGCAACGACAGTTTAAGCTGCATGCAATTCTTATTTTATTCTATCATACAAGGCTTTGTGCACAAATTACGTAACGCAAAAAAACGGGATTTTGGACCCCCTTCCCCCCCCCCCTGTAACAATAAGTAACACGTGACCAGACCCCCCCCCCTTTAATTACGTAACGCTCACGGACCTCTCCCCTATATTTCTCAATTATTATAAAAACATCACAAAAATTGTTATTGTTTTTGTTTTTCTGTTTAATTCTCACTTGTTTCAAAATTGTAGTATCCAGACATCAGTTCTACCATTTTGTTTGGGTTACTTAAAATTAGTAAAGATTGCAAACATCAGCCCATTTATTTCATTTATGTAATTTAAAGCTATCATAAAGGCCCCAAAGAACATTGCACTAATTTTACTGCCCTTATTCAGGCTACTGGATGTTCTTAAAACTGTTACAAATATCAACAAGTGTACTCAAACGTCAAAAATTATTAAAAGTATCACAAAAAAAAGTTCAAAGTTTTATTCATATCACTTAAATCTAGTTCAATTATTGCAACAGTTAAACATCTATATAACAGGTAGCTTGGAGCATTTAATAATATCACATACATCAGTCTAAGTGATTCAGATAATTTAAAATAATGTTATATATCGCAAAGAACAGTTCAATATGTATTATTGAGGTTAAATAAAATAAAAAAATAAAAACAATATATAGTCAAAACAAACTAAACATCGGTCCACGTCGGATGCAAGTGGTCTTCGATTGTAATGACGGGAAATGTATCAGTGCCCTCCACGTCCCCAGCTAACTGTAGTTCCGTGTCGGAATCTTCATCAGTCCAGATCGGGTCGCTGTTTTCTATCACCAGCACCTCCTTACCACGTTTTGCAACCGCTTTTTTAGTGTTTCGCCGTTTGCCAGGTACTCCAGTCTTGTGCATTTTTGATGTTCCTTGAGCATGACTTGTGAGGCAAAATAAACAGAGCACGTTTTACAAATTTTTGTTTTCAACAATGCCTGTTGCGATGGACAGTAGATGTCGTACGGGAGATCCTTGTATGCAAGAAGTGATTTGGGAAGAATTTTCGCTAAGACAAGAGAATTGCGAACAAACAAGGATGAAAACATATGGTTTGTGTCTGTTGGACTTGGTGCTTTCAAACCATCAGGTGTCTGTTTAAGAGGAACTGGAGCTGGTATGAACTGCTGCTGGATCACACTGAAATAGCTGCTTCGTGGTTCCTTTCAGCATTTCCTGTCGTTGCATTTTACTACTTGCAAGAAGTAATGCGATGTCCTCACATGGTGAACGAACCACTCGGCTGAATAGTTTCCAACTTTGGACTCATCCATTTGAGAGCTACCAGGCTCAATATATTCCGCTTTCACTGGATGCCCGTCGATGGTTAGGTCATTCCACACATCAGCCAGTGTTTCTCCTGCGTACTTAAAATTCTTTACCTCCAGTTCGTGGTCCGTTGTTCTGAGCTGACTGTCAAAATGTGAGCCGTAATAATCATGGAGAAGTATTAAACCTGATAGCTCTCGAGAAAAAGAAGCCATCCTGCGTTCGACGCGATTGAATGCACTGCGTCCTGGAGCATTAGTTGCAATGAATATTGCATCTAGGTTGAATTCCTGGAAGTGATGGATCGCCACATCGATGACTTTTTTATAACGAGGGTTCTCGTCAGGCCTGCCGTCCACGGTGATTATGATTACTGGTTTGATGGTTCCTTGATCCCGCATGATTTCATCAAATTCTGGCAGATCGCACACCCTAAGGAAATCAATCCCATGGGAGAATGCAGTTGAAGAGCAATGTTTTCCGGACCGAATTGCAACGTACGTTGGTCCGTTGTACCCGACAGCTTCACCACAGCCAAGCTGCCCTGGTTTGATCACACATCCTGCGATAACCGACGGAATCAGTTTATGTTTAGGAGCAACGACGAAATCATGATCCGGAAGGGTTACGCGATACTCGAGGTGCATTACAATCGGCGCTTGCTTATTGGCTGCGGTCAAACCCATAGCAACACGAGCCTTATCATCTTGACTTAAAAAAGAGACCTCATTCGGTCCCAGTATCGAAGCCAGCTCCTCGAGCATGTTTATGATAGAAGTGCAAAACTTACCATCTTGGTGCGCCTTATGGCTGTCATTCCTTGCCTTCAGAAGCTTAACTGGCACAGTATGCACATGCCGTTTTCCTTCCAAGCTGCTTGATCGATACGGCATTAACCGCAGGTATGTCCCAGTCTTGCTTATGTTGAATCCTTTGAGTTTCAGCGCATCTGTCAGTTCCGCAAGGGTTTTAACACTTCGGAACCGCTCGTCCCTGCGGTTATCTTCAGCTGCTGACCCGTGGATGGTGATATCTACGATTGCTCTGAGCAACTCTGGCTGGCGTTCTTCCAGCGGCGGTCGTCCTACTGTACTGTGTGGTCGTAAATGTTCTTTGGCCTCAGGAATTTGTATGAGCAAGTTTTGCATTGTCTTCTTCTTCTCATCTCGGAATCGTTGTTGACGCTCTTGAGCCTGTACTCTGCTTTTCAGTTCCGTTTCCTTGAGTTTGCGTTCGCTCAGATACCGGGTCAAACACACTTTTCCTTCGTCCGTAAGCAGTCCAGAGTCTTCCTTCTCCCGAAGTTTGACCTAAAATAAGACACACACAAACGTCGAGGAAATGTATTTGATAGACAGAAGTTTGCGTGTACTTACGATTTCGGAGTTTATATTCGCGAGATCTGATTTCAGCTGGTCCTGGACATATGCCGGACGTTTTTTCGCTGGTGCGGATTCGTCGACGTCTTCTTTCTCGGTACGCTGAGTGTTTCTAATCAGTTCACGTTGCTGCACTGAAGCAGGCATAACTTCTTTGATTTTTGGAGTACTAGTGCTTGTCTTTCCCCAAAAGTTGAGCAACGTGCATTTTTGCAGTGTCGCTTTGGTTTGCAATTCGGATATCTTTCCGTTAACGACCTGCTCTTGCGTTTTGGAATATTCCTTAGAGTTATTCCAAATCAGAACAGCCTCATCCTGCGATTTTTTCCTGCTGTTCTGTGGATTCGCCTTAACGACCGCATTGAAGAGTCGTTGAAATAATTCGTTTTTATCCATTTATATTAATTTTGCACTGCTTTCTCACTGGACAAGCACCGAACGGTTGGCGTCAATGAAACGCAAAGTGTAAACACACAGGCGACGCACGCAGACACAAATTTGTCTTGTTTTTAAACAGTTCATTCACACACACACACCCACACACACACACACACACACACACACACACACACACACACACACACACACACACACACACACACACACACACACACACACACACACACACACACACACACACACACAGTCAGCATTAAAGTACACGAAAAAAAGGAAACCCGTAACTAGAGTAAATGTCACCCTAAACCACAATCGATCGGTTGACTAATTGGAATGCATATAAACGATTATATGCAGTCAAAGAGTAAAGCTGTTTTTTTTCTTTGAATGCATATTGCGGTTTTATTTTGGCGTTCACTTTCAATCAATAATATGGTGTAAAAAAATGAATATAATAAAGAATAATCAAAAAATTAACAAAACATTATTTATTTTCAATTAGAAACTAAAAAAAACAATACATGCACGCACATGGTGGATGGGAGATTGCGGTGAATGCGGAGCATGAGTAGGTGTATCGGTATTCTTCATATAACAGATTCCGGAAGGACAAAGTAGGCTGGCGGACTTTGAATCTCCCGCTTGTGAAATATTAATAAAACTAAACTGAAACATGAAATTCCTGGAGAAAGCTTTGGTCAAATCAATGCAAAGGTGCATTGATTCCAAAAATCTTATTTGTTTTTATCCATTAATAAGTACTTTTTGTTTTCAATAAGCAGCCTCCGTTGCAACGCTTTTAAAAACAACTAAATTTATTGTTGATTCAAAAATAAAATCGGTATTGTTTGCATGAATAATCATGGTTAAGCCGTGAGTCAACATTTAATTTGTTTTTAATCTATACAGAAACATATATGGTAAATTATGGAAAATTATGGAAAATTGCGCCAATTGATGATACAAATCGTCATAAGATACCATTCGTTTAGTAGATCACATATAAATAGTACGTCCCCATTTATCGAAGCTTTAGAATTTGGTCGGAAACCAAAAGATAGACATAATCCATTTTCCTTCAAATTTGAGATTTCTTGCACGACTTGGCCATAAAAGTGCTTCTATTATTGCTACTCCCATAAGAAACCCATGCGATTGGCCATCAAAGGAACCAAAATCTAAAACTATGGCTATTGTGCAGTGTTCCAGTTATGGCAAACGTGTTAAAAATACAAAAACAAAGTTTTGGCTCAGCAGTCCTTCAAAATATGGATTGATAGCTTTCATTTGACATATTTAAAGTGGGGTTTTCACAGAGTTTTTAAACAAAGTTCTTAACTAGTACTATAACTGGCACACAGGAAATTTTATTGGTGCAAATTTGTTATTCACGTATGATTTTTTTTTGCAAATTGGTTATTTTGTTACGTAACGATTTTAGAACCCCCCTCTCCCCCCTATGTCACAATAAGTAACGGTTGCTCAATCCCCCTCCCCCCCTTTTATGCGTTACGTAATTTGTGCACAAAGCCCAAGGGGATTTTTTTTATTATCGTACAAGTTTTGGCCGAAGGGTCTCAGATTGTTACGAAACTTCGTCCACGCGTTGGGTTCATAGATATACAAACAAAGAAAAATATTTAAATAATCAGGGTTGTCAGTTTTCCTGGAAAACGCCAATTGAAGTTTTCCGATTTTCCAGAACAACATTAACTTCAAAAATTGATTACTCAAGAACGATTCATCGTAGAGCAATTTTTTTTTCTTTTGGACTAGGAACACTGAACTAGGATAACATTTTTTTCAAAAATTCGAAAAAAATATAATCCTAAAAAATTCCTACAGTGTAGGAAAATCACTTGGAAAAGCTGGAAAATCCATTTTCTGAATTATGGAAAATCTTGAAAGAAATAATTTCTTGTTTATTATTTCATAAAATTTCATTGGTGAAATTTTGGCGATGGATTTGAGCATGTGCCCGCATATTGTAATAAAATCCTATATCCAATTCAAATTTAATTATATATTAAATTCAAATATGTTTCCTCCATAGCGATTATACTCCTCCTTGTCCGACGCTTGGGGGCGTCTATGGTCAAAACTGTAGTGCCCACTCGAAGGTTAAATGTTAAAAGTTTGAGAGACGAGAGTGGAATTGAGAGAAAGTGAGGGAACGAATCCAAGAAAAGGATTGTATACATGTTTCGTGAAGAATAAATCAGTTCTGTTTAGACTATCGAGAAGGCAACTCTATTTTTCAGTTTATTTTCCCTGCTAAGAGCAACCGTACCGATCGTTGTCATTTGCGCTGCTATTTTAGCAGCGCACAGCGCTCTCATTTTAACTTAGTCACCCATCACCACACCGGTCGTTGCTATTACAGTAATCATTCTTAGTTACTGTTCTCCACACCAGAGACATCCAAATAAGTACCAGCTAAAATTAACTGAAAACAACAAGAACAAATGACAGTACGTTTTTAAACACTTAGCTAAGCTTTTAAATTAGAAATGGACAGTTTTTTGCACCTATTATCGGCCTCCAGCAACGATGATCTGGACTTCATGAGCCGAATATTGACCCAGGCACAGTCCATGTTTCCCGGAAAAGATAAGAATGGGTTTGTGTGGGGAAGATGAAATTTAAAATTATTTATTTCAATTATTATTTTTCATTATAATTTATCATATAAACCAATTATTATAACAGTAATTTTTTGAAAATTATGTTAGATTTTTTGAAAAATATTTGCATTACTTTTAATGCTTATTATATATCTACGGTTATCTAACATTGAGAGATTCTCTCCGGTCTCGCTCTCTTTCATTTGTTACAGTGCTATTATGAAACTTTCGAGGGATTCTTTAGTACAGATCGATACACAACAGTGCTGACTAGCATACTCTACAAATAGTAGAATGAAAACCGTAAAGGTGATTGGAATATGAATGAAAGAGAAAGTAATCAAAGAGAGTCTTTCAATGTTAGATTCGCTCTAATGAAAAAAAAACCCTAGATTTATAATAAAATTAACAATTGCATTATTTAAACGAAAATATTAAATTAAAATAAAGAAGCTTAATTTCATTAAAAAGTAAACAACGATTGAATAATTTAAACGTATTTTTTTAAACAATTTTTTCAAGTTATAATTATTTAAATCAAATATATATAATATTGGCAGCAGGGTAAATGCACCCTTCGTTTTGGGGAAATGCTCCTTAAACTTTGGAAAAATGCTCCTTAGATGCGTTTGCCCGGTATAATGCAATCGGAGGTATCTTCCTTCTGGTTAGCGCTTGCCGGTTGTTTTGAAGGGTCTTAAGTTTCTTCAAGATTTTGGAATTGGAATTGGAACTTAAATTAACTGATTCATTATATTTTGAATTAAGGAAAGATAACTATTCAAAATAATTCATTTGAATTTTGTTTTCTAATAATAATTATTTTATTTATTTATTAAATATGATTGAATAAATACACGAGTCAATTTTACAATCCCAACTTTAAACATTTAGAGATTAGAGATAATGTTTGATTTATATATATATGAGGAAGTTTTAAACTATTCAGTATTATTTATTAAATTATCATTTCTAAATATATAAACTTGTATGAAATTACTAACAGCATTAATGAAAATTAAATTAATTAGGTTAATTGTTTATATTTTTTATACCAATTAATTTAACATTTAAAGTTATAATTTGCTTAGGAATAATGAAAGACTTCTTCTTAATATGACTTATTCAAATTTTTATTTTTAATTATAGTTAGTGAAACAAATTTTTTTTTTCGTATTTTATATAAAATTAAATTAAATTAAGTTAATCACTCATAATTTTTAATGAATTCTAAATAAATTATTTTATATTCGTTAACATTTTTATTTTTATTTTATTTTACGGGTAAATATTTGTGTGAATTAATTAATTAAACATTAATTAATGTTTTGATTTATTTGCAGTGATAAGTATTATGGTATTTTGTATAATTAAAAATATGAAGTACAGGTGAAATTTGTATTAGCTACCGTGGTTAAACCAATTATGCAAAAAAAATGTCTTTGTCCTAAAAAAATTTTTAAATTAATTCACATAATTATAAACTTATGAGGTTGAATTTTCAAATGTATTTACAATTTGAAAAAATATTTAAACTCAAAACTTTATACCATAAACTGGGATTAGATACCTTAATATTGATAATGAGTATACAAATACTAAAGAATTATTAGTCATGCTCACAAAAATTAATAAAAATAATATTGTTATGTAGTCTAATAAGAGGAATTTGATCTGTTATTGAGCATTCACATTGAGCCTTACAAAACCTTACCCCATCATCAGAATATATTCTTGGATAGAAGAAATTCTTAATATTATGTGACATAAAATGTCAAGGTGTAATTTAAAGAAGAGATGTATTGCAATAAATTAACTTAAATGTATATTTTTCTGATATAATAACAAACGGTAACAAACCCCTAACTGGCCCTTTTAACCAAATAGCAACCGTCTCCTGCGCTGCTATCGCGCTGCTATATTTGAGCACCCGACGCTTCCCGAGAGCCTCGCTGCTATTTTGATACCGCATTTACACTGATAGGCAAAATAAAGTGCCCACCTCATCGTTTTTTCAATTTCTCTCATTTACTTGGTTCAAATTAAAGTAAACACACTGTATTGTTTATGGAATACTGAAAAAAAGGAGTTTTACTTAAAGAAAAAAAAAATCAATTTGTGTTGAAAAAAAAAACAGTGACAAAATAAAGTGCCCACTTCATTTAGGCTACAGAAAACATAATTTAAAGTAAAATAAAAGCATTTCAATAATTGATGTGTCCTCCTTTGGCCTTCAGGACCTCCTGCAGGCGCTTCGACATGCTCTCGACCAGGTTCTTTAGGTGCTGTGGATCTAGCTCTTCCCAGGCGCGCTCCAGGGCTTCAAAATAGTTATTTTTATTGGTAACACCAGTTTTGTCAACCCTGGCATCGAGAATCGCCCACAAATTCTCGATGGGATTGAGGTCCGGGCTTTGTGGAGGCCATTCCAGCGGTTTGATCCGACAAGACCGGAAGAAAGACTTGGTCTTCTTGGCAGTATGCTTCGGGTCGTTGTCCTGCTAGAATACGAACTTCTCTTCAAGGCCCGTCTGGATCAGCGAAACCTCCAGATTTTCTCGCAGGATGTTGATGTAAGAATCTGCCGTCATTATCCCGTCGATTTTCACAATGCTTCCCACTCCACCCCACGAAAAACACCCCCAGACCATCACATTTCCTCCTCCATGCTTCATCGTGCCTTGGATGGGGCACTCCTGAAGCTCTTCTCCCGATCTGCACCAAACACGAACCCGCCGCTTTCGGTTAAACAGCTCGAATTTTGATTCGTCCGTCCAGAGAACCGTTTTCCAGAACTTATCAGCATGCTCCTTAGCAAACTTAAGCCGTTTGGCTTTGTTTGCCTTGCTGATAAATGGGCGCTTCCGGGCAAGTTTGCTATTCAACCTCTGTGCTACGAGACGGCGACGAACAGTTCGACCGGAAACTGATAACTGAAGGGTTTCCTGGATCTCGCGGACAGTTACCTTCGGGTTCTTCTTGACTTCGCGCATGATCTTGGTGTCCGTTCTCGCATCCGTTTTCCGCTTCCTGCCTCTGCCAGGGCGATCCAGCACTGATCCAAACGTTTTAAGCTTCAGAAGAATTTTGCCAACCGCTGCTTTACTGATACTGTACTTCTTAGCGACAGCCCGGTACGATTCACCGTTTTGCACATCACGAACGACCAATTTTCCGATACACAAGGGAATTGCTTTCGAAAGCACTGCTTTCTCCATTTTTTTCAATTTAATCAAATGCGATCACGTTTACAAATCTGGTGCATTGAGCCGTTTGCTTCAAAACATGTCAAAATATCAAAACATAAACAATCGAGGGGTCTTCCAATGGAAACTTATCGAAAACATATCGATTTTTGAAGTGGGCACTTTATTTTGTCACTGTTTTTTTTTCAACACAAATTGATTTTTTTTCTTTAAGTAAAACTCCTTTTTTTCAGTATTCCATAAGTGAAACTTAAAAAGAATACAAAAAATAAGAAAATAAAAAAAAATACAGTGTGTTTACTTTAATTTGAACCAAGTAAATGAGAGACATTGAAAAAACGAAGAGGTGGACACTTTATTTTGCCTATCAGTGTAGCAGCGACCGGTGCGGTGTGAAGTAATGGTGTTGCGCTGCTTAAATAGGTTTAGTACCGCACCGGTACGAGTGCTCTAAGAAAGAAAACCTCTGTTATATGGAAAGGGGACTTAACAGTGGCGACGAGGATAACATTTTAGTTCTTTTATAAGCTCCGTTATTGTCTTTTGAATATATTTTTTCCGATAGCTAGTGCGTGCAAAAGACAGTAAAATTCAAAATACTTCGACGTAAGTAGCATTTTGTTTCTAAAAGAAGAACCAGTGAAAGCATTTAGTGCAAATTTTGAGAATTGTTTTGTGTGGCTTTTGTGTAATAGTTTATTGTTCTGAGGCATTATTGGGCATATTCTTTTACCAGAACAATAGTCCTTTTAGCCATATTGATGAACAATTCCACGCGCCTCGAATAGAATAAACAATTAAGAGAACTTTTTTTTATTTACTCCGCCATCTAATTTTTTTTGCGAAACAGTGGCTTGGATTTTCATTTGATCACAATCGCACATAGCTTCATTTAGAATTTTCTAATTTATTCCTCTCACAACATTCAACATCGCTTATTTCATCTCATTGTCTTCAGAGATGGCATTTCGCACTAATGTTACGCCAGCGCGTGAGATTTGTACCTTCACAGAGGAAAAACATGCATTTCGAAGGGTTCAATTTAAGGTTAAATTCCCGAAGTTTTTCAAAAACTCCTTCAAGGTTAGACAGGTGATGTTTAATGGAACATCCCACGATAATTATATCGTCAATATAAAGGAAAGCGCATTCCGGAGGAAGACCGCTCAAGGCTATGGTCATCATCCTTTGGAAGCTGTTTGGGGAAATGTTTAGTCCGAATGAGAGCCTATTAAATTCAAAATGACCTTTTTAGTTGAGAAAGCTGTGTAATTTTTTTGACGAATAGTCCAGTTCTATCTGGTGAAAACCAGACATTAAGTCTAAAGTCGTAAAATATTTGGCTCTTCCCAGTTGATCGAGGATATCATCGATCCTGGGGAGCGGGAATTTGTCAGCAACGATTTTTTTGTTTAATCGCCTAAAATCGACTACAAGTCTCCACTTTTTAGCCTTTCCATCGCTTGATTTTTTAGGCACAAGCAAGATGGGAGAGTTGTAGGGCGATACTGATGGTCGAATAATATTGTCTTTTAGTAACTTATTCACTTGTTCATCTATCTCATCGCGATGAACTTCTGGAATACGACAATTTTTAGTATATACTGGAGTTTTATCATTTAATATTATTTCCTGTTTATAGAAATTATTGCATGTTAAACTGTCGTGCTGGAGTGCAAAAATATCGCTAAATTTTGAACATAAGTTAGTTAAGCTCTGTTTAGCTTCATTTGGGACACTGTCTGTTATCAGTTCCGTTATAAGGCGTTCTTGTCTGTTTTGTAAATTAGTTTTATCGAAAGTAAAAATATCATAGTTTTCTAAAGTTTCGTACGTCCGATCAAATGTTTTGTTTATTTTTACCATTTCAGTTGTAGTGTTTATGATTTTTATTAAATGGTTTCTGTTGTTAACTATTGATTTTGCATTAAAAACACCTGGTAAAATTTCTTTTGATTCCATGAAATAACTTCCATCAGGTTTTCCGGTGTCGATAATTCTTAAAACTTCACATCTGGGTGGTATCACAAAATATCCACCTAAGTTGTCTTGTATTGTAAATTCTATTTCTGTACCTGCATTGAAAGCTGTAAGTATCCATGAATCGTAATTGATATTGCTATGAAATTTTGTCAGGAAATCCCTTCCCAAGATTCCGTCTGTGGGGATTGGAAAATCCTCGTTAATTAACTGAAATTTATGTTGTATCGAAGTATTATTAGGACAAATGATATCGGTAGTTATTGCCCCTAGGGTTTGTAACTTGTGCTGTGTAATGCCTGAAACTGAGCAATTTTCATCAACATTTACCAATTCACTAGGATTAACAATATTTGCTTTTAGTATAGAGATATCTGCTCCTGTGTCCACTAGTAAAGTGCACACTTGATTGGAGGCAGTTAACTGGATATTTATGAAATTCGTGCAGGATGTGCTAATATTGTAACATTTTAGCGTCTCGCAATATTGGCTAGTGCGACCTGCGAGTTCTGTAAAGAAACTTGCTGGTTGGATTGTTGTGGTAGTTGAGTTGGACCAGCTGCCATGCTCGTTATGCACCCAACGTTCATAGGTTGGGGGGCAGACATGTTTTCCGGCTGAGCATAAAACACACGATTATGCGGGTGATAATTTCCTCCTCGAAAATTATTACCACCTCTGTTTCCGGATCCGTTACGATACCCATATCCACCTCTACCTCGAGATGAATTGTAATTATTTTGATTTCCATGACTGTGTCCGTGGTACGTATTGCCACCACGAGGGGTATTGCCTCGATTGTTGCGGCCGCGGTGTGCACCTCTGGCGTTATTGTAATTGTTGCCTTTGTAAAACAAGATTGTGTTGGTTGTAGGGTTTTTTTTCGTTTTCCGTTGCCTATTGCCTCAGCAAGGGTTTCGAATTTACCGGCTTTTATTATTAGTTGAGTTTCTTTATTTTTAAGTCCGCTTGCCAATGCGTTCGTACCGGCTCTAACGGCCAGTCTTGACGCAGTGTCAAGTGGAACTTTCTCTGCAACATACGCATTTTCGAGTTGCAGAGTAAATTTTTCGATTTGCTCCGTAAACTTAGCTAATTCTGAAGTTTGTCTTTCGTTGGCTAATTTAGCCAAAATTACCTCAGGTTGGAGGGTAGTCGAACATTTTGCTTTCAGCCCATCAATAATTTCTTTAATTTCCTGTGAATCGTCACCCACAGCTGATCGAGCTTTTCCCGATAGTTTCGATCAAATTACTTGAATAGCGGCTGCCTTGTTTGCATTAGTGATGATAGTATCCAATGCCTTAATTGCGGCGATCGTTCTGTTTAACTTGTCACTGCTTCCGTCGAACTCGGGAATGAGTGTGGAAGCGGTTTTAATAGTATCTAAAATTGACGTCATTGTGGCATTTAATCTTTTCGTTAAAATAATAGCGGTTGCTGCCGCTTTAAATGAAATAAGCTTTAATTTGCTTTTTTGGTCTACCAGTTGCTTAATTTATTGGTATATTTTCAGTGCCTTTTGGTATATTAATTCATCGTCTGGATTATTGGTAGTTTCATTCATATTGGCAATTTTCCGAATAAGATCCTTTGCTATATTTGATTTTTTTGTTAATATTCTTTGCGATGACCTTAAATTTTCTGTTGATTTTAGGAATTCATACACGTATTTTAATTTACTGTATGTATCTTTCATTTGGATTTGCCTATTATAATAAATATATAAAAAAAAAATTGATGGATAAACTCACTCGGTATTTACGCTGCTTACTTCCGTATTTGCTGCTTTGGACTCATCTTCCGGTTAATTTTTTGGTGATTCTTATGGTCAAGCTCCGCTGCTTTCGTTGTACTCATAAAATAATTATGTCACTTCCGTTGCACTCGTACAATAATCATCTCGCTTCCGCTGCACTCGTTCAATAAACATCTCGCTTCCTCGTATTGGTATGTTGTAGTATTGGTTTCCGACGGGATTACTGATATCCCGTTCGTGCACTTTTAGTCTATTTCTTATTGTTCCCCGGCGTATTTCCGTAGGCACGCATTTGTGCTGTAAAATTTTCTTTGCGTTGCTTACGACGTTGATGCTTTCTTATGGTTGGTCACAAAACTAGTGACAGTGTAAGTAACTGTTAACGTTCTACTAATGTTCATGTGTGCAGATTTTGAACTTTCACGGCAATGTCTAATTTCCACACATCAAACTTCACTTTTACTTCGTCTGTTTTTAAATGGTAGTTAGATCAGAGATCGTTTTCGCAGCTTTTAGAGCCTGCGCACGGGAGTGTTCTTTGTAGATTTTGTACATGGTTATGAGCAATTGCACTGAGGCGATCACAAGTATTATCGTGAGCTTGAATTCATGTTATGAGCAATTGCACTGAGGCGATCACAAGTATTATCGTGAGCTTGAACTCATGCTGCTTATGCTGCTCTGCGCGAATTTCCAGCCTGTTTAGAACTTGGACCTGGGGGTCCCCGGAGTTATGTGATTCTTTCGATTGATCAACGATTAACGAAGGGCACTATTATAACTTGTTTTCTGGTCTTCGTAGATTTGGGGGAATTGATCGCTTCACACTGATTATCACTTCGTTTGTTCACTGATGTAGTTATCAGTTAACGCAGAAATTCAGCATCTTGTCATTTGCACTTATCACTTGTTACAAAAATATTGTTAGTGGTGCTTAACTTGATGCACTGTGTTGGAGAAGGCGGTTTTTTCGTCACTGGGCGCCATGTGGGCATATCATCGTCACTGATTTTGGATACTGTACCAGTTGAGTGTAAACTTAGGAATAATCTTTATTTCAGTATTTGGCTTAACCTAAACTCCTATTTACTGGAGGTACTTGAAGTCTTTATGTATTTATCAGCCAATCGGTGATCGATGCAAAAGGTGGGAGAGAGCTAAGTATAGAGAGAGAGAGACCGCATGGTCAGCACTGACGCGCTGCATGAAGCTTGGGAACGAAATGGCTTGGGAACAACCATAAAACAATGAATCTGTAAAATGACACTTTCATGGGAAAGTGTCTATGCAATGCAGTTACCGTGGGTCGATGACTGACGAGGGTTTTGACTTTGAATCAGCATGGCGCAACTTATGCGTTCTGCTATTATTGAACAGGATTCGATGCCAAGTTTGATGCACATGCCACAGTAGATTTTTTTTTTTTTAAAATTTTTAGTTTGAAAAATTTTAATTAAAAAAAACAAAAATTGAAAATATTGTCTGATATTTTAAGTTGAAATTCTAAAAATAAAATATAAGTTGTATTACTTATCGAATTACTTAAGGGTGAAGGATTGTAGTGACAACTCGAAGGTTAAAGGTTAAAAGTTTGAGAGACGAGAGTGGAATTGAGAGATAGTGAGAAAAGGAATCCAAGAAAAGGATTGTATACATGTTTCGTGAAGAATAAATCAGTTCTCTTTAGACTATTGAGAAGGCAGGTTTATTTTACAGTTTATTTTGTTTTGCTAAGAAAGAAAACCTCTGCGATATAGGAAGGGGACTTAACAAAAACAAATAAACGCATAATGCTATTTATTTTGCAGACTTTCTAAGACATGCGTCTTTAGCCATTCGTTTTATGTTGCCACCTATATCATCACATGGATCTTTCCCGTAGACGTTGGAAAAAGTGCCATTGTGCTCTTATTTGGAAATCTTTTTCATAGCTGCACAAATTTTTAAAATTTGGCTTGCTTTTGTACTGTTCTGCACAACCATCTGAAAGGTAAACTATTTTTTCATTAACCGGAAATTTGGCTTTTAATTTCTTTGTTAATTAAAATTTTCTTTGTAAAGCATTAACTGAAATTGGTTATGCTTTTTTATATCAGCTATTATGATGTTGCTTAAAACCTTAATGGAAGACCCATCATTATAATGAACAACAAAGTAATGACATTGAATATAATGTTATGTGATGCACGAAAAGTTTAGCGTTTTATGACGCATCAGATTGAGGGTTAGAGTTGTCTAATACTTCATTATATAAACTGATTATATGAAACATAATTGAAAAACTAGGAAAATTTAAATTAACACTTCACTTGATCACTTTTGAGCATGAGCATGATTGACCGCCCACGAATGCAATTCCGTTATTGCCAGATCAGCTGTATTTGCACAAAGAACAAACAGATGATGTTTGGGACTAACATACATCTTCAATGTGTAAAAACTGGTGACCTATTATAAAGCAATACCGGCGCCGGCCGTTCCCGAATGCGGGTCAAGTAGGGAATGGGAAGGAACGTGTTGACATGATACTCGCTTTGAAGGAAGCCGAGAAATCCTCTGCAATTCCACGAGAAATCATAGGGGTGTTGGATAGTTGGGGAAAGGTTAGCAGCAGTGTTCGTTTTGGTTAACAATACGCTGAAAGTATGTAGCACTATCCGCCAAAAGCAATGGACCGCTCCAATGTGACTGAAAAGAGACAAGCATAAAGAAAAACAAAACAAAACAAAATAGACAAAATAAAATATGGAAGAAATAATTGTTTTGTTGCTTTGCAAACCAGCTCTCCTCGATGTCCTAGATGGTAAAGTCCTGCTGGACCCTCAGCTGCTGCCGTCGGCACTCATCCACATCAACCCGGCCGTCGCCGACGTGTCGGAAACCTTCCGGTATTAACGTGATATCTGTGTCTAATACACTCTTCTTGCACCGATTAATTTACAAACTAAGCCTTTACACCGAATCAAAATTCACTTTGGCACGGTGGTGGTATTTTTCTCTAAAATCTAGTTCTAGATATTGGCACTTGGTTGCAGGAAACAGCATCAATAAGAAAAATAAACTCGCTTATGATCTCTAACTTTTCACGGTTGCTAAACAACACAACAGCGCAATTGATTGTATGCAGTTTTCTGAATGAATCGCGAGCACGGCGCGATCCCGCGACACGCAACACTCTTCTAACTTCGGCTCACCGGAACCAATTTCACACGCACACTAATAATCCGCGACGCAGGTGCTACTGCCGCAGACGTCGTTGTTGTTGTTGTTGCCGCTGATGCGATGCAAACTACTGCCAATACACACAACCACGAAACTCTCTATACGGTAAGCTTCCTTTACCCTTTACTTACTTTATAAATACGATTTATTATTATTGTTATTCCCCCTGTGGAAATTTTTACCCATTTAACGTACGGTGTACGGTGAAATGGGTTAAAACATATCACAGAAGGATTAACAATAATAATAAATGGTACCCATTAATGGCTAAAGGAAGCTTACCGCGTATCTTTGGCATCCAGGATGGAGGAATAAAAAAAAACCAATCCTCCAAACTCACACCAACACCACTGCGTTTCACCCAAAAAGTGCGCAAACGCGAGCGACAGACAGAGAGCGATAGAGAAAGAGAGAGAGAAAGAGAGAGAGAAAGAGAGAGAGAAAGAGAGAGAGAAAGAGAGAGAGAAGAGAGAGAGAGGAGAGAGAAAGAGAGAGAGAAAGAGAGAGAGAAAGAGAGAGAGAAAGAGAGAGAGAAAGAGAGAGAGAAAGAGAGAGAGAAAGAGAGAGAGAAAGAGAGAGAGAAAGAGAGAGAGAAAGAGAGAGAGAGAGAGAGAGAGAGAGAAAGAGAGAGAGAAAGAGAGAGAGAAAGAGAGAGAGAAAGAGAGAGAGAGAGAGAGAGAGAGAGAGAGAGAGAGAGAGAGAGAGAGAGAGAGAGAGAGAGAGAGAGAGAGAGAAAATATTTCTTCACCACTTTTCAGAACTTTAAGCGACGGAAAATACGACTTCCACAACGTACGCGATTTCTGCTAGCCTGGAGAACAGTTTTCAGGCGCTTTCGAGTGCGATTTCACCCGCACAGTACGGACTTTTTCGCGAGCACAGGGTCGATGTGTTTCCTTCCTCGAGACGATACCGCCATTTTTCATTAACACTTCACTTGATCACTATTTCTAGCAAATTCCGTTTAATTCCACTACAGATAGCTTATCTTTTGACAGATAGGCCTATTTCGTCTGCGACTTACAGACTTCAAATAACTGGTCAAAATTTCATTATGATTAGATAATCCTTCATGGAGATATGACCAAAACAATACTTGAGAGCACATAATTGTTAGATGAAAATATACTCGTTGCAGTTCAAAACCGAACAAGACCACTCACCCCAATCGATGCCGCTTGCATTCTATTGTTCAGCATCTGGTACGTTGTATAGCACATACTGCGGACTAGCCACACTATGTGACTCTATAGAATTAGAGCAGGATCGATTGGCTCGAGTGGTCTGGTTTTGAACTGCAACGAGTATATTCGAAAATTACACAAAGTCTCCATTTACTATAACTACACAATATTCAACGAACATGTACTTATTAAACATCTTGAATCCATATCGATAATCAAAATTGACGCTTAGGATTGTCTAGTAATTCATTCTATGGACTGATTATGTGGAATTTCCAATATTTATGTAATATCCCCTTTTATTTCACATCGAGAAGAAATTACATCAATGTTATGTTTATCCAAATGTTCGGAAGCAAAATCAATCATGTTTTTCGAGTTGAATTTTTTGCAAGATCTTAAAAAACAAGCCTCTGTACTATCTTCACATACAACTTTATCAATCAAAAAAGTACTTGTATCGGCTGTAAATTAAAAAAGCAATTTGTATTATTCAAAGCATCAAACAAGAATCTCATATTTTCGTGTATCATATAAACACAAATATTCATTGCTGATGAATCATTCGTATAAATACTTTGTTTAGGCCTAAGTTTCCAAAATGAGGTAAATAAAACAGATTCCTGTTCATTTTGGCATAATTTTTAATACTGTTTATATAATGTATTCAATAGTGCAAGCAAAATGCGCTTTTGAAAGTTTCGACGAACTCCATTGGATAATTTTACAGAAATTGTATTGTATGTGTTAAGAAAATATTTTTTTCAAGATTGTCCTTTATTCAGAAAATGGGTTTTCCAGATTTTCCAACCAATTTTCCTACACTGTGGAAAATTTAGAGGGAAATTTTTATAAGATATATTTTTTCCGAATTTTTGAGAAAATTTCATTATAGTTTGAAAAAAAAATCCATAAACACAGCGGAATCGGACATCTGCCGGCCACTAGCCCAGCATTATCATCTACCGCAAAACACGAACGAAATCAATGGTGAATTTATTCACCAAATGTGCCAATTTTATCACACTTAAATGAAATCCACACAATATAAATGTGTTGCTAAAAAAAACAATAGCGACATCAAAACGACAAATGTTTGATGGACTTTTGTAAATTGGTGGGTCACGTAATAAAAATAACCATAAAATTACTTATCAATAACAAACAATAATAACTAAATCTATTGCCGACCACGAATCTTATTGTTCATCTATAAGACACAACCTACACGAAACCCACGGATCTTCTTCCTACGAAACGCTCTCATTACAAGGCAAGACATGAACAGTGAGCATTACATAAGGATTTCCGTCTGATGGTTTGTTAAAAATTGGGTTAGTAAACTTTTTTAACGTAGGACTACGTTTCTCTTCTCTATACCGGGTGTAATTTCAAAATTTTGAAAAATTAGAGCGTTACGCAAAAGTGAAAGGTTTTTGAACGCTAATTACTCTCGTTGGACTGAACAGAATGACTTGATTTATACAGCTTTTGATCAGAAATACTTACAAATCTTTCGAATTAAATTTTCATTTGCATAAGTAGTTCAACTTTTGCTCCCATACAAATGTGCATACGAACAGGTTGAAAATATGTTTTTCCCTTTCCGGGTCCTCAAAAATGGGTAACAAATGGTTCAAATTGTCTTCTTATTTTTATTTCACTAGGTTTCATTCCATGATTAATACAGCCATAGCCCATAGCCATAGCCATAGCTGCAAATCTATTTTGCCTTGTTGTGGGTATCTGGTTTTATAACTGAAGCCCGTCCCCTCTTACGAAATTTGCTTCGTACTGCATCTTTGTGCCTCTTTTTTTTCAGGCAATGCTATCAACGCCAGTATAAAGCACACGATTTGAACCAAAATTATTTCATAGGCATATTCAAGTTCGATTGAGCGGCACGTACGGTTGTGTTTATCGCTCTCTCGTTATGAGGATTTTTTCTCGTTTTTTTCTATCTCATCCGTTTACTCGCGATTGCGTATCTGGCTCGCAAATTATTGCCTGCGCTTGCTCATCTACAAGCCAGAAAGAAGCGCTGCAAAGTTTTACAAGTTTCCCCGCTCGACCTATTGCCGTGGCAAAGGGTCGTAAAACTAGATGCTCTGCGTGGGCGGCATCCGCTGCCGAAGCCATACCGATGCCGGGCACCTTCCAGCGGAAAACGATGTTTGTGCCAAATAGATAACTAGAATCATCCCATTATCTTGCCGTCGGCTATTCAAAATGACAAGGAGTTTAATAAACTACTATGCTGTCTTGAATACAGCACATGATGGTGTCCTGCTGGCCAAATAAACCGAATATATAACAAAAAATTCTAGCGCGTATCATTGCCACTGTCCTTTTCCGGACGACCAATAAAATTTTACAATAAAAGAGTTTGTGTTTTATATTATCAAAAACTGGACATTTTGGATTGTTTGAGGCATTCAGTCGAGAGTGGTAAATTCGACAGATATTTTTCATTAAACCCGAACTGAAAAACGTAAGCAATGGCTCAGTATGTAGAAAACTTCATATGAAGGGACAGGTCAAAGCAAAGTAAGAAAAACATTTAAATATTTACCAACCATATGTATAAATTAGATGATTCCATTATTACTATACACCAACGCGGTCCTACTTGAACCTAGCGGTTATATCCCTGATATAATCCCACTCTGTTTTTTTTTATTTCTTTATTTATTCTAAATTTTACATTATTTTACATTCATATACTATCCTAGGTGCTCCTGCTTAGTAATTACCATTTCAACCTTATATGCTATCATTTATATCAAATTGTGTTAATATTATTTTTACCTTATCTATGCAGTATTTTTAACAGGGTTTTTTTTGCCTGCGTGTAAGAATAACAGTTGATTTCTTAAAACTAGTTCTTATCTATAGAGAGAATTGATCATTGCAATTGCAGATTGCAATGATTTTTGTCTAAAATTATGAATTATTTTGTTGGACATTTCTTCTAGAGTCTCAACGCTTGAAATTCTATGTAATTCAGCAGAACTGAACCAGGGTGGCAGCTTTAAAATCATTTTCAGAACTTTGTTCTGAATCCCTTGAAGTGCCTTTTTCCTAGTAGCACAGCAACTAGACCATATTGGCACAGCATAAAGCCTGGCCGGTCTAAAAATTTGTTTGAATATTAGAAGTTTGTTCTTCAAACAAAGTTTGGATTTTCTGTTTATAAGAGGATGTAAACATTTTATATATTTATTACATTTGGCTTGAATGTCCTCAATGTGATCTTTAAAAGTTAATTTTTTGATCAAGTATCAGTCAAAGATATTTTACTTTATTTGACCAAGAAATTGGAACTTTATCCATAGTGACCATATGACTATTGCTTGGTTTCAAAAATGCAGCTCTAGGCTTGTGTGGGAATATTATATGTTGAGTTTTGGAAGTATTAAGAGAAATCTTCCATTTTTGAAAATAATCTGTAAAAATATAACATAAGACTTTTTCTTTTAGCGGAAATGCCTGTGTCATCAGCAAAGCAAGATTTTTGACAGCCCTGAGGTAAATCAGGGAGATCTGAAGTGAAAATGTTATAAAGTATTGGCCCAAGAATGCTACCTTGAGGAACACCAGCTCTAACAGGCAATTGATAAGATTCAGAATTCTGATAATTTACTTGCAAAGTTCTATCAGTTAAGTAGTTTTGAACTAATTTCATGATATAAAGCGGAAATTGAACTTTTTCAGTTTCGCAATCAAACCTTCATGCCAAACGCTGTCGAATGCTTTTTATATGCCTAGAAGAGCAACTCCAGTGGAGCAGCCTTCAGCTTTGTTTGAATGAATTAAATTTGTAACTCTCAAAAGTTGATGCTTAGTTGAATGCCCATGGCGAAATCCAAACTGTTCATCAGCAAAAATTAAGTTTGAATTGATGTGAACCATCATTCTATTCAAAATTATTTTTTCAAAAAGCTTACTTATTGAAAATAGCATATTGTCTGGCTTCAAAATAGGTACGACTTTTGCATTTTTCCATTTATCTGGAAAGTATGCCAGATGAAAACATCTGTTAAATAGTTTTACCAAGAAAGACGAAGTACTCTCAGGGAGTTTTTTGATGAGGATATAGAAAATTCCATCATCATCTGGTGCTTGCATATTTTGAAATTTTTTAGTTATAGTTTTTACTTCATCCAAATCAGTTCCCCGAAAATCATGAAAAATATTTTCTTGAGAGAAAATATGCAGATACTCCCTGGAAACCTGATTCTCAATAGGACTAGTAAGACCATACTGAAATTATGGGAGCTCTCAAACTGCTTAACAAGCATGTTTAATCAACATTTGATTTGACTTCCGGGCACCGGAGATATCACGGATACTTTGAGGTTATGTCAAATGTGCTAATTTTCTGCAGCTCGTTTTTTTTATGTTACTTGAAAATCGGAAATATTATATTTTTTTCAGAAACAAGAATTCATAACAAGTCTGTCAGTGGTTAAAAATCGTGAATCGGCCTATAAACAACCGAGATATGGCCATTTCCGTAAAATGTAGTTTTTTACCCTATTGCCTGACACTTCTTATGTTGAAAAACTCCTTTTTAATTTATCTGTAACTCTGCGTACCCTTAACCAAATTAGATGCAACTTTTTCCATACGATTACAAATTTATCCTAGTTTTTGGAAGAGTAGCGGACATTTCGTTATTTTCCGTAGTTCCGGATTCATTATCGGGAATCGTGAAGGAAGTACCCTACCAGTGTAATGGCCAGAGTTAGAACTGTATCAAACCTGGCTTGCGACATATCAAACTTCATGATTTTACAAACCAATACCACTGGTAGTCAACCTGAGAGTATTCTTTCACATTGGCCACACCTGGTGACGTTCCGGATTCCGGGTTCCCCCAGGGAAGTGGCCAGATTTCGAATGATGTCAAACCCTGGATTGCGACACATCAAACTTCATGATTTTACAAAACAATACCACTGGTGGTCAACCTGAGAGTATTCTTTCACATTGGCCACACCTGGTGACGTTCCGGATTCCGGGTTCCCCCAGGGAAGTAGCCAGATTTCGAATGATATCAAACCCTGGCTTGCGACACATCAAACTTCATGATTTTACAAATCAAGATTACTGGTGCTCAACCTGAGAGTTTTCGGTCACATTGGTCAGACCTGGTGACGCTCCGGGATCCGGGTTCCCCCAGGGAAGTGGCTGGATTTAGAACGATGTCCAACCTGGCTAGCAACACATCAAACTTCATGATTTTACAAACCAATACCACTGGTGGCGAATCTGAGGTTTCTATTGTGGGCATCAGGATTCAATGGCAAATTATTCAAACATAGTTTCGAAAATATATAAAAGTTCGGATATGCTAACAATAATTCAGTTATTTTGATTAGATAGATCGTTTCAAAGGAAAATCGCGTTTAATAAGGCGTGGGTCCACCATTCGCATTCAAAACGGCTAGGATACGCCTAGGGATGGAATCGTGCAATTTTCGGATTGTTTCGATAGGTATTTTATACCACTCATCGATCAAAACCTTCTCTAACGCTTTTAGAGACGATGGTGGTGGAAATACACTTCTCACGCGTGCTTCTGATGTAGACCAAAGTGGCTCGATAATATTGAGGTCTGGTGACTGTGCTGGCCAATCAAGGTGATGAAAGTCTGTGTCATGCTCTTCGTACCACGCCTTTATGATTTGAGCAGTGTGGATTGGAGCGTTGTCATCTTGGAAGATTCCTCTGCCATCAGGAAAGATTGTCTTCATCATTGGCAGCACCTGTTGGGCAATTGTGTTATTTTAAGTATATTGTGAAGGTTTTCTAAAAAATACCTGGTCATCCAATATTTCTTGATAATCTTTGGCCTTTATTTTTCCCTTCATAGCAACTAAAGGCCCAAGAGAATGCCACGATATTGCACCCCATACCATAACTGACCCCCCGCCATGTTTAACGGTTGGCAGAAGGCAGCCAGGGTTGTAGGCTTCTCCAGGAGTACGCCATACGTACTTTCGACCTGTAGTTGGAAACAAGGTAAAAGATGATTCATCCGACCACACAACTTGGTTCCATTGATCTGGCGTCCATTCGTTATGATCCTTGCACCAGCGCTTCCTGTTTACCGCGTTTTGCGGTTTTATTAGCGGTTTAGAAATGGCCGCACGAGCGTAAAGATTCATGTCGTGCAGCTCCCTTCGGACAGTTGATGTAGAAACTGGTTCTTGAAGCGCATTGTTCAAAGCAGCAGTTGTTTTAACACCCCTAATGCGTCTGTTTGCTTTGACTATGCGCTTCAACGAACGTTGCTGCCGGTCATCCATCTTCTGCTTCCGTCCACAGCTACTTTTATCAGGCGATGTTTTTCCATGTTTTTTATATTCCGACCAGAGATCGAAATTCTCACTCAGCTGGGTGAAAACCATGCTCTCTCTCAAGCAGGTTGTCGATGAGTAGCGAACCGTTCACATTTTCATCTCTCCTTTTTCGCCGATAATTCATTATCCTCTCTCTTGCATATGCGAAAATATCGCTCTGCAAAATTCAACGAAAATATTTTCTCATGTCACATTTTTCACTGAAAACATCCTACCTAGATCGTATAAGAGGAGCAAAAACCAAAAATAAGGCCAAGCCGGTGCACACTGGTACCGCCATGGACCATTAATGAAAAACTGGTGCATGGACCATAAATGATAAATGAAGACTGGTGCATTTTCAGGTGTCAAAAAGTAAGTGAAAAATAATTATCGGCATCAAGGATTCACTGAACAAGAAACGATTTATCAGCTACTCATGCTCTCCGAAAATTATAAATCGCTGGTGCTTTTCTCGCGAAAACTGCTGTGAGCGTATAATAGTCTCTCGCTTCTCATATTCTCATCTGTTTCTCTAAGCGGGTGAAAAAGGACGTTTCTCTTCTCAAGTAGGCGAAAATTTCGGTCTCTGATTCCGACATTATCCGGCAAACTGTGGCCCTGGCAACACCAACCAGTTTGCATGTTTCAGCGATCGAAGCACCGGCTTCTCGAGCACCGACTATACGGCCCCGTTGAAATTCCGTAAGCTCTAATGGCATTTCGAACTGCACACTTCAGCACTTAACCTTGATTTGTCCCATGCGCAAGCACTCAATCCTGTCACCTTTTGTCTTCTTCTATGCAAACATGTACACGGATAAAAAATAATACCCAATTTGAGTTCTATTCCGCCAGGTCGATGGTTCCGTACGCCAAATTAATTTTGAGTTATTTTTCAATAAATTTTGAGTTATTAATTTTGAGTTATTTTTAGTTTAGGTATTGTTTTGTAAAATCATGAAGTTTGATGTGCCGCAAGCCAGGGTTTGACATCATTCGAAATGTCCGCTACTCTTCCAAAAACTAGGATAAATTTGTAACCGTATGGAAAAAGTTGCATCTTATTTGGTTAAGGGTACGCAGAGTTACAGATAAATTAAAAAGGAGTTTTTCAACATAAGAAGTGTCAGGCAATTGGGTAAAAAACTACATTTTACGGAAATAGCCATATCTCGGTTGTTTATGGGCCGATTCACGATCTTCAACCACTGACAGACTTGTTATGAATTCTTGTTTCTGAGAAAAATATAATATTTCCGATTTTCAAGTAACATAAAAAAAACGAGCTGCAGAAAATTAGCACATTTGACATAACCTCAAAGTATCCGTGATATCTCCGATGTCCGGAAGTCAAATCAAATGTTGATTAAACATGCTAAAACTAGAATAAATTCCCCGTCGAACGCTTCTAGTTTCATCAAAATCGGTTAATTATTCACCGAACTGTATCACTTTGAATCTGGACAAAATTTTGCTAGTTTCTCCTTTTTGATCATCCCCTGTATGTAGGTAATGTTAGTACCAACAAACACGTGAATTGCATATTTCCCGAGTTATTTTTCAAACGGAGGTATCTGATTTTGTAAACAAAGAGTGGAAGTAAGATTCAATCGCAAACTTCTCAAAGCTCTCAGCACCCTCACAGATAGAAGCATCACCCTCACGTTAGGGAAACGTTATTCCTTGTGTTGGTGGCCCTAGTTTGCATGAAAGTGCTAAGGGTTTCAAGAATTTAACGTTTGAACCTTACTTCCCCTGTTTGTTTACAAAAAATCCCACGACAACACCCCCCAACCCCCCCCCCCCCCCCCAACCATCACCGACGCGGCGCTCTGGAACCGCGGGATGTTTATGTGGGACGGGGGAATGCTTGAAAACTTCGGCGCCCACAGCCGATACTTTTGGACATTGTGCGGCTGTTGCAAGACAAAGAGTTTCTCATCAGAAAACATGATCTCCTGACCTGCGTGCCGCGAAAGTTTGGCTCTGTCCAGCCTCTTCTTCGTTGTAGTCTTGCGTTTCTTATACGGCTTGTATCCCAGGTCCTTCTTCATGATGGTGTGGGCAGTCCCGATCGACACATCCAGGTCAGCAGCGGTCTTCTGGATCGAGCGGTTCATTTTTCGACGAACCCGCTCTCTCATCACATGGTGCGCACCTACACATGGTGCGCACCTACACAACGATGAAAAGTTGTATTCGAACTTATTGAACACCCTGTACGTATTTACAGAATAAATCTGACATCCACTGGTTTGTTACTGCAAAATAAAAATTAGGTATGTAATATATGTTAATGGTCCTGGAAAAGTTGAAAAACAGTAGATTAGTCCAATCGACAGAGATAAAATAAACAAATTTTTTTTTTTAGATTCAACAGTTTATTCTACAGACTTGTTTTCAAAAGTTTTCCTGATGCCGTTCTAGTTACATTTCAAAGATAGCAATTTGAGTGATCGAAGTTTGATGATATCTGAAATAAATTGAATTTCTCATCATAATCAAATTATAGTCATAATCAAAAATATTTAAATAGAATTATTTAGAAATGCTAAGATGATCCCAAAGCGTGCTGAAATTATGAATTCAATGAGAATGAATAATATACTATGATGTTCACGAGCTTCACTCACTTTTCTATTGTCAAATAGACAACATTTCCCAGGCTAAACCAATCAGCGTCTCCATGTCTCAGTGTAAACGCTATGCCGAAAACCTATTTTAGCCTTAGTGTTTATCATGTTGCTCCATGCTAAAAGAACAATCTTTAATAATCCACCTAAAATTGCAATTGAAGAATTTGGTAAAATTATAGTCTCTAGAAGCCTTTTTTATTCTATTGATTTCCAAGCTCATCACTTTAGTACCAACTGAGGGAGACTTGATCCTATACCCAATGATTTCATCATCTCCAATCCGTTCAACCAATCGCAATGTTTTGTGATACTGGCGAAATATTATATTTTGAGATTACTCAATTGAAACGTCTTCCAAATTTGGTAGATCTACAGGCAATCGGTCGGTAACCACCTGGTACCTCATAGCAAGATGTTTAGAGGTGAACCGGAAGATTCGAGGCATTTTTCAATAGGTGATTTAGATAGAAACTAAGGGAATGTTTAACCTTTAGTTATGTGTAGTAAAACTAGCAAAAGAGTGGTGAGAGTTGAAATTTCTGCTGCTAAGCAAAGTTTGTGTTCAATTATTTTAGCCATGAAATATGTGTAAAATTGCTGTGGTCCGGATGGTATTTCCATATATTTTGTTGAGCAAAATTTACTGCAGAGAAACTGTCTTACGGTCAAGATCTTCCGGAATTTAAAGTTATTTTTTTTAGTAAGAATCAATTCAGTTTTGTAGAATATCTTAAAATATCAATGTTCCTGATATGCTTTTTATGTGCGTTAATTTGATATTCCAAAATCGTAATTTTTATGTAAACTAACGATTTCGTCTCTTATTTCTACATTGAAAGTGCATGACCCTATATGTTATTAATGTTATCTTTTATGTGGGCCGTGACAGGTCCCAACTAGCGCATGCCATCCGCTTGTTGTGGTGTAGTCATAACCCAACCACCCAACGCCTACTGTGTTATTCTCTATAGGTACCAGCTCTTTCGAAACACCCCTTAGGAGGTTGAAAGATTGAAAAAAAAAACTAGAAGGGACAGTTCAATGAGGTCTATTTTATTTATTTTATTTTATTTTAATATAGGTCAACGGATAAAATGTTTATCCAAATGACAATGAACTATGTTTTAATAAAAGGACAGCTACGATTTAAATCAACAAAAACAGTCCACGGGAAGAGTTGCACTTATTTAGTTTGCACTTATTTAGTCCACGGGAAGAGTTAAAGTTAAATACGTGGTAGACACTATTAAAGTATTGAGTATTGATATCAAGAAGACTAAGTAGCTTGGAGCAATCGATGTGCCCTTGCAAGAGGTCGCCGATGAAACACACCTTAGCAACGTTAATAGTAGCTTCAAGTTGATAAGCTTGCAGCGACTTTCGTAGCTTGGAAAGTTTCGTGGGTCGCACCAACGCAGATGCCGCAAAGCAAAATGAATAAATCTTCTCTGAACGGCTTCTATCCTCAGGGTTGCGTTTTGGTAGAATGGAGACCAGACGACGGCGGAATATTGGGCGAACCAAGGAAAAATATAATGCCTTGAGGCAGTACACGTCCTTGAAGCTTTTAGCAAAACGAAATATAAATCCTAGCTGCGAAGAGGCCTTAGAAACAATGTAAGCAATGTGATCCTTGAACGTCAATTTGGAGTCAAGCATGACTCCCAGATCCTTAACTGTCGTTTCACGCTTCAATTTCGCCTCTTTTATGGTGTAGTCGTAGGAAAGCATCACCCGTTTTCGCCCGAACGATATGACCGAGCACTTGGACACATTTAGTGCCATCCTGTCGAGCCTGCACCAATCGTCGAACGCATCTAACTCATGTTGCAGACAGTGAGCGTCATGACGGCCATTTATTATGTAGTAGACCCAAGCAACAAACAAGTCTTATAACGGTTGAAAATACTTTTATTTGACTATATTTGGTTATATAGAAGTTTACTCAACATCAAATCATGAAGATGTGTTACTCGGGGAGCTTCAGGTCGTCCGCATATGAGAGCATGAAAATTTTGAGGATTATGTTCACGTCGTTCATATACAGCAGAAAAAGGAATGGCCCCAAGTGGCTGCCTTGAGGAACTCCAGATGTAACGGGGAAAGGTGATGAAACATAGTCGCCAATCTGTACAGACGAAGACCTGCCAGTCAGGTAGGAACGAATCCAAACTAGAAGATTATTGTGGATACCCATTGTGTCGTCCTTCGCAATGACAATCTCATGGTTCACTTTATCAAAAGCAGCGGAGAGGTCGGTGTATATGGCGTCTACTTGATGGCCATGTTCAATCTCACGAATAATAAACGAAGTAAAGGCAGTTAGATTAGTCGTTGTGGATCGCTTTGGCATAAATCCGTGTTGATCCTGCGAAATAATATGCGAGCAGTCCTGAATCAGCTTTTCCAGAACAATTAGTTCGAAGAATTTAGAGATGGCACTCAACGCAGCAATTCCGCGGTAATTAGTGACAGTTTGCATCCTTTTGTGTGAATAGGGAAAACGAAAGATTCCTTCCAACGGTCAGGGAAAACGCCTGAAGACAATGACAAGTTGAAAATTTTGGCTAAAGGCATCGCAAGAGTATTAAGACAGCGTTTCAGGACCAGTGAGGGAATGCCATGAGGACCTGTTCCAGTAGATGATTTAAGCTGCTTTCCGGCGGAAACCACTGTTACACTTTCGACGGAAAATGAATTTCCGAGTAGAGACATACGAGGAACGTTACTCGTGGCAGCTGCAATATCCCGTTCATTAAGAATTTCGTTGGAAAAAAACACTGCTGAATTGCGTGCGAAATAAATCGGCGATATCTTCGATTGAGTTGGCATCTGAAACGCCATCTGTCATATTAGAAGGCAATCCCGTTTCTTTCCGTTACTCGTTTACCTGACGCCAGAAACTCTAGGATTCGCTTTGAGACGACCCTGCAGCTGTTTCTGATGGGCATTAAACAAGCAGTTGTTAAGACATTTGTAGTTGTTATTGGCAAGCTCGTAGTTAGCCTTTGTACAATCTGTATGATATTTGCTACGTTTCCACAGGGCAGCCCTTTTCAGTCGTTTCAAGTGTTTGAGTTCGGAATTTGACCAAGCAGGTCTCGCAGGCGTACGGTTGATTTTTTTCGGCACGAACTGGTCGATAGCGTAAAGCAAAACGCCACACATAGTTGAGGCAGCGAAGTTTACATCCCCGTTACCGAGCGTCTCATTCCAGTCCATTCTAGCAAGGAAGATTTCCATTCCCGCGAAGTCAGCTTTGTTGAAGTCGTAGTAGACGTTTTCGGCGTAGTCTTTGAAGCTTTCCACAGGGTTGATCTCCAGCTTAACAAGAAGAGGTGGGTGATGCCTGCAATTTTTGACGAGCGGTTCAGGTGCTTGGAGAAATTCCGTCCCAGTTCTTCACAAATAAAGCAAAGATCAAGTAAACGGTTGTTTGCATTTAAAATGCCATTCATTTGTCGGAGTCTTGCAGTGGAGTACACGTCTAGCAAGGTAATCGATGCTGGTCTAAACGACGAACCTGAATTGGTCTAAACGACGAACCGGGAAAGCTGAACCCATTAGTATCGCTTATCCACGATATGGTGCTGAGATTAAAATCACCCAAAATGACGATGCTGTCATTAGCTCCCATTTGAGAGATGATCCAAACCCGAGAAATCATGTGTTTGTCGATTCGGCTGCTGTCGTTAACGCGATCTGGAGGAACATTGATCACGCAAATAAAAGGGTACCACGTTGTGTGTATATTGCGACCCACAGATGCTTAGTCGTCGAATTTTCAAGATTTAAAGCTGGAGCGAACGGCCAACAAAATCCCTCCACTGGAGTACTTGTTGCTGTTCAGAGTCGATCGATCTAACCGATAGGTGGTATAGGTATCGTTGAACAGTTGCTTCAACAAAGGTAAGCCAGGTTCCTGTAAAGGCATAAATATTCGGCGAGGGAACTATTAATACCACCAACATTCTGATAGTACAGCAGGATTTCAGATGCAGGTAAACGTGGGTGCCTGAAAGTGGACGCAACATTTGAGAGTGGATCTTAATGAAAGCCTTCGTTCGTAGCCACAGAACTGTAACTGCGTCGGCACTTCGATGGCACTTGATGATTTCGAACGTTGTTTCCGGATAAGTTGCGGAAATCTGAATTATCGTGAGTTAGCGCCGATTCCGAATCAAAATTGTACTTGCCTGACAATACAGGCTGGGCAGCCCTGCCTCCGAGTTCGAACACAGAGCCGGGACGACTAGGACTGGAACTGATGACAGATGGCTTGAATGCGCCGAAATGATAAGGGCTGCACAAAGAGCCTGTTAGAATGCGTCCCGGGTTAACCTCAATGTTGAATGGAGTTGATGATCGGTGGCATGCTTGTTGAACGTTCTTGGTTGACATCACGGCTGGTTCGAGCGAGATGCAGCAGAACCGTTTTTTTATTATAATCGAACGCACGGACAGTAACACCTTCTGGCCAGTTCGAGGGAACACCGACCACCTTGGATAGAGCCATGTTAACAATGAATTTGAAGGAGATGAACGATAGGTCTTCCAAGCTTTTCCCACGAGGAACTAGTTTAACGACCTTCACCGGCGAAGAATCAACATTAGCAATGTCGTGGATGTGCTGCTTAACATCATCTTCTTTCTAATTTGGGGTGCACGGAGACACATAGAAAGCTACTGCATCGTTAGTGGTCAGGCCAAATTTAGCGACGGTCAACGATCTAGTCCTAACCCTTAAGCTGCTGCTGCTAGGATTGTTTTCGTTTGCGTTATCAGATGGGGTGGTAATATCGCTGCTGGGTTGAGAAACAATTACAGTTTACGGTTTGTTACTATCGGTTCCGCTCTGACTGACTGGTAGAAGATCGCTGATACGTGAAACATTCGGTGGTTGGATGAACGCAGCTGGTGTAGAAACGGTCGCTTGGGCAGTAGTACTGGAATGCTGATTTTGTAATATTTGAACACGCCGATTTCCTACAACAAGCCTGTCGAGTTGGTGTGCCAGTGTACTATTGACTTCATCCAATACTTCAAAGAAGGATGTCTCATCACAGGATCTCGAACAATTGATAGGATCGGTAGTGTCGTCAAAGTTCAGTTGGTCGACAGTATGGTGAAATGTTGTTTGGTCGGTCAATTGGTTTGCAGGTTTGAACTGTTGTGTACTATAGAGCGTTCTGTTGATGGTTCGAAGATTGTCGCCGTAGTTGCCTAGGCGTGTGTCCATGGAGTCTGTACGAATCAAAAGTTCCCGCAAAGCTTTCATAATCGTTTTAACTCGATCATGCACAGCAGGATTGATCTGTTCCCTTAGTTTTTAAAGGAAATAAGATGAGTGTCTATTAGGTTTCATCGACCGAAGAGCCTCAATCGAACTGAGGCTGTCCAAGAAGATGTAGTAATGGTCTGCGGGCATGTTGGAAATCATCCTCAAAGTTGATTGCAGCCAGCTCAGCAACATAAACAGAACAAGGTTCCTGAAGTTTGTGGAAGGCGCTAGAGTTTTCATTGAAGACACTGAAACCAGTGGATTCATTGAGGAGGGATCCATCAATGAAAATCCTTGTTCGGAATTGACGTGTTGGTATTTTTCAGTCAAAATACCCGCAATTATTATAGTACGGAGTTGTTCCGGAATGCTTGTTTCATAGAAACATCATAAGGAATTGAGGAACTGCTATAGGTGAAGTGAGTACTGTCTGGAGTATAGCACGGAAGTCACATATCCGATGATATGTAGTGGTGGAAAATTTTCATTAATTCGAGATTGTGTGTTCAGCATACAGCCAAGAGCAATACGCAGACAATGATATTTAATTCGTTCCAATTTTATATGGTGACTTTTTCTTGGCGAGAGAAAGCAAAAATAGCCATACTCTAGAACAGAGAGAATACTTGTTTGAGACTGATAGGCAAAATAAAGTTCCCACCTCATCGTTTTTTGAATTTCTCTCATTTATTTGGTTCAAATTAAAGTAAACACACTGTAGTCTTTTTTGATATCTTATTTTTTATATTCTTTTCATGTTTCGCTTATGGAATAATAATAAAAAAAAAGAGTTCGTGTTCAATTCGTGTTGAAAAAAAAGTGACAAAAAAAAGTGCCCACTTCATTTTGGCTCGCTAGAAGATAAATTTAAGTAAAAGAAAATCATTTTAATAATTTAAGGAGTGTATCGAAAATAAGCTATCCACAAACTTTCTTTCAAATTATGTTTAAAACCGATTTTTTATTCATATACAAAATTGATCCTTTATTGTACGAGGTTAAACTTGAACATAATGAAGACCGGATGAAATTTAAGTTATTCCTTCACGAATTTTCGAACTTTGGATCGAATGCTCTTCATCAAGTTCCGGACAAGTGTTGCATCGCATTTTTTGGACGCTTGAGCCCAAATTTTTTTGAACTCCTGCATGTTCCCAGCTGCCTTACCAGTCTTCTTGAAGACCCTCTTCACGATTGCCCAGTAACGTTCGATGGGTCGAAGCTGAGGGCAATTTGGTGGATTGATATTTTTCTCAACGAAATCTATACCCTTTTCCGCAAGCCAATTGAGAGTGGTTTTGGCATAGTGAGCCGACGCTAAATCCGGCCAAAACAGTGGAGGTGTACTATGCTTCTTATATAAAGGCAATAACCTCTTCTGGAGACACTCAGATCGATAGATTGCCGCATTTATAGTTCCGGTAGTGTAAAAAATGGTTGACTTCAAACCACAGGAACATATTGCTTGCCATACCAGTACCTTTCGACCGAATTTCTCCACTTGAATCGACCTGTCCGCATCGCTCACATCCTCCCCAACGACGGCAGTAAAGTATTGTGGACCTGGAAGGGTTTTTGAGTCCTCCTTTACATAGGTCTCATCGTCCATCAAAACGCATGCATCCGGACGCTGCAAAAGACGCGAATACAATTTCCGGGCCCTTGTTGCTGCTCGCTTCTTCTGTTCTGCACTTTGTTTCGAGATTTTCTGCTTCTTGTAGGTCTTCAGGTGGTTTCGCCTCTTGATACGCTGGATCATTCCGACACTCGTTCCTGCTTTTTTGGCCAAATCACGTATTGACATTGATTTGTTCTTCATGATTAGAGATACCACTTTCTGCTCCAGTTTCGGGTTGGAAGAACCGGGTTTTCTGCCTCTTCCTGGTAGCTCATCCAAAGAATAGTGTTCCCCAAACTTATTAATGATGGTTCACTTCTCACTTAGCCATGTGTCCAGAACCTTAATTTTCACTTCCTTTTCAATACGCGACATTTTGAAAACGCAGAATTTGAACCGCACAAACAAGTAAACAAAAGAAAGCTGACAGTCAAACGCACAGCATGCAGTGTTCAGAGCATAAAAAACCATCACAAATACATGCGTACAACGCAAATGTATGTGGATAGCTCATATTCGATACACTCCTTATGTGTCCTCCTTTGGCCTTCAGGACCAGCTGCAGGTGCTTCGGCATGCTCTCCACCATGTGCCTTAGGTGCTGTGGATCAAGCTCTTCCCAGGCGTGCTTCAGGGCTTCAAAGTAGTTGAATTTATTGATTACACCAGTTTTGTCAACCCTGGCATCTAGAATCGCCCACAAATTCTCGATGGGGTTGAGGTCCGGGCTTTGTGGAGGCCATTCCAGCGGTTTGATCCGACAAGACCAGAAGAATGACTTGGTCTTCTTGGTCTTGGATGTTGATGTAGGAATCTGCCGTCATTATCCCGTCGATTTTCACGAGGCTACCCACTCCCCACCCACCCCCCCCCCACCCCCCCCCCCCCCCCCCCCCCCCCCCCCCCCCCCGCGTCCCCCCCCCCCCCCCCCCCCCCCCCCACACCCCCCCCCCCCCCTTTTTAAAACCCAAACCCCCCCCCCCCAAAAAATTTTCCCCCACCCCCCCCCCGTCTTACCCCCCACCAAAACCAACCCCCCCCCTTTTTTTTTTTTTTTCCTTTCACAAAAAAGGGCCCCCCCCCCCCATTTTTTTAACCCCCCCCCGCCCTACTACCCGGCAAAAAACAATCCCCCCAAAAACAAATACCAAAAGGTTTCCCGATCTCACGGACAGTTTTTTTTTGTTGTTGGGTGTATTATCACTGCGACCATTGTTTTGATCTATTGTGATACACAACTCATTTTTCTATACCATTTCAAGGTGATAAACTGCTATGAGAAGTAACCATCATCGCATGATTTAGGGTATTATCCCAGTAAGGAATAATGTGTCGTACAAAACGCACTACCTTACGAGGGCATAGAGACCATATTTCAAAGGGCTGTAAAAGCCTCTTATCGAAAAAAATTGTTCTTGTGCTAAAAAGTGTAGCACAGTTGCACAATAAATGTTCAGAGGTTTTGCATTCCTCATTACAAAAGCGACAAATATCATCTCCGACTTAATCCATTAGTCTTAGATGATATTTAACCATACTATGCCCTGTAATTAGGCCTGTGTATGTGCACAGGTCATTTTTTGACAAAACGAGAAGCTTCTGTGTATTCGATATGTTAGGCGTAATGAACTTCTTAGACTGCCGGGCAGTGGTGGTTATATTCCAGTTTGTAATCACCATCTTCTTTTCCCAGTTCCTGAGTTCCATTTTGATTGCGCATGCAGAGACTCCGCAAAATAGCTCTGGGCCTAGAAATGGCATAGAAGATCCAGCCCTAGCTAGTTCATCAGCTTTTTCATTACCATCGATTCCACAATGTCCAGGAACCCAGTAAAGATTAACTGTATTATTAATACATAGCCGTTGAAGTAAAAGGAGACATTCCCATACTAGTTTTGATGTAAATGTAAAAGATTTCAATGCAGATAAAGCTGCTTGACTATCAGTGAAAATACATAAATTTGCATGTTTATAATTCCTTTTTAAGCAAAGGGAAGCACATTCCACAATTGCTTGAATTTTCGCCTGGAAGACGGTTGGCCATCTACCTATTGAAACTGATAAATTAACTCCAGGGCCTGTCACCGCAGCTCCTATTTGATCATTTTGTTTTGACCCATCAGTATAGAATACGATAGATCCAGGACTTATTTGTGGTCCTCCCGCCACCCAAACAGTGCGGTCTGGTTTTATCACATTGAATGAACGAATAAAGTTGAATTGCGTTTCCATCCAGTCGTTATTGACTGTAAGTAATGGGTTAATTTGAATGTCATTTAAAATACTTAAATTGTCCCCTGATGTTCCCATCAAGAGATGATTTAGTCCATTTGAGACGAAGCACACTTTTTTCGGCTTCCAATTGAATGAATTGGTGCAACGGAAGAAGATTGAGAATTGCATCTAATGCTTTCGTTGGTGTGCTACGCATCGCACCAGTTGTGAACAAATTACCCATTCTTTGAAGTTTTTCTAGCTTCTTAATGGCACATTTTTCTTTAGTTTTTGGCCACCATACTAAGGAAGCATATGTAATTCTGGGTCTTACAATTGCCTTGTATATCCAGTGGATCATTGCTGGTCGCAATCCCCATTTATTACCAAAAGTTCTTTTACTTATATATAGTGCACTTGTTGCTTTATCTATGATCTGTATTAAGTGTGAATTCCAATTTAGTTTGCAATCCAAAATAACACCCAAATACTTAACCTCAGATGCGAGCGTCATTAAAGTTCCTTTCATGTGGAGGCCATGTATTTTGAATTTTCTTCTTTTGGAACTAGGTATGTTTTCTGGGGGTTTATTCCCAAACCTTCATCCTTGCACCATTTAATCGCATAATTTAAAGCATATTGCATTCTTTCAGTAATAACACTATCATATTTTCCTCGAACTATAATAACGAAGTCATCAGCAAACCCTATAACTTCAAATCCTTGTGATTCTAGATTTGTCAGTAGGTCATCTACCACTAATGACCAGAGAAGAGGCGATAGAACACCTCCTTGTGGACACTTTACCTACTTCCACACATATAGACGCACCACCACCCCCCCCAGACACTCCACCCCGCGACAGCATTTTAAAAAGGGGCCCCCACGAAATAGCCCCCCCACTACGAAATTGCTCCAACTTTTTAACCGTTGGGTAGAATTTAATGAAAATTTGGGGGGGTTACTTACACCCCCCAAGTTTTAAAGTCCTGTGATCAAAACTCCCGGAAATGGAGTCGAAAGAACAGCTCGTGCGTGATAAAATCTTGCGCATTCATCACGAGAACAAGGATCTCTTGCATCGTTCCATCGCTAAAACGTTGGGAATCGCGAATTCCACGGTGTCGCGAGTGATTAAGCGGTTCTATGCTGCTTGACTTAGAACCCGTCTTTTTTCATGTGAAGCAATATAGCAAAGATCAATATAGATTTATGCAGAAGCGTCCAACGATCACAAAACGTCTATCAATAACTTCTTTATCATGGATGGGATTTCAGTTGGATCACAAAAGGACGCTATTTACAAGAACTTATCCGCTGCTTCCAACACAATCAGCCATGACATCGCTCTGGAAAACTAGAATAGCATGTTATGGGTAGCTCCTTCCTTCTCTGTTTCAAATCGTACCTTAATAGCAGAACACTCAAGAACAAAATAAATGATGAAGTGTCCGCTTTGTTCGACCCGCTATCTGGCATTTCACCGATTTTCTACTTGTATTTCAACGATGTCAACCTGTAGCTAGAATCAATTGGTTGAGCTCTGCTGAGGATCTCAAAATCAATATTCGTGTGGATTCGCAACGAGACGCTATTCAGCTGCAGGAAGATCTGAAGAAGGTACAAAGGTGCTGCAAGAAACGATTTGTCGATGCGGGCACGAATCCGAAAATTGCAGCATTTTTCAAGACGTTATGAATTCCAGACCGTTTTCTGGAATGGTAAATATTTTTAATGGAAATGATTTTAATATTACAATTGGTCCTATTTATTCAAACTTTTCACTCAACCCTCATACCACGGTTGAAATCTCAGTATATTGTCAAAATTTTAATCGGATGAAAAATGCGGAACGATTAACCATATCCAAAACAAGGTGTTAAGTTGTTCTTATACCGTGATCCTGGCGATGGTCTGAAAAAAATGTCACGAGGTGGTGCTTTAGTTGCTGTTTCGAACAATGTTTTGTACTTTGTTCGCTATATATGCGAAGTTCTTTAGTAATGCCGAAGAAATTATGTCTGGTTTGTCCCCTGAAGTAAAAGTACATATATATGGTGACTTCAATCAACGCAATGTCGACTTCATTTTCGACAATGATAATGAGTGTATCTTAGTTCCGATAATTGGGGAAAATGAAACTCTTCATTTCATATTCGACAAAATTTCAAACCAAGGTCTTCATCAAATAAACCATATAAAAAATCAACAAAATTGTTATTTAGATTTTCTATTAACTAATGTTTACGAAGACATCTGTGTGAGTGAACCATTCAATTCAATATGGAGAAATAAAGCATTTCACACAGCAATTGAATACTCCCTGTTTGTGCATGAAGGTGAAATGCCTGTCGACTGCGACTTTGAGGAAGTCTTTGACTATAAATCAGCAAGTTATGAAAACATTAGGAATAAACTAAACTTAATTGATTGGCCAACAGACTTAAGGAAAGAAGTTAATGTTGAAAGTGCAACTAAAGTGTTCTAAAATAAGTTGACTAAAATAATAGAAGAAGAAGTACCAATTAAACGACGTAGACGTAAAGTGTTTTAAAAAAATCCAGTACGATTCAACAGGCAAGTTAAAAACTTAAAAAATCGTAAGCAAAAAGCACATAAATTTATAAAAATTTTAACAGTCCCGAAAATTTGGAAAACTATTTGAATATTTGTGATCAACACAATTCGGCCATAAATATCGCTCTTTTTTTGAGCTGCGTGACAGCTTGGTTGTCAAGACTAGACCCTTTCCCAACGTCACCTCTACTACGACCAATGCCTTAGAAGCACTAGCCTATGTTGGCCGCTTGAGTCCTAGTTGAAGTATTTAGTTTTGGACCGTAGTATTTTCAATACTTCAGTTTCAATTTTCCCGCGATGAAGTTTTGTTATGCAGTCGTAAAATGGAAGCTCCAATTAATACCTTAAATTAAGCCCCCAGTGCTGAAGTCATCTCCAGGCCGTATGCAGTAGTAACTAGATTTCAAAAAGATATGTAATTTAACAAACAATAATTCTTAAGGACGACATTCAGGCCTTTGATATAGTCTATGTTGACAACTAGTAGTACTGAAGTCAACCCCATGAATTATTGCAACAAGAGTATTCATAATATTTATTATTCATACAGCGAATGATATTTCTAGACAACCCTCAATTGTAATGGTGTGCCGTTGTTGGCCACTTACAGCACTGCGATATCTTCTAACAATAATCCTAAAAGTTTGAATTAGTATGTAATGAGTTTCCATTTTAAAATATGTTATAAGGGTCAGTAAGTCAGGTTGTTTTATGCCAATTTACCTTAGTTTTCCGATAATCCAGGCTGTACAGTTCAATTTAAACATACATACCATTTTCTTTCCCATTACATACGACTTACGGTTTCCATGATACTTCCTGATTTGTAGCGTTTGACTTGGGCAGCATTCAACTTTTGAAACCCGGAATGAACACTCGTTGCCTCACGGTAATACCTAAGCCACGTGTGGGGCTTGAATTCCATCGGGTACTTGAATTTCACAACCGCTCGCGGTCATGATGGTTGCATGCAGAGAGTGAGTAATATAAAAATGAGAAGAAAAAGATTTTAGTGCGATTATTGGTGATATTCTAATAACGAATTTTTGTTTCTCTGACTAAAAAGTTTTAGTCATTCTAAGATAACCATAAAGAGGGAAAAAACCGGACCCTACATTACAGCCTTCTCTACTGTAGCTTGGGATCTAGTTGATATCCCAAATTTCAAATATTTCGAATAAAAACTAATTTCAAACTTCGAAAATAACGGGTCTACCTCCTATCTAGCAGGTTTATTTTTTATTTTTTCCTTTCTATTTATGTATAGTGTGGTATGAAGGATACAATCTCATCGCCTCGTATTTCAACCACCCACAAACTTTAAATTAGAGCGGCAATGTTGATTTGCGATGTTTGAACACTTTGAACTTTGCAAACAAGGAGGTAACTAGAAAAAAAATAACCCTAGGATATTGTATATGACTCACCAAACCAAAGCTACTGCTACTGACCACTTGGAAAGGTTTATTCTACTGCTTCAATTGGTGTTTCCTAAGCGGGCCCTCCGCGTCCAATTTCTTATATACCTGCCTGTCATCGTCTGTCTTAAGTAACACTTTTCTGTGACTATGTGCTTCACTTCGAACAGTCCTCCGATCAAAACTTTCACCCCTTTCGAAGATGTAGCAATTACATTTATTTATAATACCATTAGCAAACCAGATATTTTGGCTATCTATTCCATAAAAATAATGGATAAACAACAACATAAGCTGCCACAAAAATGAAAAGTGTACTTTTAGTCGTTTCCCTAAGATTGAAAGTATGCAGTGTAAGAGTGAATTACGGCATAACCCACTAGTATCACACCTGATGTTAGCGCCTTTATATAAACGTTCTACGACGTGGTAGTGAAAAAATGACTATAATATGTGATATTTTCACTACTGGTCAAATTCTTGGTCTCACATGCATGTTTATAGCATAAGGTAAGCCCTCTCACCGTCGACAAGGTGATAAATTTGAACTACGAGAGGGAATTCGGCCATAAATATAGCTTTTGAGGAATATAATTTGAAAACCGAACGTGAAATTAAATCTTGCACAAAAATCTTTTTTAATTATGTCCATACCAAACTGATGTGGGACAATTTTCCATCCAGAATGTATTTTGATGACACTGAAAGCAATAACTCAGAAGAAATATGCAATTTATTTGCTAAGTTTTTTCAAAAAGCACATACAAGCTTCTCGGAAGCAGATCGTAATTTTTTTGGTTTCCATCCTGAATTTCCAAGTGACATTTGCGTTAGTCAAATCAATGTGCACGAAATTTTTGAGGCGTTAGGACATTTAGATGCATCCAAAAGCTCGGGACCTGATGGTGTAACACCTTTATTTTTTGAAGACTTTGGCTACAGAGCTTTCTTCTCAATTATTTTGGCTTTTTAATATGTCACTGGAATCCGGAGAATGTCCACAATTATGGAAAAACTCATTTCTAGTGCCTATTTTTAAGTCTGACGTTCGTAATTATCCTGGTATAGCCCTTATATCTTGCATTCCGAAACTTTTTGAGGCGATTGTGAATAAAAACATATTTAACCAAGTTAAAAATAGGATAACTACTAATCAGCATGGGTTTTTCAATGGTCGTTCAACTACCACAAATTTACTCAAATTTGTTAATTATTCTATGGAAGCAATTGATAACGGAAACCATGTAGAAGTTCTGTACACAGATTTTAGCAAAGTGTTTGATCGTGTCGATATATCCTTACTTCTTTTTAAATTGCAAAAAAAAGGAACAAAGCCAAAACTCCTCAAATGGCTTGAATCATACTTGACCAATCGCGATCAAATTGTCAAATTTAAAGGAAATTCAACCCCTATTCATGCCACTTCGGGAGTCCCACAAGGCTCTCATTTAGTACCACTGTTATTCATTTTATTTGTTGACGACTCTTCCTATATTCTTAAGGAACTAAATTTTTTAATTTACGCTGACAACATTAAACTTTATTTGTAAATAAAAAATGCTGAAGACATCAACACATTCAAAACTGAGATAGAGCATTTCCAGCCAGAATCGCTAAAAAATATATTGATTTTATCTCGACAGTCTCCGATTTTCATGAAATTTTGTCCATATGTAAGTTTCTACCCAAGAAAACATTTTTCATAAAAAAATCCGAAAATTTACTGGACTAATTTTCTATGTAAAATATGAATTTAATTTTTTTTTTAAATAACATGTAAACGATTATTCTGATTAAAATGTCGTCTGAGAAGAAGCTGTAGGTCATTAAATGTTCTTCAAGAAAAAAAATACTCTGAAACTAAAAAATGTAAATTCAAAAAAAAATATAGATCATTGATTTTTTCGGAGGCCCTTACCCCTACGGAAACCATATTGAGTATCTGAAAGCAGGTTATTCGTCTCAACCCATATGTCCAGATGGAAGAGGATCATTTTTTCCAACAACTTTCGAATACAAGATAACATCGCGATGGGTCGATAGGAGTTGTGGTCGGACGCGGGTCTACCAGGTTTTTGAATGGCAATAACTCTAACCCGTCTCCAAACATCGGGTAAAATGTTGAGTTCCAGAAACTAATTAAACAAGTTCAACATGCGCCTCTTGGGTCCTCCCTTAGCTCAGTCGGTAAAAACGCGGCTACAAAGCAGCACCATTCTGGAGGTGGCTGGGTTCGATTCCCGGTCTGGTGTAGGAATTTTTCGTTAAGTAAAATTGCTCGACTCCCTGGGCATAGCGTATGATTGTATTTGCCACACAATCATACTAATGCAAAAATGGTACTTGGCATCGAAAGCTCTCAATTAATAACTGTTGCAGTGCATTTCGAACTCTAAGTTGAGAGCAAGCAATAAGCTAATTGTGAAAGCAATAAGCTTGAAATGCTATAGAAGAAGAACATGCGCCTCTTAGCGATGTCTGGGAGGTTCTTAAGCAAGTTGAACTTGATCCGGTCAGCTCCTGGAGCTGTATTGTCACACGAAAGGAGTGCGAGAGAGAGTTCTACCATTGAAAAAGGTTGGCTGAGCAGTTTTGCAAGGAATCATCCGTGCCGGCACAGAATCTGGATAAACTTTTCGCGCAAACTTGAGGATCCATTGGTCCGAGTACTCCTCGCTCTCGTTGTTCGTAGTTCGATTACGCAATCTTCGCGCCGTATTCCAAAGATTACTCATCGACTTTTCGCGCGATAGCCCGTCCACAAATCTTTGCCAGTTTCCGCGTTTCTTGGCCTTGATGAGGCTCTTATGTTCGCGTTCGAGAGCCGTGTATACTTCGAAGTGCTCAGGTGTTCCACGTCTACGGAAAACTTTAAACGCGTCGGACTTTTTACGGTAAACCTCGGTGCATTGCTGATCCCACCATGGAGAAGGAGGTTTCCTGCGAAATGATGTTCCGGGAACTAGTCGAGTTTGAGCTTGAAGTGCGCTCTCTAATATCAGGTTGGAGACAAAGTTATATTCCTTCAGCGGTGGAAGCCGATCTACCGTCATTACGGCTTCATCTACTGCTGTCCTGAATTTTGTCCATTCGATGTAACGGGTTAAGTCGTACGCTACGTTGATGGAATCCGACGCATTGAACCCGGTGGCAACCGAAATTTTCATGGGCAAGTGATCACTACCGTGGGAATCGTCAATCACACACCATATGCAATCCAACGATAGTGAATTTGAACAAAGTGTGAGGTCTAATCTACTGCCAATTGAGGATGAACCAGCCAAGCGTGTTACTTCTCCATTGTTAAGAACTGTCATATGGAAGTTGTCACAGAGGTCATATATCAAGGAAGACCGGTTGTCATCGTACAGTTTTCCCCAGCCTGTACCGTGACAGTTAACATCAACCATGATCAACCGTAGAGTAGGAAGAACCGAACAAATATCTGAAAGTTGTTTTCGGTTAATTGAAGCTCTAGGAGGAATGTACATAGAAACAATGCAAAGGCTTTTATTTTTGATAACAGCCTGACATGCAACAACTTCAATGCCTGTAATTTAAGGAAAATTCCCTCTATAGAAGGAGTAGCACTTTTTGATCCCCAAAAGTACTCCTCCTCCACGCAAATCCTCACGATCAGGACGATTAATATTGAAATCATGAATTGGACGATCGATTTTGGGCGAGAGCCATGTTTCACAACAAGCAAATGCATCACAACCGGTATTGTGAGCTAAAAATTTAAAAGATTCCAATTTAGGAATAAGACTTCGACAATTCCACTGAAAAACAGTGATCAAATCCCCGACCTCGTTTGAAAAATTATCCATCAAAGGAAATGATAGCTGCAAGTAGGGGCCACTTGAATGTTCATTGCTTCAAAAAAGTTTTCACCGTGGGGAGCATTGCCATAACAATGCTTTTAAGAGGGTCAGAAATTTCAAGGTACTTGAAGATACCTTCCACAGTATCATCTAATGAGAACAGCCCAGCTAAAGAGGTTTTGGATGTCCCGGGGAGGGATGGAAAATCCTGTGTGTAGTTGGTACTGCGAAAACCCGGAAGATTCGGATTATCCCTTTTCCCACCACTCCTTAAATTGGGCAAGTTAATTTGGAGATTTCTTGTAGCTACTTTTCGTGGTCGGATGCGTCGTCGCTTCCGTGAAGCACCTTCCGGAAAACTGAAAGATGTTCCTTCCCCAACCAAGTCCGACTCGGACTCGTCATCTGACAGTGGAGCAAAGGGATTTGTATTGGCACTAGGTGATGGCGAGGCTTTCTTAAGCATATCTGCAAAAGATTGCCTTGAACGTTATTTGAGAGAACGTTCTTATTTTTCTCCGCATTGTTTGTACGCCGGGCACGACGAGAGAGCACGAGAGTATCCTTGCAGAAAACGCATTTTAGTGTGTTATCCGCACAGGGACCATCCTCATGCTTCTCCCCGCAAGTGGAGCAGCGTGCCTTATTGCCAAAATGGGAGGCCGCATGTCCCATCTGCTTACAGTTTTGGTAGTTTTGGCGCAGAGGTAGCCGAAATTTTCCCAGCTCAATGAAGTGAGGAAGGGCAGAACCAGAAAAGGTCACCCGAAACGAGTATTTTGGGTTAACTTTTTTTACCCTAGCTGTGCGATACTTTCACCAATTTTCGCACTTCCAGTATCTGAACTGGGGTAAGCAGAGGGTTCTTGAATCGGCCAACCGCCTGCTTCTCTAAAATTTCAGGGCTCAGGCTCGCCTCGGTAACAACTCCTACAATCTCCACATCACGAGCTGGGATATGAACTCGATATTCCAGTGTAAAATACTGGGGGACAGCAATCTCATTAGCCTGCTTCAGGTTAGAGACGACAACACGGAGTTTATTAAATTTAACTTTCGTGATCTCTGTCACGGCTGAGAATCGCTTCGTCAGATCACTAGTAATTTGCTAAACATTCAAAGGTTTCTTTTTGGGCTGAAAGAAGACAACCTATGGACCAGCTGAGTCAATTGGATTCAATCGCGGTCGAAATTTTGTTAGTGCCTCCCCATCATCAGGTGGCAAAGGTACTTCTTCAGACAAAGCGGCCATGTCGAAAAAACCTCGTCAACATGCACGATTTGCCTTACTCGTGGGAGCGTTGAACGCGTCCAACAATTTAAATCACACACATACAAAATATACGAACACAACACACCAATTAAAGCTAATCACTATTGGGATGAGAGAGAGAGAAGAAAAAAAAACTTAACATATATTACTGATCTGTTCTTGCTGCTGCTGCTGCCGGCTTGCTGCTGCTGCACTTCTAGGCGAGGAGCTATTAATAACTACCATTTTCTTATAATTTGCTGATAATTGAAGCTGTGTGTAAGCTGTCGCTAGATCCATAGATCAAAAAATCTTGCAGCCAGCCAGTGATGCAAATAAATCCTGGGCTGTTGGTAACGGATAGGTGTTGGCTATTAATACTTTATTAATAGACACTTTGCAATCTAACACTAGTCTAATATCACCATCTTTTTTTTATTATAACAACAACTGGAGATGCCCAAAGGCTAGTTTTAATAGAAGTGATGATATTGTCTTTCTCCAATCAAATGATCCAAAACCTTATCCCTAAGCCGATAAGGTACATCGTAAGGTTTTCGAAAAATAGAACAATAGTTTTCTTTAAAAACAAGCTCCGCTTCCTAGCCAACAATAGGGGACGAGAAATCCCTATTAAATGTGTCGTCAGAATGCTGTTTTATGACATTCAAAGCATTTTCTCTATTGTCTTCTACGGCATTTACTGCGCCAATACAGCCCGACTTCTTGAGCTGCAAACAAATTTCACGCCAATTGCTGTAAAATACATCTAACCAATCTCTTCCAATAAGTGAAGTAAATTGATGATTCCCATTCAAAACTACCAGCTCCAACTTGGCAGCAATGCCGTTCAGTAAAATAGAAACGTGTGCTTTTCCGTAAATTTCTAAGCTTGATCCGTTGATCACAATTAAATTTTTGCTGCTGCTTTTCAGACTAATGTCCCCAAACTTTTCTAAAAATTCTGCTTTGCTAATCACAGTCACAGCCGAACCACTATCTACCTCCATCGAACATGCTTTTCCTTCAATTTGGACCTCGAGCAGACAAGGTTTGCTAATTTTTTTAATAGCTCAAATCATGAGACAAGGATAATCACCTTCTTCCTCACTTTCGGAGTTATAATCAACTTTGAGTCTCTTGAAATAGTCGTGGACCTACTTGGGCTTTGATTCCTCCTTCACCGAATGCACCGATTCACCTTGACTGTCCTTATACCGATAGCAGTTCTTCTGGATGTGACCCCTTTTCCTACAAAAATGGCAGACAAAATTGGCGTATCTACCCCGGCTCGAATTTCGATGGCCCGACCTTGATCGTCCTTCAAATCTCCTATAACTTGTTTTGAAAACTCTATTTCTGCTCTAATTTCTATCTCTAGACCTACTACGGTTATTTTCTTTTCTGTCCAACCTAAGGGTTGCGTTGTTTGACCGAGTTCACGCCTGAACCTGCTCCTGTTTCGGCAAAATAAAGCGTATTATTGTTCGCCATCTCAAACCCTTTTATAAACCTTTCAGCTGATCGTAAATTCAAATCCTCTTCATTCAACAAACGCTTTTGTAATTCTCTGCTATACACCCCAAAAACTAATTGGTCACGAATGGCAGAATCACGAAACGTGCCAAAATCACAGGATTTGGCCAAATGTTTAACCGCTAAAATATAATTCTCTCCACTTTCAGCAGGACTTTGCCTTCTGCATCGAAATTTATATCGCAACATAATTTCAGAATCAATTTTATCTAACCGCTCTTTCAGTTTTCTTATTATTTCCGCGTATGACAAAGTTTTAAGATCCGTCGCTGGATACAAAAGCTTCAATTCTTCAAAAACGGCTAATCCTGCACAACTCATAAAAATGTCCTTTTTCCGTTCCTCCTCAATATTATTTGACGAAAAGAAATACTCAATTCAATTCAACATAATTTGAAAAACTAGTGTCGGGCACATACGCATCGATTGCGCCAATTAACGCCATTCCTGTTCTCTACTGTTAGCGCAACTCACAACCGCAGATACTTTGGCGTCGCCTCTCGACCGGCCTATACGAAATTTTATTTCCGGATATCAACCACCGTCGTTTCGTCCACCAGGCGATCCAGAGTTCACCACTCTTTTTTTAGGATTGTCCACTAACAGCACAATCGAAACACTACTCTCGCGCCAATAATTTTCACACTGCCCAGTTCAATTGTTTACTAGCACTTTCGATTTATCCTCGGCGCCAATTGATATGTACAATAACTAGAACTAGCTTTTACTCTGTTGTATCAAAAACTGCTCGTTTCCATTATTGCCAGAGGTCTTTATAGCACAGGACTGAAGCGGCTGTCATCCACGAACAACAATCGTGAAGCCGAAAACTTGGTGCTGCATGTGGTGCTAATTTGACAGATCGGTTTTCTTGAAGGCTATATGCAGCATACACAATATTCGCGGCGGAAGTTGTCATGTTTTGTCGTTAATTTGATTCGAGAGAAACATCTCCCGTGTTGCTAACTTGCTACTTAGTGCAGTGGTTATCACAACGATAAAATTTATCAACCAGGTAGTATACTGTTTTATCTAAATTACTGATACTAGTAGTTTGGTAGAAGAAATATTGTAAAGACATATAATCCATTTTGAACCAAGCTTAAAATGTTAAAATCGCTACTAGCGCCACACCACAAGTGGCAGGCTTCAAGAACTAACGCTTTCTTCAGTCCTCCGCTTTATAGTCACGATAAACAATAACAAACAATACATCTTTGTTTACTTATGTATCAAGTCAATCCATCATCTACAAGCGAACTACCACTACTATCGTAGAATTCGAACTGCTCCACTGTCGGCTAAATACACTTCCTGCATCTGAATCAGATACACAGGCTGGATCTGGCTTAACTTTACATGAAATATCCAATTAATTTCTTCCAAATCTAGCATTCCCTTTATGTTCATTAGATAACGCAGAAAATTCAATGTTTCTTTTTATCTGTGTAGATGGTAGTACATATCATACATCATACATACCCATATGGGACTAAACTATCATGTGTCTGCATTGATTTATGGTGACTGTAACATAGTCATATTATCTACACCACATGACTGAAGCTGCTGTCATCAACGAACAACAATCGTGAAGCCGATAACTTGGTGCTGCGTGTGGTGCTAATTGGACAGCTCGGTTTTCTCGAAGGCTATATGCAGCAAACACAATATCCGCGGCGGAAGTTGTCGAGTTTTGTCGTTAATTTGATCGGGGGAAAAATCATCCGTGTTGTTCTTAGTGAAGTGGTTATCACAACGATAGTATTTTTTCATTGTTTATCAGCCAGGTCTTTTAATGTGTTATCGAACTTACTGATACTAGTAGGTTGGTAGAAGAAATATTGTAAAGAAATATAATCCGTTGTGAATCGAGCTTAAAATTTTAAAATTGTCACTCAAAAGTTGCAGGCTTCAAGAACTAATGCTTTCTTCAGTCATCTGATCTACACTTATTTTAATGTCGGATTCTAGACTACCATGGATTTCCCAAAGACTTTAATCAAATTTGTAGATTGCGGGTGGGTATCATTAATTGTCACAGGGATGCTTAGAATTGTAATAAAAATGCATAGGGTATCAAAATAAGTATTAAGCAATTAAATTTAAGAAATGCATTTTGCACGGACAATACGATACCCTTGACGATACCCCATATCGTTTTCCATTTGGACTTTGCTAAGACAATCTCATGGTTTTCAATCAATCATGTGTGTAATTTGAAATAAAACTCGGTTATTTGTTAAGGTTTTTTAATATTTTTATTATTATAGACATAAAACACGCTTAAGGAGCTCTCACAGTTTCACAGAATGTACTTCTTCCGAGAAGGAAAATCGTTTGACAATATAATATAATTTTCATTTTGCGGCCTAAGACTATGATATGACTGAGTTCCGGAAATTTGCTTCACATGATTATAACGGGTTTTGACTTTTCTTTCCGTTGCTTTATAATCTGATTTGGAGAAAAAACCATAGTGTACTTTGGAATCGGTCTTGGAAATTCCCCACTTATAAAGCTCCTTTGCAGTTGTAATTTGACGCCCCTGCAAACTTGCTTTAGCAGCATTCCTTTTTAAGACTCCTCCCAAAGCATCACATGGACCTTCCCAACTAACATTTTTCATTAGGTAAACGCTTCATTGGCAACACGTATACAGCGTTAAACTGAGTAATGGTTAAGTAGTGGTTACACATGCGCCCAGCCAATATTTTCACAGGCAAATCTGGCGAATCTACCCAGCTTCATGAAAATGTGAAAAGATAGCAAGAAGCGTGTAAAGTTAGTATTATCACCAGCTTCTATGCTTGATAATCATTCTCTCAACTTTATCTCAACTTGTATACAGCTGATACTCCGCTATAGATACGGAAAAGTTTCTACAGCTTTATTCCAACTAACTAAACAATGATCTTATAGTGTGCAAATGATAGCTTTTGTACAGCCTTTCGATAAACCGTCATGCAGAATATGTAACCTGTTTATACATAGCCTAGGAAGCTTTTATCCAAAAATTATACAACTTATTACTTTACTGTTCTCGAAGACATACTTTTGAAGCGCATATTCAGCATATTTATTCGTTCAAAGCAATTTCTATTTTTAGAACTGTGGCAAACAGCGTTTTATAGCTAGTCTTAACACGTTGATATAAACGCTTAAACATAGTTACTATACAGCAATCGAAAAAAATATGTATGTCAAACACTGTTTACAATACTCGTGACGATATTACGGCAATGTTGCTTTTTTACAGTTGTAGAGCGCAATTAACATTTAACTATATGAATATATAGTATCACTTACCAGCGTACGTAACCAGATTCGAACTCTGCACCTTTGCCATAAGATCCGTGACTGTATCCTCTGATCCATATCAGCTGTGAGGAATTCCAGTACCCGTGTTCAAAGTGTTAAAACCAGATTTTAGTTCTAATAATGCTGAACAACAATGATTGCTGAAGCTCTTTATCAACTGGTTCATACTGTTTTGAAAATCAGTGTTACCAAAATTAATACAATCTAATTATGATCACCATCCAATTTTCGTTGCTATCTGTGCCGTTCTCGGACCATTTGTTATTATTATTTTTTAGATACTTTATTACTTCTTAGAGTAATAATAAAATTGTACAATTAAAAAGAAAATCTTATTAAAATTAGGTACAAGAATTTCCTGTGATTAACAAAAAATGCCACTAAGACCGGGGATTGAACACATGATCTACCGCTCAGTGGCCCGATAGAATAACAACTAAGCCACCGAGACATATTCAACAATCTCTTCACTTTGTATAAGAAGTAAACGAATCTTATTTTGAATTTATGTGACATAATATTATCAAAACAATGAAACACAATAAACTTCAACAGAAATTGTTAGTTTAAATCCAACAAGATTTTATTTAATCCTATACACACAAATTTGTGCACAAAATCCTCACCAAATGAAACCTTTTGCTTAGATCTACAAGACAGTTTCAAAAGGCAACTTTCTAGGCCTTGGTGTCAATATTGTCCACCTGGAATATCGACAAGGACTCGAAAGAGTTCCCAACAATGGGAAAACCCCCAAACACCACCACAGAATATCATTTTTGGAACCCCTTTTTTACCCAAACCCCCAAAAACAAAAAAAAAAACACTCCATAAAAAAAAACGGTATTTCTTTCTTTCTTTTCCCCCCCACACAAATGAAGGGGAAAAAAAAAAAAAAATGCGCTTTCTTTGCTCCCCCCAGAAAATTACCCGTACGGTTTTCATACGACGGAACTATGAACCACAAACCAAGGGTCCAAGACTCATTCCATACGAAATCGTATGAAATTTCCTCCAACCAAATCCCAAAATAACTCCATTATCCTCTTCCTCCCCACCTTCCCATAAATTTTTTTTTAACTCTTTATTTATTCCAAATTTTACATTATTTTACATTCATATATTAACCTAGGTGATCCTGCTAAGTAATTAACATTTCAACGTTATATGCTATCATTTATATCTAATTGTGTTAATATTATTTTTACTTTGTCTATTCAGTATTTTTAACAGGGTTCCTTTTGCCTGCGTGTAAGAATAATTATTGATTTCTTAAAACTAGTTCTTATCTATAGAGAGAATTGATCATTGCAATTGAAGACTGCAATGATTTTTGTCTAAAATTATGAATTATTTTGTTGGACATTTCTTCTAGAGTCTCAACGTTTGAAATTCTATGTAATTCAGTAGTACTGAAATCATTTTCAGAACTTTGTTCTGAATCCTTTGAGGTGCTTTTTTCCTAGTAGCACAACAACTCGACCATATTGGCACAGCATAAAGCATGGCCGGTCTAAAGATTTGTTTGAATATTAGAAGTTTGTTCTTCAAACAAAGTTTGGATTTTCTGTTTATAAGAGGATATAAACATTTTATATATTTATTACATTTGGCTTGAATGCCCTCAATGTGATCTTTAAAAGTTAATTTTTGATCAAGTATCAGTCCAAGATATTTTACTTGATTTGACCAAGAAATTGGAACTCCGTTCATAGTGACCATATGACTATTACTTGGTTTCAAAAATGCAGCTCTAGGCTTGTGTGGGAATATTATAAGTTGAGTTTTGGAAGCATTAGGAGAAATCTTCCATTTTTGAAAATAATCTGTAAAAATGTCCAAGCTTTTTTGTAGCCTCCTGGAATAACACGAAGACTTTTTCCTTTAGCGGAAATGCCTGTGTCATCAGCAAAGCAAGATTTTTGACAGCCCTGAGGTAAATCAGGGAGATCTGAAGTGAAAATGTTATAAAGTATTGGCCCAAGAATGCTACCTTGAGGAACACCAGCTCTGACAGGCAATTGATCAGATTTAGAATTCTGATAATTTACTTGCAAAGTTCTATCAGTTAAGTAGTTTTGAACTAATTTCATGATATAAAGCGGAAAATTAAACTTTTTCAGTTGCGCAATCAAACCTTCATGCCAAACACTGTCGAATGCTTTTTCTATGTCTAGAAGAGCAACTCCAGTGGAGCAGCCTTCAGCTTTGTTTGAACGAATTAAATTTGCCAAAAATTATAAGTTGTTTAAAACCCCCACCGCCAACCCAAAACACCACCCCCCCAAAAAAAAATTTAGTTTTGATGAAAAGAACCATTCTAAAAAAAATTATTTTTAAAAAAAAAATCAAAAAAAAAAAAAAAAAAAATTGGTCGGTAGAACGAAAACCCCGCCCGGTTTTTTTTTCGACTTAAAAAAAGAATAACTTTTTTTTTTTTTCATTTTTAAGAAAAAAAAGCCAAAAAAAAAAATTTATAAAAAAATTTAACCAAGAAAAACAAAAAACTCCCAGGGGTTTTTTTGATTAGAAAAAAAAAAAAGCATCATCCCCCTGGTGCTTTCATATTTTGAAATTTTTTAGTTATAGTTTTTACCATAGGCGTAGCCAGGATTTCAAATAGGGGGGGGGGGGCGAGTTTTTTTTAGAGAGAGATAGAGAAAGAGAGCGAGAGAGAGAGAGAGAATTACATCGTCTCCAACCAGTGGTTGCACATACTGAACAATTAACATTAACGGACACTTAACGGACAATACAACGCCCGGTGGACCAGTAGAGTAGGGTCATTTTCATGTTCCGACAGATGGAGCGGGAATGGAGCCCCATTTATGTGACATTACGCCTGAATGCGGGTGGATTATCTTGCCTACTCTCACCCAAAGTATTTGACAATACCCGTCCGTTTCTTGCAACAAGATTAAACAATTCTAGGCTTGTTCTGGAATAAAAAAAAAACGATTTTAAAAACTTTCGATTTTTCCCATGTTTTTAAATCAAACCACATTGAATGCCAAACATTTAACGGGTCATGTTGGATTTTTGTATAGAATAACCACCGAATTTGTTTGCAGTTTGTACTGAAAATGTACTTTTCATCCGCGACCCTCTCACCCAAAGCAACACAGAAGAAACACCGTTTTTTACTCACCATGCTCACACCGTTTCAATAGATTATATTTTTTTAATTGTTGTTCAAATAATAAGTGATTAGCTTTTAACAAACATACATTTTGAGTGGTGGTTTATAGCTCATGGTTTGTGTCCCCTTTGCTCACCTTTAGTATAATTATTTTATCTGATATTTTCTAAACAGGAACATCAAACATAACCTTTTAAAACGACGTAAGTAACAAATGTAAGCAAGCTGTGTTTTTTGTGCTGAATTGTTGCTACTTGCATTCTCAACACACGAGTAGTTAGTAAATAATTTAAGAAATTTTATTCATCAATGACGAATAGAAATTCATATGCGTTCCAACAGCTATTCCTCAATATTTTAAAAATAATTTATATACACATCTGCATCTGCGTTTTGAAATTTGAACCGATTTATCTGATATGATCCAACTGAAACACGTTCTGTCGAAACACGGTATATGTAGCAATCATGTGTATCTGAGTAGTATGAAACCAAAACGGTGTATCATTGAATTACATTAAAATTGTTGTTCAAATTCGAGGAATACAACCATTTTGCATATTTTTCTATTCGTGGTTATTTCAGCTGCATGAAAAAAACATTCGTTTTGTTTTGTTTGCTTGTTTTTTTTTAATTACATGCTGGAAAATATTATACTTACTTTTGAAAAACTTTCGAATGTCCATTTATGGTACTTCTGGATAAAATGAATCAAATAACTGCTTTAGACTGCTTATAATTAAAAAAAAACCGTATGTATTTTACCCGATGATTCGTTTTGTTATGAAGGTTCTTCTGTTTATAAACACGCGCAGAACCATCGCTTATTCTTCCGGTCTTCCTCTAAACTCTCCACCGATTGCTTGTCGATCGGCCAAACTTGGAAGACATCTGCATGGAGTTATCTCAAATTATAATAATCCGTCCAATCTATCACAAAACGTTGCGATTGGTTGAGCGGACTGAAGATAATGAAATCCATTTGTATAAGGCCAAGTCTCTCCCGGTTGGTATTAAACCGATGAGCATGGATATCAATAGAAACATAAACTTACCAGAAGGCACAAAATGCATTTACGGACTCTTATTTTTACGAAATCCCTCAATTTCAATTTTTAATGGATTAGCATAGATTGTTCATTAGACACTTCAACTTGATTGATACAGTTATTAGTTACAGCAGTGCAATAGATTGTAGAATACAGTAGTAAAAATTGTAAGTTACGAAAAAAGAGTTTGGTTCGAGCATCGGCTGTGAAAGGTTGTGTCGATGCTTTATTACGCACTATTTTCCTATCGAGCATGGCGCGTTTCGTGTTGTTTCGGTTATCTATAATTCGGTGTAACGAGTGATCGAGTGAGCACAGTAAGAGAACAACAAAGCGTCTCTCAAGCGTTCATAAAATTATCCTTGTTTTCCTAACGAAAAACCACCATCACACTTTGTGAGTGGCTCCAATAGCATCCTTATTATTGGTTTAACTCAGATCAAATCGGATTTCCAACATTATAAAAAATCACCTTGTTTTTCCGATGAAAAAACACCATTACACTTTGTGTGTGGCCCCAATAGCATCCTTACGGTTGTAATCGGTTCGAATCAGAGATCGGTACTAGTATTTAAATATTTTACTAAACGAAGCGTGAATTCAGCTTATTGTTTACCAAAACGAACCCTGCTGCCACCCAATCTTGTCATCCAAAATCCCAGTGATTTCTCGTGGAAGTCTCGGCTTCAAATAAAACGTCCAAATAAACGTTAACGCATTCTTACCCTTTCCTTATTTGACCTGCATTCGGGCGAGGCCAGCGCCGGTATTGCCTTAGTTTGGGATCACCAGTTTTACACATTGAGCATGTTTGCATCATCTGTTGATCTTCTGAGTAATAACAGCTGAACTGGCAGTAACGGAATAACAACTTCGGGCGGTCAATCATGCTCATTATCCTGCTCATGCTCATAAAAACGGATAAATTATTTGAATAGGATAAGACAACTGCAACTTCTCGCCCTGACTAGCTTGCTGTTCTGCTTCTCACACGCTGAATCAAACTGTAAGATATGATCAACATATATTCTCAATAATACGAAACTACAGTACCCTAAAACGGGGAAAGCGGGGTAACGGGGCGGTTTGACCCATGCCATGAATAGTTCAAAAAAATATTTTTCGTTTATACTTTTTCTAACTATCAACTGTGTTTCTTAATCTAGTATTATTTGGCTTCTGAAAGCTATAGCATAGGTTTGAATATTCAGTTTTTTGATTAACCAAGAACTGAACATTTTATTGAGCATAGCTTCTTCAACTTTCAGCTAGCGGCGAAAAAAATCAATCAATGCTTATCTAATAGCTAACATTACAGATTAAGAGATATTTCCCTAGTAGCACATTTGTTTCAACCCAGTAAAGGTGACTGCTCTGTGACTCAATTAAGTCACAATAGAGCTGCTGAAACTAGTTTTGACTGTTGTGTGCTGCTTGGGGTTTTTAGATACTTTAGGCTACATATGTTGGGTTCTAGGTTAAAGGAAAAATATTGTAATAAAATTGTTACTCGTTACTATTTAAAAACTATTATATAATTACAACTTTTTTCTCATGGATGTCAATTTTTTACGCTTTTTTGCTACAACTTGTTACAAAATCGAGGCAACTTCGCGTAATTTGGCTTTTTTATTTAGGCAAAGGAGCAATCTGACAAACATCCCAAGCAACACAAAATCGTCATATTTGGTTACAGTGACTTGATTGTGACTTAATTGAGTAGTATTGGAGTAACATCAACTGTATTGCAACAAGTTACCTTGCAATCTTCTAGAGATAAAAAATAAATAATAATATATTGAAACAAATAATAAAATTCTAAAAATAAAACCAAAACTTAGTGGGGGCAACGCCCCCCCCCCCCTGCCCCCCCCTGGCTACGCCTATGGTTTTTTCCAACTCAATACCCCCCCCCCAACAAAAAAAAATATATTTTTATAAAAAAAAAAATAAATACACCCCGGGAACCCCCCCCCCAAAAAAACAAAAACAACCCACAAAAAAAAAATGGGGCTCCCCACCCCCTCCAAAATTTTTTGCTTTTTTCCCCTTTTTTGGGCAAAATTTTATCACCCCCCCCACCCCCCGGTATAGGTTTTTGGGTTTTTTTAAAATTTTAAAAAGTTTTCAAAAAAGGTTTGGAATCGGATCTAATTTTGACACATTATTTTCAAAATGTTTGTTCCTCAGGGCAGAGAAGCGTTTTTTAATTTGTTTTTGTAAATCTCGCCATATGACTTTCATAGCGGGATCACGTGTTCTTTGATATTGACGCCTACGTACATTTTTCAGACGAATCAAGAGCTGAAGATCGTCATCAATTATAACTGAATCGAATTTAACCTCGCATTTTGGCACTGAAGCAGCTCTTGCTCTATTTATTGAGAAAGCCAGAGATTCAAGAGCATTATTAATTTCATTTCTTGTTTGCAATGGAACATTAGGATCAAAGTTGTATTCCATAAATGTTCGATAATGATCCCAATTAGCTCTATGGTAGTTGAAAGTAGAACTGATGGAATTAGAAATGATTTCTTGAGATATTTCAAATGTAACTGGAAGGTGATCAGAACCAAAGTCAGCATGGGTAATCAATTGACTACAAAGTTGATATGAATCAGTTAAGACCAAATCAATAGTTGAGGGATTTCTGGCTGAAGAAAAGCAAGTTGGGCTGTTTGGGTATTGAATAGTGTAGTTGCCTGCAGAACAATGATCAAAAAGTATTTTACCATTGGCATTGCTTTGCGAATTATTCCATGAGCGGTGTTTTGCATTGAAATCACCAATAACGAAGAATTTAGACCTATGACGGGTAAGTTTCTGGAGGTCACCCTTGAGCCAGTTCTTTTGCTGGCCAGTGCATTGGAAAGGCATATAGGCAGCTATAAAAGTAAATTGGCCAAATTTTGTTTCAACTGAAACCCCCAAAGTTTCAAAAACTTTGGTTTCAAATGAAGAAAGAATGTGATGTTTGATACGCCTATGGACAATGATGGCAACGCCACCACCAGCTCCATTAATGCGATCATTTCGGTAGACAAAATAATTTGGATCTCTTTTGACCTTATGGGCAGGTTTGAGATAAGTCTCAGTTATAACAGCAATATGCACGTTATGAACTCTTAAAAAATGAAATAGCTCATCCTCGTTATCTCTGATGGATCGAGCATTCCAATTCAAAATGTTTAATGACTTAAAATCCATTACTGAACTTCAATCTCATGACAATATTATTGGCAAATTTAATACCAGTTTGGATAGCTTCAAACATGGAATTAGTTTTTAGCATATCGGTTATCATGTCGATTAACGATTGCTGTAAAAATTCTAATTTAGGAGCGGATATGTTACCTAAATCAAATTCATCAGAAGTCCCGTGGGAATTTTGGTTTTGGTTTCTACCCGCTGCAACGGCAGCGTAGGTAGGTCCATTTACATGTTGAACATTGTTAACAACACGGTTGGGTAAGACTGTAGGGTTTGAAGATTGAACCCTGTTGGTACCTGCAGGTATCTAAATAGTATTTACTCCTCGTTGAGCGTTTGAAGTTACAGTTGCGGATGGAAAAACCTGTCCGCTGTTTCTACCGACGGTTTGGTAGGAATTTGTTCTTTGCTGATCGTTGTTAACAGCTGCAGAATGGGTAGTAGCTGGTCGGGAACGTATATTGTTTCCTACCTGGCGTTTAGTGCGCGACTGCAAAATTGCTTTGCGAGTCTTGCACTCCCAAAAATTTGATTTATGGTTTTCACCACAATTTGAGCATTTGAATTTTTGAGGATCTTCCTTCACAGGACAGTCGTCCTTAGCGTGCGAGGAATCCCCACAATTCATGCATTTGCCAATCATATGGCAATGCTTTGTTCCGTGACCCCATCCCTGGCACTTACGGCACTGGGTGAGGCTTTGAAAATTTGCTCCAGTCTTCCTGAAATGTTCCCACTTCACTCGGACATGGAGCAAAAGGCTTGCTTTTTCTAAAGCCTTAAGGTTATTAAGTTCACTTGACTTGAAGTGAACTAAGTAGAGATCGTTTGAAATCCCTTTGCGAGAATCGCCAGGCCGGGATTTCATTTTCATCTTGATTACTTGGACTGGGCTAATTCCAAGAAATCGTAATGCATCATCGACCAATGCATCAAATCATTTCAAATCGTATGAAATGATTTGATGCATTGGTCGAGTAAAACATGTCTTTTATACACTTTCATTTCACTTATCATGCGTGTATAGTCTCGTGAGATTGTGGCTCGTCTCTGGATCCCGAGGTTCATGGTTCCAATCCCACTTGCAACTTTTTTTTTCTGAATTTCTTTCCATTAGAGAATCGTATGAAATTTGCAACAATATCTTCCAAATCTCCAAATTTCCATACGATATTCCCATGAATTCCTCTCGATTCGTTCGCTCAGTGTATAGATTGCAAATCAATATAAATAACTGCAAAGATGCTGCATACTCTGTGCCGCAACTGCTTATACAACATTCTATACAGCTATAATCACTTAGCTGTATAGCGGCTAAGGTATTCTTAATATAAAGGCTTTTGAAAAGCTGTAACAAAGCTAACAAATAAAACTGTGTGTAAGAAAACAAAATGATAATTCAAAAGCTTAACCGATTAATTTCTTAGCTACATAAACAAGCTGTGTAAACGCAGACAAACGTTGTTCGTATAAGAGCTTTCTTTTCAAAGTATGCAACCGAGAGCTAAATGTTGTGTTAAAGCTGTGTTACATTACGCATAAGTACTGTATCGATTTTTTAAATCTGCTTATTGCTTATTCAGCTTCATTTGCTTTTATACAATTATAAAACAGCTTATAAGTTATAAACTTCGGCTTAGGCAACTAAAAATGTTAGTTGGGTTTACCGTGATATGTAGCGAAAAAGTTCCACTCCGCATCTATATCAAACTCTTTTTTCATGTGACACAAATTGAAGGCTGTCATCTTATTTTACTGACTGCCTGATCCATTTGAAAAAAAGTAAATTTTCCTAAGACCCGATAATTTACTTTTGATGAAGTTTACACAATTAACGACGAATAAATGAACTGCAACGTGGTTATGCTTTGCAAACTCCGCGATTGCAGTGAAGTTAGTAAATTTTTAATCTGAAGTATGATCATCCTTATAATAAATATCAAATGGGTGAGTAGTGCGGAATTGGAACTGTGCGTTTGCCCAATGAAATCTTTGAACAGCGTCTTGTACAAAAAATAAAAAGTTCTCAGAAAAATCACATATTATTATACGGCAGGGTAATAAAACATCAATAAAAATGGAAAAAATTGCAATAAAAATATTTGAAATCCCCCGCCACTAAATTATTTAACACTGTGCCAACGAAAGATAACAAATCGCACTAGAAAAACATAAAATAGCAATAAAAAATTGATAATTCATTTTCAATAATTCGAAAGTGACCGGTAAAACTTTCAAAAAAAAGCAATGGCAATTAGTATAAACGCAATAATAAACTGATAGTTTTCCGTCATAATAATAAGTTCTAGCGCTATACATGTGACAAAAGTCTTCAAATCTTTCAAATCTTCCAATTGAAACCAAGCAATCGCAATAAAAAATTAAGAAATAAAAAAAATTAAAATTAAAATAATTTGTTTGGTTTCAATTGGAAAGGTTTGAAAAATTTAAAGACTTTTGTCACATGTATAGCACTAGAACTTAAAGACTGTATTCGATGATATTTGGACACACGCAATTGTTCGTAACTTTTTAGCGTGTGGATAGAAATTATTGAAATTTTAACTGAATGTATTTCATTGTGTTGTGTCAATTGGGTAATGAGTTTCGTGAAAATCGGTCGAGTGATTTCAGTGATGGCTTCGAATGAAGAAATAGTGCGTCAACAAATTATGGGCACTCACTTCGAAAACCCAAACGCTTCTGATCGATGGATCGGATAACAGCTCGGAATCACACATTCAACCGTATCTCATGTGATCAAAACGTTCAAGGACCGCAAGACAACTAAGCGGAAAAATGGTAGTGGCAAAAAACGTGGCACATCAAATCCGGAGAAGGCCAGGATGGTATTGAACCAATTTAAGCGTTATCCCAACATTTCGATCAGGGATGTTGCGAAAAAGGCGAAAGTTTCAGTTTGTTTTGTGCAGAAAACAATGAAACGTTCTGGATTACATGTGTACAAGGTCCAGAAGGCACCGAACCGGAGCGATAAACAGAACTCGGTAGCCAAAACTCGTGCAAGAAAACTGTACAGGGAGTGGCTCACAAAACCGTTCTGCATTGTGATGGACGATGAGACCTACATTAAAGCCGACACCAAACAAATGCCAGGACAGGAACACTACGTCGCCACCTCTAAGTTGGCCGTTCCGGAGAGTGTACGGAAGAAGAAACTGTTTAAATTCGCCAAAAAATTCCTTGTCTTGCAAGCGATCTGCGGAATGGGGCAGAATGAGTCAGCCCTTCATCACCTCTGGGACCGTCAACGGACAAATCTACAAGGACGAATGCCTCCAAAAACGGCTTCTGCCCTTCTTGAGATCTCACGATGGCCCGACACTGTTTTGGCCGGATTTGGCATCTTGCCACTATGCCCGGTCCGCCTTAGACTGGTACAAAGATAATAATGTAGTTTTTGTACCAAAAGACGTCAACCCTCCAAACACTCCGGAACTTCGCCCAATTGAAAAATGTTGGGCAATCATGAAGGCAAAGCTAAAACTCCAAAACTGATAGAAAATGAACTTCAACTAAAGAAAGTGTGGTTAAAAGTAAGTAAGCAAGTCGGTCCTATCATTGCCCAAAATTTGATGAAAGGGGTCAAGGCAAAGGTGCGGGCATTTGGGTTGGGAGAAGAGGTTCAATAAACCAATGATATCAAAACTTAACCATTTAGTAGTACTTTATTTCCAGAAAATTTGAAAAGAATCGGGCTCAAGGAAAATTTTTGGTGACCTATTTTGTGTGTCCAAATTTCATCGAATACAGTCTTTATTATTATGACGGAAAAATATCAGTTTTTTATTGCGTTTATACTAATTGACATTGCTCTATTTGAAAATGGTATCGGTCACATATGAATTATTGAAAGTGAATTATCAATTTTTAATTGCTATTTTATGTTTATCTAGTGCGAATTGTTATTTTTTCGTTGGTGCAGTGTTTTATAAATTAGTTTCAATTATGTGAATTTTCATTGCTAAATTTTCATTAAATAATGCCAGTATATATTTAAATCATTATTATACATTCCATCACCTTTAAGTTAATTTTTAATAGCTATGAAATTATGTGGTAATATGTCAGATTACTTTTCCAAAAAATCCTGCGGATTTTTGAGTTTCCAATTCTACTAAATCCATGAAACAACGGTCAGCTTGACGCCATTGTTTCAATTGTAAGGATTCCACATTTCCATCAATCAAGATAGTAACCCTTTCTGAACCCAAAACGTGTGGACCTGGGCAATTTTTACACGTTTTCAACCAACACTGTTCTGTAGGGTGTGCACAAAAAACTTTAAAAAACTTTAAAGTCTTGGTATGACTTCACATCAGTTTGATGTGACTTTCTATCTTGAAGAGTTTTGAAAAATAATTTAACATTTTGGTGGTAATCACATACGCAAACAGTATGTGTACCATTCGCTCCTGCCAGTAAGCAATACTTGGGACCATTACTTGCAAAAATTTAAAAATCCATTTTAATTGTGGGATATTGTTCCTTGAAAATGGCGTAAGTCTCTCTCAAATTACACAATACTAATCTTTATTGTAAAGGGTGTTTCGATAAAAATTTCGTCGACCTAAAACTTGACGCATTTCCTTTCATCGTGCATTAAAAAAATTTGCACACCCTTCATTTTGAAGATGTGTGCGTGTAGTATCATTCCCAGTTATCAAACGTCGCCGAAGGAAGAGAAGCAACGCATCAAAATTTTGCACGTGCATGGCGAAAATCCAAACTACTCTCACGCCAAGTTGGCGAAATTTTTGAATGTGGCTAAATCAACTGTTACCAACGTATTAAAAATGTTCGGTGAACGTTTGTCGACAGCCATGAATGCTGGATCGGCGGGAAATCGAAAGCCGGAGGCCACAGCGACCACAAAAAGAGTTGCTCGCTGTTTCGAGCGGAACCCCAACCTCTTAGTCCGAGATGTCGCAAAGAAGGTGGAAGTGGCGCCTTCAACCGTGGATAGAGCTAAAAAACGAGCTGGACTGTCGACTTATAAGAAAGTGGTGACTCCAAATCACGACGATAAACAAAACACGTCGGCCAAAGCACGATCGCGCAAGTTGTACACGATGATGCTGACGAAGTTTGATTGCGTGGTACAGGACGATGAAACTTACGTCAAGGCAGACTTTAAACAGCTTCCTGGACAGGAATTTTATACGGCAACCGGACGAGGAAAGGTGGCAGATATTTTCAAGCACATTAAACTGTCAAAGTTCGCGAAGAAATAACTGGTGTGGCAGGCCATCTGTACCTGTGGTTTGAAGAGCAACGTTTACATTGCAACCGGAACGGTCAACAAGGAAATTTATCTGAGCGAGTGCCTACAAAACCGTCTACTTCCTTTCCTGAAGCGACACAATTGTTCCGTTCTATTTTGGCCGGATTTGGAATCTTGCCATTACGGAAAAAAGGCCTTGGAGTGGTGCTGCCAACAACGTTCAAGTGGTGCCCAAGGACAAGAACCCTCCCAAAACGTCAGAGCTCCACCCAATCGAACAATATTGGGCCATCGTCTAGCAGAACCTTAAGAAGACTCAAAAATCTGTTATGAGCGAGAAACAGTTCAAGGCAAACTGGCGTTCTGCGGCGAATAAAGTGGACAAGGAGACTGTACAAAATCTTATGGCAGGTGATGAACAAAAGACCCAGCAATTCGAATTCGGTAAAAAGGAAGCTTAGCTGAATATTTCTCCTGTATTCTGTATTAACAGAACTTGAAAAAGAAAAAGAATTTGACTTATTAATAAAAACTTTGATCGAGTCACACACATTACTGTTTGACCAAATTTTGATCGGAACACCCTTTATATAAACCTTAGCATCAATGTTTTTTTTAAATAACATAGTCTCGCTTTCCTGGACATGCGCGGCTTATTTCGTCATTGGTATAGAAATCACACACAAGTGACAAAGTTTCTTCGGCTAAAGACATCTTGCCCAGCTTTCTTCCTGGTGTCGTCATTACACCATTGACCTCCTGTAGTATTTTGGCCCCATCCGCCATAAATTGAGAAACATCGAATTCCTTCATTATTTTATATGCTGACCAGCTTCTACACTCAGCCAAATAATCTTAAGAATTTCATAAGGTTCAACTTATGAACGATGCTTTAAATTTCATAAGGTTGACTTATGAATGGATTTTGTTTTATACGACGTTGTTCTTGTTCGCCATTAAGCTTTCATATTTACAAGTGTTGATATATACTAGTGGTCAAGTCACTCGACCCATAACCTCAACGTTCAAGGTTCGAATCTAGGTTGCTCCATATTATAATTTTTTCAACATCATTATATTTCATAAGGCAAATTTATGATATTCATACTGTTTTCTTATAGCAAATAATCATAATGCAATCTTATGAATATCGAAAGTTTATTTCGCTGAGTGTAGGTAAAGTCGTGAGAATGCGATACTTCTCATTATTATCATGAGTTTCCAGAAACTTTTCTTTGAGTTGCTGAATGATCATTGTCGTTTGTAGTCGTTTGTACATTGGTCTTCCTTCTTTTCGATTCTTAACTGGGTGCTTCTGCCGACGGTAACTAATCTAATCTGAAAACTAATTTTAAAAAACATTTTGAGCAAACTTGTAAACCTAAAGTTCGTCTAAGGGCTAGTCCCTTCATCTCCGCTCAACGCTTATATAGATTTAGTATGGGTAAGCACCGCTTAGGAGTTAATCGGAGGTGAAGAACTTGGCCGTAAGACACGTAAAAAGCAAGACGTTACCATACTTTCAATTTTTCACCTTGGCTGTTGACAGCAGAAACTCCGGATGGTCCAGTGATAGGCTCTTCAGGGCTATACAACTTGCAGCGGCAATTTTAACAAATGAAGGAACTGCTGTCGTCCAATTTAAACTTTTTCTTCACAGCATAATCTTGAACGGCTTGGGTGATATTCATAGTTAAGGCCTTTGAAACCCACAAACCACAAAGTGCTCACCTTTATCGTTTATTAAACACTGTATATGTTCTGATGAGCAGAGCTCTTGTTTCCTTACTGATTATTTCACTTCCAAGTTCACCATACAGGGTGTCCGAATATTATCCGTACAACAAAATGGTGTTAAACTATATTTTATTGTTTCGAAATTGGAAATAGCTTCTCAACATCATGGGATCCCAGTAGTGAACAGCAGTTTTTGCTAGAACCAAAGATGTGAAGAGAAAGTATCGATAGACCTATCGAATAGAGCTCGGCAGGGTATGAAATTGAATAGAAGTAGTTTGAAATTGAGCGTAGGGCTTTTTTTTGGCAGTGTTTCGAAGCAAACACAGACAGTATTTCGAAGCAAAAATATATTTTATTTTTGGATTAAAAAATCAATGTGTATTGTTTGTTATAGCAATATGTTTGAAAATTACAAGTTTTATTTGTTAATTTCAAAATGGCCGCCTCGTGCTGAGATGCACGCCTCCAAACGTTTCATGAAGTTATCCACGATGGCCGCGAGCTCTTCGACAGATATTTGTTCCCAAACCTTTAAAAGAGGCGATTTTAGATTTTTACAGTATTCGGTAATTTTTTACCGAACTTTCAACAGCTGAATGTTTGGTAATCCGATTCAACGGATTTCGGTAAAATTTGACAAGTTCCGGTAATTTTTTTACCGGAATATTGTTTCACTGAGTGTGTGTAGGTATATTTAGTTTAATCCGCTTAGTTGTGTTGAGGCATGCTGACAAAGTCTGTACGGATAATTTGCAGACACCCTGTATATAGGAATAGCATCCATTGTACCTCTGAAAGATGATCTTCCATACCTGGTTCTGTGTATAATTTTAGCATGTGTCTAGTAATTCCAGAATAGCATGAGTAAATGTTACTGGGATTGTTTATTTGCGTCAATCTATTGTAGACCAGTTTTGTTTTACAAATAGTACTCATAGTCTAATTTGCTATATCTTAATTACCCTAACCGCGAAAAGAAAATGTTCCTAACCTTTTTTTTTTATTCATTGTCACATCTATTATATCGCAATAGTTATAACAGGACATCATTCTATTTAAAAGCCAATTTTTTGCATAGTTTGTTCTTTGACTGTTTATGTAACACAATTGTCTATTTCTTAGGAAGCGAGAGGGAGCATAGAAGTTAAGATTTTCTAAAATCTCTTGTATGTTTACTCTCTGCATAATAACATCATTCAGGAAAGGTATCATTACAAATTCTCTTCTCTTTTTAAGCCCATCTAATTTAATCAACATACATCGTGACTCATAAGACGGCAAAGGTAAAGTCGTCCAACCGAACTTTCGTAGGGCAAATAACAAAAATTGTTTTTGAACTGACTCTATACGGCTTACATGTGCATCTTTATATGGAGACCAAACTATGCTACAATATTCAAGAAGGGGTCTAACATATGTTATGTACAGCGTTTTGATTGTGTATGAATCATTAAAGTTCAAGCTGAACCTTTTGATAAACCCGAGCATGTTGCTTGCTTTATAAATGACATTATTATAATGTTCGGAAAAGTTAATTTAGAATCGAGTATAACACCTACATATGTCTCTAACTTGACTGCATCTTTCAACAGTTTTCTGGTCGAGTGTAATAAATTTTTGCAATATTGTGTGTTTTCTGGTAAACGAAATGGAATTGCATTTTTTTACATTAAGTTCTAACAAATTTTTACTACACCAAATGTAAGAATTGTCAATTTCGTGTTGAAATAATTCAAGGTCAGATGTCTCACATATCTTCATAAAAAGTTTCATGTCGTCTGCATAAATTGAAACACGAAGGAAACTCAAAATGTGTTCTATATCATTGATAAATAAAATAAATAATAATGGACCAAGATGAGACCCTTGAGGCACGCCCGAAGGAACGTTCACAATTGGGCTTTGTGCACAAATTACGTAACGCATGAAGGGGAGGGAGGGGGGTTGAGCAACCGTTACTTATTGTGACAAATGGGGGAGGGGGGGTTTTAAAATCGTTACGTAACAAAATAACCAATTTGAAAAAAAAAAAAATCAAAAGTGAATACTAGTTAAGAACTATGTTTAAAAATTCTGGGAAAAACCCACTTTCAATACGTCAAATGAAAGCTTTCAATGCATATTTTGAAGGAGCCGGCGTCGGTGGTGTAGTGGTAAGCGTGACTGCTACTTGGCACCCCAGTAGGGCCTGGGTTCAATCCCAGTCGACGTCGGTGGTTTTTCTGAGGCGAAAAAATCTGGTCACGTCTTCCTTCGGAAGGGAAGTAAAGCCGTTGGTCCCGGTTCATATTCATGAGTCGTTAGGTAGGATCCAGGTGGTGGAGTCGTCTTCCTGGCGTCGGTGATTGTCACCATGTGAGGAAATAGGCCGACGTAAAATAAAAAATTAAAAAAAATAAAAATATTTTGAAGGAAAAATATCGAAACTGAGCCAAAACTTTGTTTTTGTATTTTTAATCACGTTTGCCATAACTGGAACTGGAACTTTAAATTTTGGTTCCTTTGATGGTCAATCGCATGTGTTTCTTATGCGAGTGGCGATAATAGAAACACATTTTAGGCCAAGTGGTGCAAGAAATCTGAAATTTTTCCGAAAATGAATTATGTCTATCTTTTTATTTCAAACCAAATTCTAATGCTTCGATAAATTGAGACGTACTATTTAAATATGATCTACTAAACGAAATGTATCTTATGACGATTTGAATCACCAATTGACGCAATTTTCCATAAATGGTACACCTACACGCTGAGAAATGTATTGTTCTGTATAGCTACAATAAATATTATTGTTGACTCACGGCTTACCCATAATTTTTATTCATTCAAAGTATACCGATTTTATTTTTGAACCAACGATAAATATTGTTGTTTCTAAAAGCGCTACAAAGAAGGCTTCTATTGGAAACAAACAGCACTTATTGTTGAATCAAAAAATAAGATTTTTGGAAGCAATGCACCTTTGCATTGACTCGAACTAAGCGGTGGAATTGTAACAAAAAATATATATAATTATATTGTTATTTATATTAAAACCATTGAAATAATCATAAATTTAATTTACTTTTCAAAAGATTATGTTATGGAAATTCAAATAAAATAAAAGTCTAAGCAGCAAAAATAAGCCGAGCAAAATTTTGCTTCCAAAAAACGTCACGTTCAAACTCCTGTAACTTTGTTTATTATAAACATTTTTGACTGAATTTTTGACAGCCCTATAACTAATATATTAACCTCATGTGAACAAAATTTCATGTTCGTTTGGTTAATAAATTTGCAGATTTGATATCATTTTTGGACATACCAATTTCTAAAATACGTACTTCTGTGAAAAAATTAGGTAGCGTAATAAAAATTTCACCATAGCCTTAAAAAGAATAGGAAATAAATTTGAACTGTTTCCATCAAGTGGCGTTAAATTTGATGCACCAACATGAGTATTTCCATTTTTCACACGGTATTGACCATGGTGAAATATCGGTGCAAAAAAAAAGCCGAGGCTAAGTTACTTTAATGAAATAAGTGGACTGATGTTTGCAATCTTTATCAATTTTAAGTTACACAAATAACATGATTGAACTGTTGTCTGGATACTACAATTTTGAATCAAATGAGAACTAAACATAAAAGCAACAACAATAACAGTTTTTGTGATGTTTTTATAACAATTGAGAAATAGGGGGGAGGAGGTCCGTGAACGTTACGTAATTAAAGGGGGGAGTCTGGTCACGTGTTACTTATTGTTACATAGGGGAGGGAGGGGGTCCAAAATCCCGTTTTTTTTGCGTTACGTAATTTGTGCACAAAGCCTTTGAAAATTTTCCCCCCAATCTTTCTCTTTTCGTTCTTTTAAGCAAAAAAAGACCCAACCAATTTTAGTACCCCAGAATAAAACCCAACCTTGAAAAATTAAAAAACAACAATGGAATATCAACTCTGTCAAATGCTTTACTAAAATTGGTATATAACGCTTCAACATAATTTCCTTTATCCATTACGTTCAAAGAAAAAGTAACAAATTGTATCAAATTAGTGGCTGTTGATCTTCCTCTAAATAAACCACGTATTAGAAAGTAAAATCATCACCTGCGAAAATATATTATCATTTATGATAGATTCAAAAAGTTTCGGAATGCTTGATAATATAGCAACCCCACGATAATTTTTAATATCAGATTTTTTTCCACTTTTAAAAATTGGGATCAAAAAAGATTCCTTCCAAACAGCAGGAAGAACGCTCCAATGATGAATTAAACAACCAAAATAAAGGTTTAACTAGCTCTATTGAAAGAGATTTTAAAAATATAGGTGGTAAGCCGTCTGGTCCAGCACCCTTTGAAGCATCCAAAGTTTCAAGAGCATGTAAGATTTCCCTGACAGATGAATTATCAACTGAAATGTCCGTCATTGGCTCGGGGAGGTATGAAATATTGCAAGTCACGCTCATTATCGTCATGAGACGTATAGATGTCCTGGAAGAAATCAACGAATAAGTTGCTAATGTCATTTGTTGTGTTACCGGTCCTGTTGTCTAAATGCATTTTTGATGGAAAAATTCTTAGACTTACGTTTTTCTTTAACATAGCTAAAAAAAGATTTAGGGTCTGACTTAATATTATTCTCAACCCGGGTGTTATGCTCTTCATATGCATTTTTTAATTCTAAAATCAGTTGATCGCATAAGGCCAGATAAATCGATATTTTTTCATCTTTTGTATGCTTTATGAGCTTTCTTTTGTATGCTTTTTTATTTTGTATGCTTTATGAGCTTTTTGTTTCCTATTTTTGAGATTAGTTACCAGTCTATTATACCCTACTGGGGATTTTAGACTAGATTTTTTCTTTTGTTTCATAGGCACTGTTTATTCTAAAATATCATACACAATTCTGTAGAACGCGTCCACTGCTTGACCTACATCTTGATCACGTAATACAGTTTGCCAGTCAATACAATTCAATTTTTCTTTGATAACTACATAATTAGCCCTACTAAAATCATAGTATGTTTCGGACAAATCATTATCCATCATTGTGGTTTTGTCGTGCACGAATATGGAATATTCAATTGCAGTGTGGAACACTTCATTTTTCCAAAGAGGAGTAGGTGACTCTGAAACGCAAAAATCATCGGTCATATCAGTGAACATCAAATCTAAGTAGCAATTATTCTGATTTTTCACGTGATTTACTTGATTCAGCCCGATTTCAGAACTTTTGTCAAATAGAGTACGGAGCGTTTCATTCTCCCCTGCAATTGGAATAAAAAAAGACTCATTTTCATTGTCAATAATAAAATTGGCTGCCCTCTGGTTAAAATCACCGTAAATGTGAACATTTGCTTCGGGCTCAAACTTTGAAATGATATTACCGGCAATAGTAGAAAATAGTTCAAAAGAATCTTTTCTCGCATATTCTGGAGGAAAATAAGTTGCTACAAAAATATGAACTTGTTCTCCAGTAAGACATATGACCCAAACATGGTCAAATTCTTTACATTTGCAAGATTCAATTTGTTCGCAATCATAATCAACACTAACTACTATAAGAACATCTCCACCACATTTTTTGCTAGATAAAAATTTATCGCGATCATCCCTAAAAACATTGAAACGATCACCGAAAACTTCTTCATTGTTTACGCTATCGTCTCAACTCGTCTCTGTTCCTAAAATTACAGGAAAGCTACATGCAGCCACCTGCTTATAAATTTCATTAACTTGCAACTCAAATCAGATGGATGTTTTTGTCGACTTGTCAATCCCAGTTACATTTATTCAAATTTTAGTGACTCCACTTCTGACGAAAGTGAGTCAAAAACGACTCAAAACTGAGTTAAAATGGCTGGCCGTGTGAGTGAATGAGCGAGTCAGTGAGTGAGTGAATGAGTGAGTCAGTGAGTGAGTGCGTGAGTGAGTGAGTGAGTGAGTGAGTGAGTGAGTGAGTGAGTGAGTGAGTGAGTGAGTGAGTGAGTGAGTGAGTGAGTGAGTGAGTGAGTGAGTGAGTGAGTGAGTGAGTGAGTGAGTGAGTGAGTGAGTGAGTGAGTGAGTGAGTGAGTGAGTGAGTGAGTGAGTGAGTGAGTGAGTGAGTGAGTGAGTGAGTGAGTGAGTGAGTGAGTGAGTGAGTGAGTGAGTGAGTGAGTGAGTGAGTGAGTGAGTGAGTGAGTGAGTGAGTGAGTGAGTGAGTGAGTGAGTGAGTGAGTGAGTGAGTGAGTGAGTGAGTGAGTGAGTGAGTGAGTGAGTGAGTGAGTGAGTGAGTGAGTGAGTGAGTGAGTGAGTGAGTGAGTGAGTGAGTGAGTGAGTGAGTGAGTGAGTGAGTGAGTGAGTGAGTGAGTGAGTGAGTGAGTGAGTGAGTGAGTGAGTGAGTGAGTGAGTGAGTGAGTGAGTGAGTCTAAAGTGAGTGATCAAATAAAGAAATAAAGGATGTGTAAACCTTCTTTAGCTAGGAAGGCTTTCAGTTGACGTTGACACTCGACTGCTTCCTCGATTATGTTGGCACCGGACAAGGGGACCACGGAACGAACTTGAACTAGAGCTGGATCTCGAACGTGTGTTAGTGGGAGAACCACGTAATTCGATTTATTTTACCAGTACTGGCTTCACTGGCGTATGTCTATCGGCATCGCAAAATCACGTTCAGTCACTACCGTTCAATAAATTCGATCACGGCTGCTCACTAATATTATTGTTCTAGCTGTTTTCGCTTTGACAACATTACCGCTAACGGCTGAAACGAGTGGTGACACTGGTTGCAGTTCGTGAATTTGGGATCCTTGCTTAAACAAGTTCGGACACGTTCGACCGCAACCAACAGCAGAAGCGAAATGTTTGTTTATTCCGGTAGATAGCAGTTTCGTGTTCACCCTGAAATACGCTCCGCTGAATACCGATCCTTGGCGCTGGGAAATATTGTCGACTGGATTCCGATCCGGTTCGAAGGACCATTCTATGTTCCGTCTTGGTGGAATACTGGAAAAGAAAACCGTCCTAAAATTAGCTCTTGTTGGCTCTGAAAAGATCCTTTGGATGACGATTTCCCTTTGATGTGAGTGGGCTGTATGGATGAATGATCGGTCGCTGAATGAAAACATTTCTGCTATCCATAAAACATAACTAATGTTCTTGTTTGCTTTGCTTCTTGGAGATTAATGCGCGAAAAAGTTTAGCTGTAATGAATGATGCCCGCGCGCGGTCTGAGGCGATTCATTCCGAATCCGATCTATTGCAAATAGGCAAAAAGCGTAAAATTCAAACAAGCGATAACGATGCAATTGATGATGTTTTTCAAGGCAACGCAACTTTTGCGGATGTCGTAAAGAGGCGCAATGAAAATGTGAATGATAAAAGTAAACAAAATAGTAATATTAAAGGTAATAGTAGTAAAAAAAGCAATCGTAAGGCTCGTCCGGTCATTGTGATCAAACCAAAAGAGTCCAAACAAGCTTGCGATGATACTCGTAATTTTGTGAAAACTAATTTAGATCTAAAAACACACAAAATTAGTAATTTTAGGAATGGAAAAGATGGTGCCATTATTGTTGAATGTGCCATCGGAGCAAATGTAACTAATGTGAAAAATGGTATTGAAAGCAATCTGGGTGAACATTATAGTGCTGTTGTTCCCACGTCGGTGCCAAGATTGAAAGTAGTGGGCTTGAGCCGTCAATTATCCTCCGATGTTTTCATAGACTATTTGAAAAGTCCAAATGAAAACATCGCAATAAATGATGTAAAAGTAGTTGGAATTTACGAAAATCCACGGTTCATTTACAACAAGTTTAGTGCGGTAATTGAAGTCGATTTGGATACATATAATTGTATGTTAAAAGCAAATGAAGTAAATGTAGATTTTGATCGGTGCTTTGTGTATCCTGACAATGTTCTGAGATGCTACAAATGTGGAGAATTTGGACATAAGAGCATTGATTGCAAAAACTGTGATACATGCTCTCGGTGTAGTCAAAACCACAAGACATCGGAGTGTACGTCAACTGTTTTGAAATGTGTTAATTGTTTGAAAAAAAAAAAAAAAAAAAAAAAAAAAATGGACAAAAACCCCGCCGCATTTACCTCTCACTTTTTGGTGTACAAAAGATTTTTTGAAAAAAAGAAAAGCAGCTTGCGTTTCAACAAATAGCAACTGAGTTCCACGCAGAACGGTGATCAATTTAATTTTTTTGTATTTCAATATTGCGGGGTTGTCAACAAACTACGTAGCATTACGTCAGATTGTACACTGAAAATTAATTTTAGTTTATATTACGAAATCGAAGGTCAAACAAACAAATCTATTCGTTGTTTTCTGCAACGAAACTGATTTGTACTATTTATGAAGCTACCTTCGTAATTAATGGCACACGCACAACTGCCAAAAGCACGAAGCATTTGTTGACACAGAAAGAACACTCGTGCATTGTACGAAAACAATAAAATGAGCTACGAATATTTTGTTGCAAATTAAAAAGAAACGTATCTCTGGTGGTTGCATGAATGTTTGACAGATCTATTTTATCGACACGAAATGTAATTTAAAAAAAAAGCGCAACCACGTGGAGATGCTCGGCGTTTTTTTTTTAATGTTTCTGACATGGGATTCGATCCGATATTTTTGGAAAGCACCGATACTGAATCCGTGGTTGATCTCACTACGCCATGGTGACTTCTAACAATATGCTTGATTAGTGAGTATGAAGTTATAACTCTCGACAGCGCTTTAATTTTTATTTTGGGATAACTAAATTATTCCCGCCCATCCCAGCAGCAACATCATCTTGCATGACTAAGATTAATGAGAAACAGTGATTGGTTGGTCCTCACGAATTTCATTTCGTGCATTATACAAAAAGGTGTCATGATAGCATTTCACCAGATAAAAAGCAATATGAATGTTTCATACAATATACGAGACATTTGTTCTATGTACAAAATCCATGATTACGAAACGAGTGAAAGCTATTTAACGAAAATAAATTTTCAGTGTAGAAGAAAAACGTCCACTTATAGTTTTGTTAGCAGAAACTCACATTGTTGAAATTGAAGCCTTTGATCAATATTGCATTCCGGGAGATAATGTTGCTGCTTGTTTATCACATTATAGACATAAAGGGTGTCCACGATGAAATTGCCACACACAAAATTGATTCGCAAAATTCGAGTTTTCATCCGATTGCCATCAAATTTTCAGGGATTGAGAAATAACTATTTAACTTCATTTTACCATTTTACTCGTATTTTATTTACAGTCCATACGCAAATGCCCGCACCTTGGCCTTAACCCCGGACATAAGATTCTGCACAACCTGTGAATCAACCGTTTTTTGCATGTAAACCCATACTTTCTTCAGTTCCTCGACTGTCTTCACTACCTTAGGTCATTTAAGAAGGTGCTGCTTCATAATCGCCCAGTACTTCTCGATGGGGCGGAGCTCCGGAGTGTTGGGAGGGTTGAACATTTTTGACATTTTTGAGGTCACGAAATTGACCTTATTGTCCGCATACCACTTCAGCACGTCCTTGGAGTAGTGGCATGAGGCCAAATCCGGCCACAAGATTGTTGGGACGTTGTGGGCCTTCAGGAGAGGAAGCAGCCGCTTCTGGAGGCACTCTTTTATGTACACCTGTCCGTTCATCGTGTCCTGGGTCACGAAAGGTGCACTCCGCTTCCCGCAGGTGCAGATGGCTTGCCAAACCAGGAATTTCTTCGCAAATTTGGACATCTTCTGAGTGCGGACATGCTCCGGAACGCTGAACTTATCCTTGGCCGTGAAAAACAGGTTGCCGGGGATCTGTTTGAAGTCGGCCTTCACATATGTTTCGTCGTCCATGATGCAGCATTCAACTTTAGTCAGCATGTTGAGGTACAACTTCCTGGCACGGGTTTTGGCGGACTTGTTCTGCTTCTCGTCGTGATTAGGGGCCTTTTGTACCTTGAACGTTCGAAGCCCAGCCTTAGTTTTGGCCTTCTGGACAAAACTTCGGCTTAGGTGCAGCTTTTTAGCCACATCCCGAACGGAGGCGTTCGGATTTCGGTTGAAGGCCCCAACTACGCGGTTGTGATTTTTGGTGTTGTACGGAATACTTTTTCCTTCACTTCTGGGCTTCCGATCGGTGGTCAACCGTTCCTCGAACCGCTTAATCACTCGCGACACCGTGGAATTCGCGATTCCCAACGTTTTAGCGATGGAACGATGCGAGAGATCCTTGTTCTCGTGATGAATGCGCAAGATTTTATCACGCACGAGCTGTTCTTTCGACTCCATTTCCGCGAGTTTTGATCACAGGACTTTAAAACTTGCAGGATGTAAATAATGCACTATGAACTAAATCCACTCAAATTTTCCTTAAATTCTACCCAACGGTTAAAAAGTTAGAGCAATTTCATAGTGTGGCAATTTCATCGTGGACACCCTTTACTGGCGGTGTTGCTATTTATGTCAAAGAATCAGTTCAATTCAATCTTCGCCTCAACGAAGTGGTTGATGGTAACTGGTTCTTGGGCATAACAGTTGGACGTGGCATGATGATGGGTAACTATGGTGTTTTATATCACTCTCCCAGTTCTAGTGATCAGCGTTTTATTGAAATTTTAGAGAACTGGCTTGAGGTATTTCTTGATTCGAGTAAATAAAATATAATAGCTGGTGACTTCAATATAAATTGGCGTGATAATAATAATTCGAATCATTTGAAGCATTTAGCTAACTTTTTCAATTTAAGACAAACGGTAGATGAATATACGCGAATTTCCAGGCACAGTAGAACTTTGATTGATCATGTTTATTCTAATTTTGATTCTGTTTGTTCAGTTGTCGATACTGATATGAAAATAACCGATCATGAGACAGTAGGTATTAACGTTATTGAGAATAACTTGAATAATAGCGATGATTTTGTGAAATTGAAGTGCTGGAGGAAATATTCAAAACAGGCTGTTTCTAACCTTGTTAAGAGAAGCGTGGATTTTCCAATCGCGAGCGGTAGTTTAGATCGATCTGCAGCTGTTCTTACTAATACCATAAAAACGTGTACAAATAAGCTAGTTGAACAAAAATTTGTTTCTTTGAAGAACTCGAACAGCTGGTACAATTTGGATCTTTTGCGTCTTAAACGCAAGAGGGATAAATTGCACAAAAAGTTTTGCAGATCTAATAGTGATAATCATTGGAATAAATACACAATCGCGCGGAATAAATATTCACAACCAATTAAAAAAACTCGTTGTGAATATATACAGAGGAAAATTGATCAACATCAAAACAACAGCAGAGAGTTATGGAAAATTTTGAAATCATTATTGAAACCTAGCAATTGCAGACCGCGGTCCATAACTTTTGAAGGCACAATAGAACAGTCTGAACAAGCAATTGCATCTAAGTTTAATGATTATTTAGTCAATAGCGTTTCATTGATCAACCAATCAATTGAATTGGTCGATGAACCTGATGAATTAAACCAGCCAGTTAATATTAATTGCAGATTTGAAAGTTTTCACCCGATCACAATAGATGAGCTTAGAAATATTTGCTTTTCCTTAGGAAAAACGGCTGGAGTAGATAATGTTAATGCTAGAGTTATTCAAGATTGCTTTCATGTCATTGGTCACACTTTACTGGACCTTATTAATGAATCATTGCAAACTGGGCACGTGCCTGAAGTGTGGAAAGAATCGTTGGTTGTTCCGATTCAAAAGGTTGCTGGGACGATTAAAGCCGAAGAGTTTCGGCCTATCAACATGTTGCACACATTAGAGAAAATTTTAGAGCTTGTTGTGAAAGGCCAGTTGTTAGAATATTTGAATTGTAATTCTTTGTTGATTTCGGAACAATCTGGCTACCGGGAAGGCCATTCTTGTGAAACCGCGTTAAATTTAGTATTAGCAAAATGGAAAGATAACTTAGAGAGTAAACAAACAATTTTTGCTGTTTTTTTGGAACTGAAACGCGCTTTTGAAACTATTTCTAGGCCCTTGTTGTTGAAAGCATTAAAGCGGTTTGGAATTTCGAGTACTGCATACAGATGGTTTGAAAGCTATTTACGATTTTGTGACATTAATCTGTTTGCAGATGACACTGTGTTATTCATTGCAGCTAAAGATTTAAATGAAGCCGTTACCCATTTGAACGAAGATTTGCGTTTTCTAAGTAGATGGTTGAAATGTAAGCAATTGAAATTGAATATAAGTAAAACTAAATTTATGGTAATTTCACAGAATCGAGTAAATGAGAATGTCTCAGTTACGATTGATGGTGAGACAATTGATCGCGTTCGGGAGATTAAATATCTTGGCGTGATTATTGATGACAAGCTAAAGTTCAACGCTCACATTGACAATGTCATCAAAAAAATTGCCAAGAAGTATGGAATTCTATGCCGATTAAAAAACGATTTAACTACTTGCAGTAAAATACAGCTATACAAATCAATCATCTCCCCTCATTTAGAGTTTTGCCCTTCCATTTTATCCTTGGCCTACCAAACACAAATATTGAGGTTACAGCGTTTGCAGAATAAAATAATGCGCTTGATTTTAAGATGTAACAGATTCACTTCCTCGACTTTTATGTTAGACGCTTTACAATGGCTATCCGTGAAGCAAAGAATTGTGTATTTAACTATGGTGTTCATTTTTAAAGTAGTTAATGGTTTGCTTCCTCGATATTTGTGTGATCGAATTGAAAGAGGAAGTGATTTTCATAGATATAATACTAGAAACGCGGATGAAATAAGAACACCGAATTTCTTGACATGTGCTTCACAAAACTCATTATATTTTAAAGGAATAAATGTTTTCAATTCGATGCCAAGACACATTAACCGTGCACCAACACTTTCAGAATTTAAAAGACTATGTATTTCACACGATAAAACTGTATTCTGAGCAGCAAGCGAAATTTTTTTTTCAAATATTTATGAAGATTGTACCTGACGATGTTTTACTATTATAAAACGGATTATTTTGTGTGGACCATTTCTTGTACATTTATGTTGCTTTTTTTTGTAAAAATGAAGAATGTGTCTGACGAAGTTCCTTACAAACGAATTATAATGAATTGGCTATTTTATGTTTTAAATTTTATTTTTTCACGTTTACAATACTACAATACTCACTATTTTGTTCGTCACAGTGATGATGATGGAAATTTGTATAATGTTGTGTTAGTTTAAAAAAAAATAAAGAATGTAGTCTACAATTGTTTGAGCCTCGCGCGCGGTATACAGATATGATGGACTTCTTTTTGAATTCGTTAAAAAAAATTGGTCTTTGATGCTTTAGATGGTACTATGAAATAGTAGCGAGTTGTCTGGCTAAATGTCGGGGAATGCTTCGTCAATTCATTTGTGGTTGAAAGTAAAAGTTTGACTGATGCCGGTTCAGGATTTTTTCGGTTTGGAAACATTCTTGACATCCCTGGTGAGATATTCTTGGCCAGCCCTAAACTAAGCTGGCGGCTCCATTGGTGTTGGAACTGCATTGGCTCTGTAACGGGCAGGATCGGATATTGGCTTGTCTTTTGATAATGTGCTTTTACTGGATTCTGTGATCTGAATGGCAACAATACTTGCGAATTTTTATGGTTAACATCAAAGCTTTTCACGATTATGTCGCTGTGAAGCAAATGGATACTTTTGAAGAAATTTATATCTGTAGATGAAATCAGTTCGTTTTTTTTTATGCAGTTATGCAGGTTTGAATTGTTACCAAATTAATTATCTTAGAGATAAAATCGTCTAGCTCAAACCTATGTAAGGGTAAGGGCGGGACCGTCATCATCATCATCATCAATTAATACTACTTAGCCTATGCCACTGTCAAAGTTTGCCAAATGATATTGAAAGATCTCTTCATATTCGCTGTCGTCGGGCTTTTTTTTTTGTATTTATGAATAAATAAGGAAAACTCAGTTGCTGTGTGACATGCTTCATTGTTCCATGATGGATTAAGAGATTCGGTCACACAGAAGTCTTCTTGAATATTTGTCAATAAAAAATCTAAATAGCATTTTTGTTGATATTTTACATGATTGATTTGATTGAGGCAGTTTTGTCAAAGATAAACTGCAGTGTTTCATTTTCCCCAATGACTGCATACTTTCTGTGTCTGGAAAGAAGTCGATACTACTTTGATTAAAATCCCCGTATATGTGAATTTTCACTTCTGGGGTAAGATTGCCGAAAATTCATCGGCAATATTGAGGAATTTTTCATATGAGTCCTTGTGAGTATTGTTGGGAGGAAAATACACAGCGGCAAATACGTGTGTTTCCCCTGACATATGCACTTTTTAAAAACATTGTAATTATTTCCAAAAACTTCTTCACTGCGAACACTTTCAACTGGTTTTATTCGCTAGAATTATTGGGAAGGAACAAACAAAAATTTTGTTGTGGAACCTTATATGTTTTTGAGGTGAAGTAGTTTGTTTGATTGAGTCAGTAAAAATTGTATAATTTCAACTATTTACCTCTCCTTGATGTAGAAAAGTCGTCAAGTCTTCAAAAAGGGCAGTTTCTGCGAGACCCTAGCCTTTCTCCGAAGGGTTGGTCAATTCCTTGGAAAACCCGGAAGCCTGTTTGCATATGCTGCACACGATTCCAGCTCCATTCCGATTCGCGAGCGTGCTGCGTCGTGGCGTAAAAACACACCGCCCGCCGGGTACGGGTTTAAAATTTCGCCTCATTGAAATTGAATCAGCACCCCCCCCCCCCCCCCCCATTCATTAGTCGCAGGGGAATAGCTCAAGAAATCCATTCGGATAACGCAACAAATTTCCATGGAGCAAACAACGAGCAACATGAGTTGTATCGCTAATTCCATGATCAGCACACCGTGGAGAAAATTCAACGGTTCTTTCAGATTCGAGAAATACAGTGGCACTTTTTTCCCGCAAACGCACCGGAGTAAAATCTACCAATACCCACCGCAAATGAGTTGGAGGCAATGTGAGGATTTAGAAACCATCATGGCCGAGATCGAGGCAATCTTGAACTTTGGACCTTTACTCAGCGTCTCCAACGATCCATCAGATCCATAGGTCATCACTCCGGCACATTACTTTATTGGTCGCCCTCTTACTACTTCAGCCGAGCCTTCGCTGGAAGACATCGGCGTGAATCGACTTATCCGTCGGTAGCACCTGCAAATGATGCGAGAGCATTTTTGGAGAGCTTGGTCAAAGGACTACCTCAATTCCCTTCAACTGCGGAAAAAGAATCTACGAGAAATACCAAACCTCCGCGTTGGTATAGTAGTTCCACTCAACGGCAAGCTGCAGTCGGTACTAAACTGGAAAATGGGGCGAGATGGTCTAGTACGAGCCGCTGGTATTTTCTCTAACGGCACGACATATCGTCGTGCAATCAATAAGGTGTCTGTCTTGCCAATCGAGAACAACATTCTATCCTTACTAGAATCTGTTGATACGAGGTCTCAACCGGAGGAAGTATGTTCTGTCTTAACGTCATAGAAGTAGTTTTGTGCGACAGGTAATTACCTGTAATTATTAGGCACCAACGCTTATCATCGAACGAAGCCCACGGAAGTGTAGAGAACATTCATGCAGTGAAAAAAAAAAAAACAAAAACAAAAAAGAACCCAACAAAAAAAAAAAAAAAAAAAAAAAAAAAAAAAAAAAAAAAAAAAATAAATTTTTTTAAAAAAAAAAAACCACACAAAAAATTAAACCAAACACCAACCGCACCGCGCCCCCCCCCCCCGCCCACAAAAAAAATTTTTTTTCACCCCCCCCCCCAAATTCCCCAAAAAGGTTTTTTTATACCAAAATTTTTAAAAAAAGAAAAAAACACAAAATCGGGTTTTTTCCCAAAAAAAAAAATAAAAAAAAAAAAAATTTTAGGACTTTGAAAATTTTCGAGTTGGGGGAGTGATTTGAATTCATTTACTAAGATATTTATGGCAATAATTTTGAAACATAGGGTAACGGGATGTAATGTCAGCCTAGCTCCTTGATTCGGCCTATGTACCAAAAATGTCATAAATTTGCCGATAATCAACAAAATTATATTCCTATCAGGATGACCAATTTATTTCAAAGCAATTGAGACATCATTGATCAATTAATAGTTGCTCACTTCCGCGTAATTTTCGATTTCCTCAACTTTTTAGACAATATGACTTTACTGGTTAAGCGGAACAGATTATCTACACGATCTTCGAATGATCTTAATTTGCAGAAATTGAACCTATAAACCAAATAATACAGCCAAGATGTACAGCAAATAGTCACACGTTATGAACTAACAGGTCACATAGGTAAAATAACGATGATTTAACAAGAAAACCATAGACCCAATGTTAGGAACATATTTTTTACCACGTTCCCAACTATGGCCTGTTATTTGGAAAGTGTAGTAAAAATGTTGTTATTGGTAAAATTTACAATAAAAATGTCTGAGTTTCGGTTGAAAGTTTTCCCAATGGGTCATCTTAACACAAACTAAAGGAACAAAATCTGTGTAGAGTGAATTATAATGTTTTGATTATCAAATGGTCGCTAAATCATATGTAAAAATCACTTAAGTGTTTCTTAGCAGTTTTAGTATAGTTTGATTTATGAAATTGTTTGGTGGGTAGAGCGAATACAGCTGGAAACGCATTTAATCAGAAAATCAGAAAAAAATCGTGCGAAGACAACATTTAAAAACAAATCTGTCGAATGGGACGAACTTGCATCCATGAATAGACCCAATTTGGCGCTTATAGACCGACATTACATCCATATCCCTCGAAAGTTTCTGACTTTATAAAATGAGTTGTGTAACTTTTCGTGATACATACTACCAAATGGCATATTGAACATATCTAAGCAAGTGTATAACTAGTTAAATATCGCTTCCAGCTCAAATATTTTATGAGTTATAGTAAAAAATGTAATCGATTGTTGCATATTAGGCTGAGTCAAGGGACACATACCCTATCCTTTATCATTGTAAGCAATTGCTAGCATATTATATGTGATATTTCATTAGGGTGGGTTACCTATTTTCCATAACAGTGATCCTTTATATCGAAAATTTATGAAAAAAAATTAAGATTGAGAATTTTAATGTAATTTTGAAGACAAACGTATTTTAATGTCTCCCATATCATCATAGACCATTCAAAAATAAAAATTCTAAATTTAACGCATAAAAAAATATTAAGGTTTAATTTTGGACCGCTACTGACACAGCGATATTATTATTTTATTAAAGAGGTTTTAAATTATAAGTTAGTCATTCGTCTCTGGCAATAGCTATATTAATTGAAAGCTTTTATGCAATATTAAATCCTTAAGTGAAGTAACTCATACATTTCTATATCATGTCACGTAATTTTCCATTATATACGATGGAGGTCAATTTGTTATATTCAAGTCGACTTCATTCACAGGTCTCGTTTATACTGTATTGCTTACATTTGATGTGTGAGATTTCATTAGAGTGGTTTACTTGTTTTCTATAAAGAGAGTTCTCTTGGTAAAACAATTTTAGAGAACGAAAGGGTGAGTTATATCAGTGACATAACTTCAAATAAGACGTTGGACTGTTTGTTAATGTGAAGAAATTGATGTCATCGAATTAAAAAATTTCTACTATATTTTATTCAGTCTAAAGTTCCATGAAACCCTATGCTATTAGTGTGGGAGGTATTACTATTGGTTATTCACGAAAATTTATAGAAACTGCAGTTCGGCTCGAAATAACTGTTAATAATATTTAGTTTGTTGAATGTCCAACGTGCTTGTTAGTGTTTAATAGATGCTGTATTTACAGAGGGAACATGGTTCGTAATTGAAATTTTCTTCTCAGTCTCCTTGGGCTGCATGACAGCCTGGGTGTTTGGCAGCACGTAATACTACGATACTACCTAAAATTTTTGGCCATTTTCTCCGGGACGCGGCTTTTCAAGCAACGCCATGTTGAGCCGGTGCGTGGTAATGACAATTTAGATGAGCTCCAGAGAAATTTCACCAAACATACTCTGTACTTGGCAAATTGATTTGGTCGTCCTGAAAAGGACGGATTTTATTTGTGAACGGAGGGAACATGATTCGCGATTGAAATTTTCTTCTCGGTCTTCTTGGGCCTGAATGTTTGGCAGCACGTAATACTACGATAAAAACAGACATTTACTCCGTCTTCAACTCGAGATTGTACAGACTGAACATTGAACATAGAGCGAATTACAACGAACAACTTAACCTAACGCCCAGTGGACCAGTATGAACATTTTCATTTTCCAAAAAGTTCCACAGGCTGGAGTGTGAATCGGACCCTCAGTTCATTGTAATGGCTTGAACGACGGGTGACGCCGAAGACGTGGGCGATTGATTTAGCCATTTTCTCCGGGACGCGGCTTTTTAAGCAACGCCATGTTGAGCCGGTGCGTGGTAGTGCAAATTTAGATGAGCTCCAGAGAAATTTCAATCAAACATACTATTTAGCTGACAAATTGATTTGGTCGTCCTGAAACGGACGGGTTTCGGTTCGCGATTGAAATTTGCTTCTCAGTCTTCTTGGGCTGCATGATGGCCTGGGTGTTTGGCAGCACGTAATACTACGATAAAAATAGACATTTATACCGTCTTCAACTCGAGATTGTACAGACTGAACATTGAACATAGAGCGAATTACAACGAACAACTTAACCTAACCTAACCTTAACCCAGTGGACCAGTATGAACATTTTCATTTTCCGAAAAGTTCCACAGGCTGGAGCGGGAATCGGACTCTCACTTCATTGCAATGGCTTGAACGACGGGTGACGCCGCTAACCACTTGACCACGAAAACGTGGGCGATTGATTTGGCCATTTTTTCCGGGACGCGGCTTTTCAAGCAACGCCATGTTGAGTCGGTGCGTGGTAATGAAAATTTCGATGAGTCCAGAAAAGGACGGATTTTAATTGTTTACGGAGGGAACATGGTGCGCGATTGAAATTTTCTTCTCAGTCTTCTTGTGTTGCAGGAAGTTTTGTAGGACACCATTCTTTGAAATGGTCAATTCGGAGAAAAGTTTGTTCAGCTCCTCGTCATTGCGGATGGCCAGCTGCTGGTGGGATGATTCTGGTCTTCTTGTTTTAACGTTTCGTTTAACGAACACGTCTGTCGCATACGGATGACAACGAGAACTGATGGTTGGTATTCTTCTTCTCTTTTTATTTTTGAGAAGGACTTTAACCCTAGATTTAGTAAATATTGGCCACAAAAATAAGAGCTCACATTTGATAACTACCAGCAACTAACCTAATGCATTATCTGCAACTAATCCACTTTGTACCTATGTACAACTAGGAACTACAACGAACCTAACCTACCCCCTACACTAAAAAGGTGTACAGATGTCAGTCTGCCGTTTTGCAGTTCGGCTCGAATTAACTGTTAATATTTCGTTTATTGAATGTCCAACGTTCTTGCATGTGTTAACATGGCGAATAGAGATTTATAAATGGATACTAATAAAACATTTTGACCATTTTCTCCGGGACGCGGCTTTTCAAGCAACGCAATGATCAGCCGGTGATTGGTAGTGAAAATTTCGAACAGCTCAAGAGAAATTTCAATCAAACATTCTCTGTAGTTGGCAAATTGATTTGGTCGTGATGAAAAGGACGGGTTTTAGTTGTTTACGGAGGGAACATGGTTCGCGATTGAAATTTGCTTCTCAGTCTTCTTGAGCTGCATGACGGCCTGGGTGTTTGGCAGCACGTAATACTACGATAAAAATAGACAAGTCTTCAACTTGAGGTTGTACAAACTGAACATTGAACATAGAGTGAATTAAAACTGTAACATAAGACCGTGTCCCATTAAATTAAATATCCTAAAAATTGTATATGTTTGCATGTTAGGAGTTAGGATTAGAAATTATATTATTTATAAAAAATCGTCCATTCACGCGCCGTCCGCTACCAAACTGCTCGACTGCACTCGACCCCCCCTGTTCCACCCATTCTCATTTTACCGTGGGTAAAAGGAAATCCTCTCGGCCGATAGCGAGAGTGCGAGAGAATAAATAGGCGCCCTGCTCCATGGTGGGGGCTTTTTAGTATGTGAGAGATAAAAGTGTTCGAAAAACCAGTCGAGTGTTGAAAAATAATAATTATAGATTGGCTTCGCGAGTGCAGTGTGGCCAGTGGAAGAGGCTAATCGACTAGCCGGCCTAAAAAAAATCCGGGTTCGGATGTGCAGGAATCGAAGTTCAGGGACCATCATTCCGAATCCCTCTCGCGGCGTCAGTGTCAGTTGCCATCGATCCGGTCCCCAATCCCCTCCGATAGATAGTTTGTCTCGACCGCGTGGGATTGGGGTTTCGTGCGTGTCCAACGGTCGTGTGGTAGCCGAAGGAGTGAAATTGTGCTTCCTTCGTGCTCTTAGCGTATGGCTGTGGATCCCGCTCATGAACCGGCTGCTAGAACGGCCGCGCTAGTGCCCGCGAAGTTCTAATGAAAAACTCCGAAAAGTGTGCCCCGACCAAAAAAACCTATTCCGCGTGTGTCGGAATCGAAATCCCGAAGGAAGTCCAAACCCTCCGTGCTAACCTCAACCCCGGCAACGACACTGCATCCAGTTAGCGACGGCGCGGACCATCGTAACTCCCGAGACGACAGAGCAGGCAGCCTCTGTGGGTCTTTTAAGGTAAGTTGCATTACCCTCTTTGTTATATTTGGCGCTCCAACGAAAAAATTTGCAATCGATCGTGTCGAGAGTTAATTTTTCGTTTGGCTCGGGGGGAAATCTTTCTAGTGTTTGATCATCGTTGAAAAATAACCTCTCTCTAAATCGAACTTTATTTCTGTTCAGGGCAGGATTGTGCAATCAAGCATGATTCATTGCTTCCACAGATAGAGATCATTCAAGAAGCTATTAGGAAATTTTTCAAATTTAATTTGCCCCGAATTGGTGCAAAAGGCTCACTTACGATCGACCTTGATATTGGCATATAATAGGCCAGATTTTCGTTGAATAGGTTATCCAATTTGCATGTAGTTTAAACGTATCCCCACAGTATTAAAGGGTGTACGGAATCAAATTGCGACACACACAAATATTCGGCAAAATTCGCCCGTTCAATCAATCACTTTCAGGTAGTAAAATGAAACATGTTATGAATATTTTCCTATGTTTGTTTTATTCAATTTCAATTCCATAACCAAATGCACGAGCCTTCTGCTTTCACTACTCATATGGTCCTGTACCAACTTTTTGCGTGGCAATCAATTTTTTCTTCACATCTTCCTCCGATTTCACTTCCTTAGGATGCTTCCGGAGTGCCTGCTTCATGATGGCCCAGTACTTTTCAATTGGCCGCAGTTCTGGGGCGTTCGGGGGGTTGAGATGATTCGGCACGAAATCGACCTCCTTAGCCTTGTACCACTCCAAAATCTCTTTCGAGAAATGACACAAGGTTAAATCTGGCCAGAAAATCGTAGGGTCATCGTAGAGGTAGACGCTTTTGGAGGTATTCCTTTAGGTACACCTGCCCATTGATCGTTCCAATTGTCACGAATGGGGTGCTCTGCTTTTCACACGAGCAAATTGCCTGCCAAATCATAAATTTGTTGGCAAACTTTGACATCTTATGCTTTTTAACGTCCTCAGGGACATCGAATTTATGATGAGCAGTGAAAAACTGGAGCCCCGGAAGCTGCCGGAAGTCAGCTTTTACATACGTCTCATCATCCATAACGAGGCAATGTGGTTTCGTCAACATCTGGTTGTAGAGCTTCCGTGCACGTATTTTACGAACCGTATTCTGCCGTTCATCGCGATTAGGGGCCTTTGGACTTTGTACGTGTGTCCTCCACGTTTTTTTGCATCTTGCACGGAAGTTTTGGTTGGATTCAGTTTCTTCGCCACATCTCGAACTGAACTGTTGGGATCCCTCTTGAAAGCTTGAACTATCCGCTTGTGATCCTTAACACCATACGGAGATCCATTTTTGCTACCTTTTTTCTTTTCGATCGATGGTCAAACGTTCGTGGTACCGATTAAAAACACGAGACACCGTAGAATGTACCATTCTCAGCTTCCTGCTGATGGAACGATGAGAAAGATCCGGATTTTGGAGGTACGTGCGCAAAATTTCTTTGCGCCGCTGCTGTTCTTCCGACTCCATCTTCGCAACAATTGCACATCTGCTAGTGAAACTTACACAGCGTAAACAAATACACATTTAACTAACTTCAACCCAGAATTTCAATAGAAAATACCCAACGGGTAAAAAGTTTCAGCTATGTAAAAGTAGTGCAATTTGATTCCGTACAACCTTTAGAAGTGTGATATAGAGCTAGGTAGACAATAGTTGTTTTTTCATCTCCGTCCGTCTCTATTCCATACCCATTCGGTATAGGTAGCCTGTGAAAGCGCTTCATCTCATTAGATTGCTGGTTCGATTGCGTAAAGGTTTTTTTTTGTAGTTTTTACGGACCGCAAATTTGGTCATTTTCATTTATATATTTTTCGCTCTTAGGATGACAAGCGGTTTCTGACAGAGGGTACCAGACAGATATGTGTGTCCTTTACTTGACCTTTGACGATGTATGTTTTGAGCTGGAGATAAGGAATATGTTAGGGAGAAAAGAACGAAGCCTAAGTGTAAACCGCAGAAAACTCAAAAATGCTTTACGAGAGGAAGCGGATGGGCTTGTTCGTATTTTCTCCTATAACCGTAATCCAGAAATGGAAATTTTGGTTTGCAGAGAAAAATTAGAGCAGATATGGAATAATCTTCGAGAAGGTTCTTTAGATCCATTATTGTCAAAGACAGCTCTGTTGCATCATTATCATCGCCTGAAGCTATTCAAACGCACATATGGCGTTAGCAGGCGGGCTAATGATGCCAATTGGATTTTTTCAATGGTGGCTCTAACTTATTTGACACACTTTAATGAAGATGCCATGGACTCGACATTAACTGAGTCTGCGCCGGATTCCACTTCTTTGCATCTGCAGGGAGTAGCTAGCTTAGCGGTGCAACCAGAAGAACAGGCTCAAAATTTGATTAGTTTGGAACAGCCGGTGGTGACAACGTCTGCTCTCGTGATGACGCCTGTTCTCACAGAGAGGACAGTATCCTCGGTGATAAATCGAACTCTCCCTGACGCAACTTTGCACATTGCTCCGGGAATAGAGCCTCTGTTACAGAACTTATGTATAAGTTAATCTTCGATTTCCGGATTTATGCCAAAAGGGAATACAGCAGTGGTCACCGTCGGCTCATATAGTGTTTTAAACACAGCGTGGTCAACACCACTGTATCAAGTTACGTCTCGTGTCCAACAATCTAGGCACTTGCGGGTTGATATGGCTTGGGATCTGCCAGATAATTTATTAGACCTGTCGCGATCTTCGGGAGCGAACCAACCGGTTCAAGCTGGTGTGGTATATTCAGTGAGTTCAATGAACATTAGCAGTGTAGCAGGATCGGGATTGCAGCTTAGGATCAGTTCCAGCGAGAACCAGCCAGTTTGAATGAGCCACTACAACCAGATTACAGGTCAGCCACATCGGCTGGTGCACCGGTCTCATCCCAAGGCATTAATCATCCAACGCAAACGCAGCATCACAGGAACTCAACCACTTTTGTACCATGTGTCCCCTCGGTTTCATTCCAGTGGGCCAATCTCGGTGATTTTTCGGACACCCAACCGCAGCTTAATAGGAACCCACTCTTGTTTTCTCAAACGATTCCCCTCGTCAATGGTCAAATCTGGTTGATTATCCGATAATCCAACCGCAACTCAGTCGCAACCCACCCACAATCACAAGGAATGTTTGTCCAGTTTCATCACAGTTTTCCGATTCAAATGACTTTCCTGTAACCGCACCGCAACTGCGGCAGAATCCATCCACCTTCTCTCAGAGTTCCACCAAGTGCATGCCAGTCCATATGATTTTCCGACAACACGAACAGCCCAGATGAATGATCTGAATAGTCATTTTGGACAATTTACTAGTATGCCTTCAAATCGCCATCGGATTTATCTAAATCCCTTTTACGCTCACGACCACCCTAATCCATATCAAACATGGCCCCAGAAAGAACCCACCCTGAATCGTTTTGTATAAAACGACCGATGAGGTATGCAGGAGAGGATAGAGGTGCAGGTCAAAATATTTTTCTTTGGGAAGTGAACGACTGGACACAATCGGAGCTGATTTCTGAGTCAGAGTTGCTGAGATCATTCGGCAATTTACTTACAGGAAAGGCGAAAATGTGGTTTATGAGCAACAAGCAGCGGTTCACAACCTATTCAGAACTGATTTTTTGTTTTTTTTTTGCTTTATTATAGTGCCTTTCACTCTTTGGCTGGTTCGGCACTTATTTTTTTTTATTTTATTCAGAACAGAATGTGGCTTTGAGAACCTCAAAGAAAAATACCAGTGATTCCGAATCACAAGAAAGCTCACCGGTAAATGACGTTAGTAAAGGAGTAGAAGCCCAGCTTCGATCTCACTTACCAATGAACGACAAGTTCGTTTGTTTCAACTGTCGTAGTCAGCAGCATCTGACAGACCAATGTTCGCAATCTTACAAGATTCATTGCCAAGTGTGTGGATTTCAGGGTTTTCCAACCCATCGCTGCCCGTATTGTTAAAAAAAACGGCCAGCGCCAGAAGGACAGAGGCCCTTTGAAATAGCCGTCTGTCAGGAGAGAAATTTTGACAGAGCTCGGATATGAACTTCGGAAGAGCTCGACGGGGACATTCCTATTTCATCAGTTTTGTCGATAATTAACGATAATCGTCCATATATCACCCAACAGTTTTCAGTCGCCCTATTCGTACTCTTTTAGGTTGTGGAAGTGTTAAAACACTTATTTCCTCGGAAATTGTATCACTATAGAGGGGTCCTAAAACCAAAATATTCCCGAGTAAACTCACCAGCGCCTCCGGAGATGCACTGAATGTCTCTGGTTGTATTTATCTACCGTTCCGATTCAGGAAAGAAATTAAAGTTTTGGAAACCATCTTCCAGTTGTGTGTATAGCAGGCATGGACTTCTTCTCTGCCTTTGACATCCACATAAGTAAAGGAGAGGAAACTATTTTCCTGGTGGACTCGGAGGAACCCATTGATAGTAACCCTTCTGATTTCTTTGAGCTCAGCTCCGAACAGATAGCGGCACTAGAAATTGTTAAGCAGAAGTTTAAACCAGCTATGTTCGGTCAGCTTGAGGTAACCTCGCTGACCTAACATACCATAGAACTCAAGGATGAATTTAAAGACGCAGCACCAGTTCGAGTATCTCCATTCCCGTATTCATCCGCTATAAGCTATGCCTTGAACGAAGAGATCGACCGATTACTCCAACTCTGAATAATTGAGGAGTGTAATTCCGATTGGGCACTAAACGCGGTTCCGATTAAAAAAACCCAATGGATCAGTACGCCTATGTTTGGATGCACGTAAGTTAAACGCTAGAACGAAGCGCTATAGCTATCCTCTGGCACATATCGGTCGCATACTTGGGCGTCTGGCGGAAAACTCGATACTTGAGCACGATAGACTTGAAGGATGCCTTTCTCCAGGTACCACTAAGTGAAGAATCTAAACCTCTCACTGCACTTAGCATCCAGGGACGGGGAATGTTCCAGTATACCCGCCTCCCGTTTGGCTTGACTAACAGCCCAGCCACCTTATCCAGGTTGATGGATAAGATCCTTGGAACTGGAGAGCTAGAGCCCGTGGTATTCGTCTATTTAGACGATATCATAGTGGCGAGTGACAGCTTCGAGGATCATATTCGGCTATTGGAAGAGGTTGCCAGAAGGCTGAGGAACTCCAATTTGTCGATAAACGTAGAAAAGTCTATGTTCTGGCAGCACTGGTCGCACAGCCCTTTCCGCATCGTAGTGTCAGATGACAGTGGGAGGTAAGATGGACAGAGATGATAGATGAGAGAGAAGAAGAGAGATAAATTGAGATGGAAAACCGTCAAACGGAGTCGAAGAAAGAACATAAACAAAACAAAGACGTTGAGAGAATAGGCACAATCATACATTGTAAAGTTTATTTTGGAAGTGTTCAAACGGGAAGCAAAATAGTGTTTGAGTGGTGAAAGCGATCGAGGGAAAGGGAGATCGAGTTTATTAGCGCAGAACAGGACGGACGCATACTGACACGAAACAAATAGTTGCCCGGGTAAACGACAGGCAAAGGCTAGAGCTCTAAGCCGGAGTTGATGTTTGCATCGCTTTACGAATTGAGGAGCTGCAGTCTTCCGAGTGTGACGAATTGAGGAGCTGCAGTCTTCCGAGTGTGAGGAAAAGGCGAACTAAAATTGTGAGTAAAATAAAATCTTAATCGATGTATGAAATGTATGCCTGAATTTGTTAAATTAAATTATTACAGTTAGATCTCCCCAAGTTTAGGTGATTCGCAAAAATAGTTCGAAAGTTTATTTGATCCGAACAAAATCAAAAATTTTATAACGGACTGCCTTCCAAATTACCTCTTCTCCTTGCAAAGACGAGCTTTGTTTATTTTGCTCAATATCGGAGTCAATTTCCGAGGATGTGGAGTGGGTTCAATGTGGGAAATGTAATCTTTGGGCTCATTTTTCGTGTGCTTGTGTAGACCACGAGATAGCTAATACCGGTTGGCGTTGCCCACGTTGTATCCAAACTAGTGCTCAGCAGCTAGAAATTCCTGACAGCAAGAAGCGGAGTAAGAAGTCCGGCCAGAAAGGCGATGGAGGGTCCGATCAGGGAGTTGGTTCCGACGTAGATCCAATTGAGAAGCAGTTGAAAGAGGAACAACTCGCCAAAGAGAAGGCCTTCGCAAAGCAGATGGAAGCGCGGAAAAAACTACTCACTCGGCAGAAAGCGTGAAGAGAAGAGCAGCTGAAGCAAGAACGGGAGATGCGTGAGCTAGATTTCAATTTCAACGTGAGATGGAGAAGCAGCAGCTGGAGCACGAGCAGAGGATATTGGAAGCCCAACTGGCTGCGGAGGAACAGGTTTTGAAGAAACGGGATGAGATTAGGAAGCAGTTCGACAGCAGCGTTAGCAGACTCAACACTCTGAAGGAGAAAGGCAGCATTGTTGGTGGGACTGTGCAAAAACCGAAGCAGAAGGTGACGCAGTGGTTGGACGGGCAAGTTGAGCAGATAATCAGAAAGCCATCAGCCACAGATTTTCGGGGAACGCATCCCAAAGGAGGAGATCCGCTCGAGGCGGGCAGGAGCTCGAGCAATGTATGCAAGCCAAAGTCGACGAAGGAAGCGGAAATGATTCGAGAAACCGATTCGGAGTCAGAGGCCGAGAGCGAAACTAGTAAATCGTTGGAAGAATAGCTGAGAAGTAGCTTTCGCAGCAATGTCCACTGTAGTAGAGTTGGTGACGGGCCGGGGCTACGTTGGTCGAATATCGAGGGATCAGCTGGCCGCTAGAAAAGCGGTTTCACAACATCTCCCAAAGTTTTGCGGTGAACCTGAAGTATGGCCGTTGTTCATTAGCAGCTTCGAGCATACTACGACGGCGTGCGGATTCTCAAACCTGGAGAATTTAAAGCGACTACAGGATTGCTTGCAAGGAGATGCGCTTCAAGCAGTTAGAAGCCGTCTCGTTCTGCCGGACTCAGTTCCGGATGTGATCTGCGACCTTCGTAATTTACTTGGTAAGCCGGAGAAGCTGTTGAAGTCGTTGCTAACAAAAGTGAGGAATGCTCCAACACCGAGAGCGAAGCGATTGGAGTCGTTCATCAACTTCGAGATCACGGTGAAGCAGTTGTGTGATCATCTCGAAGTTGCACGACTCAACGATCACCTAAACAACCCGATGCTGGTGCAGGAGTTGGTTGACAAGCTGCCACCGACCTACAAGCTAGATTGGGTCCGGTATAAGCGAGGTAAGGTGAACAGTCCGCTGAGGATGTTCACGAACTTCACGAATGACATTGTTTCCGATGTGTCAGAAGTGGCAGAGTTCGCAACGCTGTCAGTGAGTGAGCGCTCCCGAACTGGGAGAGAGAATCCTAAGAAGAGGGAATATGTGCATGTGCATGAATCCGAGCAGAAGCCGAGTGAAAGGGCACGCAGTGAAACGTCCAGCCGGCCTTGTTGGATTTACGAAAGGACTGATCATCTGATTAGGAACTGCGATGAGTTTAGGCAGATGAACATTGTAGAGCGCCTAAGAGAGGTCGAGAGGCAGAAACTTTGCGTAGTCTGCCTAAACAAGCACGAAGGTGGTCGATGTTATTCGAAGATTCGGTGTATGGTACGGAACTGCCAAGGACGACACCATCTTTTATTGCATCGGGTGGAAGAATCAGTGCAGCTGCAGAAAGCGAAGGCGGATTGTACGGTGATCTTCCGAAGGATGTCGGTGACGCTCCACGTTGGCAAGCGGCAGTACGACACCGTCGCATTTCTGGACGAAGGATCGTCGGCGACGCTGGTGGATGACACGGTGGCCAAACGGCTGAAGGCAGAAGGCACTCGGGAGCCGTTGATAGTCACGTGGACTGAGAACATTAACCGATATGAGAACGAGTCAGGCAGCATAGATATGATGATGTCAGAGAAGGGGTCGACGGAGAAGTTTCCGCTATTTAACACACGGACGGTGACCGAATTGCAGTTGCCAAAACAGTACGTCCGATATGCAGAGGTGGTAAAGCGATACACGCATCTTGCAGGAGTGTCGGTAAAGGACTTTCCGTCCGGGACACCAACGATTCTCGTCGGGTTGGATAATCTGCATCTGTTTGCACCATTAGAGTCACGCGTCGGGAAGCCGAGCGAACCGATTGCTGTGCGATCGAAGATGGGCTGGACAATTTACGGATCTGAGAAGCCGAAACACAGTGTACAGACGTACTTGAATCTACACTCCATCACACCGGTGAGCAACCAGGAGCTGCATGACCTCATGCGAGAGCAATACGTGCGCGATGAAACGGCGGTTGAATCATATGACATTTCGGAACCAGCAGAGGAGAAGCGGGCTAGAGAAATTCTCGAATCGACGACGAAACGTGTTGGCAATCGATATGAAACGGGATTACTGTGGCTTGAAGAGACACCATTCTCAATGGTGTGTTATCTGCCTGTGAACGTAGTCCAAAACCCAAGGAAACCCGGCAAAGTACGTCTGGTATGGGATGCGGCTGCATCGGTTGGAGAGTCTCGCTAAACTCGGAGCTATTAAAGGGTCCGGACATGTTAGTGCCTCTGGAGAAAGTTATCTCCTGCTTTCGAGAGGGCCCGGTTGCCTTTGGAGGAGATGTCCAAGAGATGTTTCACCAAATGAGAATCCGAGCTGCGGACAAGCAAGTACAGCTGTTTCTATTTGGAACAGATCAAACAGGTGCACCGCAAGTGTACGTTATGGATGTGGCAACCTTCGGCGCCACTTGCTCACCTTGTTCAGCACAATTTGTTAAAAATTTGAATGCGGAACAATTTGCCGACGAGTTTCCAGAGGCAGCGGCAGTGATTATGAAGAAGTTTGCTGAAGAAGAGTATCGCCGACTGCAAGATGATCGTTTCCGTGCGTATATTGATCGTATCCAAATGAATTTCCGACAAGACCCTTCATCTCTCTGGACCTATATCAACAAACGAAAGAGCTCGGCCAGGGTTCCCGTTGAGGTTACGTACCAATTGCTAGTGCTAAAATCGTAGTTCTTGCCCTCCGGTCCCTACCGCAAATCTTTTTGCTGAGTTTTTCCGTTCCGTACACGACGACAACTCACCTCCGCTGGCGCAGCATTACTTGAAAGGGCTTCCGTTGTATACTCTTCATATTCCTTTGGTCACTTTCAATAATGACGATATTCGCGATGCTCTCAGCGCAGTCGATGCATCGAAAGGCCCCGGCCATGATCACATTCCACCTGTCTTTGTCAAACAGTGTGCTCAGTCGCTGTCTTGTCCCATCGCTACGATTTTCAATCGTTCCTTGACCGAAGGAGTGTTTCCTGACGCTTGAAAGCTGGCATCAATCACTCCTATCCACAAGGCTGGAAAAACACACAGCGTTGAGAACTACCGACCGATATCAATCCTCAACTGCCTTGCGAAAGTTTTTGAGAAGCGGTTACATGACGCGATGTACCCTGTTGTGCAGTCAATGATCTCTGAGCATCAACATGGCTTCGTCAAAAAGCGGTCAACGACATCGAACCTCATGACTTACACCGGTACTGTGATCAACGAGCTTGAGAAGCGATGCCAGGTCGACGCTATTTACATTGACTCTTCAAAAGCGTTCGACAAGGTACCTCATCAACTGGCCATTGAAAAACTGAACCGCCTTGGATTGCCCACTTGGGTTATTCAGTGGCTTCAATCGTATTTGTCTTCACGTAAAGCTTTTTTCAAGGTGTACGACGCTAGATCGGACTTATTTGATATTCCCTCCGGTGAACCACAGGACAGTCACCTTGGCTCTCTTATATTCATCCTCTTCATCAACGATCTGTGCGAAGGTCTCAACTCAGGTAAATTGCTCTATGCGGATGACTTGAAGCTGTTCCGTGTCATTAAATCGCATGTAGATTGCTGTGCTTTACAAGCCGATGTGTGATTTAAACGAAATGCAGATGAATACGGCTGAGTGCAGAGTGATAACTTTCGCTCGTTGTCATTACACTATCACGTTCGTCTACGGCTTAAACGACATATCACTGGAGAGGGTCACATCGATCAATGACCTAGGAGCCACTTCGATGATGTGCATGCACTTAAGTCACTGTATTGTGCTTTAGTTCGTAGCGTGCTGGAATACGGAGTGCAAATCTGGGCTCCGTACCACGCCGGCTGTTTGTCTTCGACGTGGTCATGTGCAACATCGATTGTAGCAGCATTCTTGAGAATGTTCGGTTACATGTACCAGTTCGTCAGCTCTGGAATCGTCCACTGTTGTGGATTTCTGGCCACCGTACTCTTTATGGACGAAATAACCCGTTAGATTCATGTTGTAGGTTGTTCAATCAAGTGTGTGACTCTTTTCATTTTAACATAATAAATTAGTATACAAGAATAGAATTAAAACATTTTTGTGATCAGTCTGTGCGATGTCCTTGTCGAAGTTGTTGTGTTTTAAATAAGTTAAATAAACACTACGTCGACGACTACTATGACAGCGCAGACACCATCGAGGAAGCGATAAGAAGGGCCAAGGAGGTGAGGTAAATCCACTCGCAGGGTGGGTTCCACATAAGAAACTGGGTGTCGAATTCAGGTGAGTTCCTAGAGAGTCTGGGAGAGCAGAGTGGAGTTTCAGCGGTGCACTTCAGCCAAGACAAGAGCACGGAGTACGAGTGCGTGTTAGGCATCGTGTGGGATACGGTCGAAGACGTGTTCTGCTTTGCAACCGCATCGAGATCGGATTACGCCAAAATTATTCGAGGAGAAGAACGCCCGGCAAAGCAAATTGTACTCAGCATCGTGATGGCGTAGTTCGATCCAATGGGGTTCCTTGAGCCAGTCACCATCCTCAAAAAGATGCTTATTCAAGACCTGTGGCGGACGGGGTGCCAATGGGATGATGCGGTCGATGAAGCATCGTTCCGCAAATGAACCCGATGGACGAATATTCTTACTGACGTTCAGGCTTTCAAGCTTCCACGTAGCTACTTCGGTAGTGCACGGTCTGATGAGATCAATGACGTGCAGCTACATATATTTGCGGATGCGAGCGAAACAGCGTACTGATGCGTGGCGTACTTCCGAGCAGTGGTACGAGGAGAGGTGATGTGCGCGCTGGTGATGAGCCGGGCGAAGGTGGCACCGTTGAAGCAGCTATCGATTCCACGCTTTGAACTTCTAGCGGCTGTACTCGGTGCTCGGATGTCGCAGACAGTGCGCGAAAATCGCAGCTTTGCTATCAGCGAGGTGGTATTCTGGATAGATGCAGAGTTGGTGCTGTCATGGATTCGATCTGATCAGCGCCGCTACAAGCAGTTCGTCGGCTTTCGCATCGGAGAAATCTGTAGCTTGACAAGACTGACCGACTGGCGTTGGGTGCCCACGAGATTGAACGTGGCAGATCAGCTGACGAAGTGGGGCAAGGATCCGGAAATACTTCCGAGCAGCCCTTGGGTACGGGGACCGCAGTTTCTGTACGCCAGTAAAGACGAATGGCCGAGGAAGAGTCTGCCACCAGGGAACACGACGAAAGAACTGCGAGTTCATCTGCTACTACATGATGTGAAGATTGCGTCTGTTCTGGTGGACGCAAACCGCTTCTCGAAGTGGACCGTACTAGTTCGAACGAAGGCTTGTGTGTTCCGCTTCGTGTCAAACTGCAAACGGAGGGTGAAAATATTGGCGATAGAGACACTGCGAGCGACAAACAGGCAGAGGAAGGTGCGGAAGCCAAGCACAATCGCGTCGGTTCACGTACCATTACAGCAAGTAGAATATATGAGAGCGGAGAGTTACCTTCGGAAGGTGGCGCAGTCGGAGAGCTTCATGGATGAGCTGAAGATATTTTCGAGGAACAAGGAGCGCCCGGTGAATCAGTGGATGGCTATCGAAAAGTCCAGTCCGCTGTACTGACTCCATTAATCGACGAAAACGGAACAATTCGAATGGAAGGCCGAGCGGAGAGGGCGGATTTTTTGCCGTTTGACCTGCGATTTCCGATTATTCTACCAGATGACCATCGGATTATGAAACTGACCGCTCAACACCATCACGAGAAGAGTGGCCACGGATATCGCCAAGCCGTAAAGAACGAGTTGCGACAGTTGTATTTCATTCCGCACGTTGATGCAGTTGTTCGGAAGGTTTCGGCGACCTGTGTGTGTGTGTGAAAAGTGCATCGCTGTCTCCCTCAGGTACCGAGAATGGCTCTGCTTCCGGTGCAACGGATTACACCAAATTCCGTTCCGCTACATCGGTGTCGATTATTTAGGACCGTTCGATGTTACTGCAGGACGCAAGAGAGAAAAGAGGTGGAACGCGCTGTTTACCTGCATGGTAACACGTGCGGTACATTTGGAGGTAGCACATGGACTAACCACACAGTCTTGTTTGATGGCGATACATCGATTCATTGGACGACGGGACTGGCCGATCGAGTTTTTGTCTGACAACGGGACGAACCTGCGAGGGGCCAGTAAAGAGTTTGTGGCAGCTGTGCAGGGCATCGGAGATGACTGCGTAGACCACCTAACGAATGGAAGAACGAAGTGGACGGGCAACCCTCCTGCCGCACCTCACATAGGAGGTGTTTGGGAACGCTTAGTGCGCTCCGTGAAAGCAGCACTGGTAGCGCTTGATGATGGAAAGCGATTAACGGACGAGATATTGCAGACAGCGATTGTTGAGGCGGAGGACATTGTCAATTTTCGACCGCTTACATACGTGTCGAAGCAGTCCAAGGAAGCAGAAGCACTGACTCCCAACCACTTTCTGAGGGGTGTGTCGCCGAAACAGCCATGCGTAGGTCTTCCGCCTCCCCATCTGGCTGTGGCCCTTCGTGACGCATTTCAGCGTTCCCAGCTGTTAGCTAGCGTGCTATGGAAACGGTGGATTAAGGAGTATGTGCCGTCGTTGAACCAGAGGACGAAGTGGTTCGGCGAGGCAAAGCCATTGCGTGCGGGAAATCTAGTGTACGTCGTTGAGGGTGCGAGTCGTAAGAGCCAGCTCCGTGGAGTGGTAGAAGAGGTCATCGTATCCGGAGACGGTAGGACCCGTCAAGCATGGGTGCGTACCAGCACCGGACGGTACAAGCGAGCGGCAGGGTAACCTTGAGCCGGATGTGGCTTCCGGGACAGTGTTACGGGCCGGGGAATGTTCTGGCAGCACAGCCGCACAGCCCTTACCGCATCGTAGTGTCAGATGACCGCGGGAGGTAAGATGGACAGAGATGATAGATGAGAGAGAGAAAGAGAGATAAATTGAGATGGAAAGCCGTCAAACGGAGTCGAAGAAAGAACATAAACAAAACAAAGATGTTGAAAGAATAGGCACAATCATACATTGTAAATGTATTTTGGAAGTGTTCAAACGGGAAGCAAAATAGTGTTTGAGTGGTGAAAGCGATCGAGGGAAAGGGAGATCGAGTTTATTAGCGCAGAACAGGACGGACGCATACTGACACGAAACAAATAGTTGCCCAGGTAAACGATAGGCAAAGGCTAGAGCTCTAAGCCGGAGTTGATGTTTGCATCGGTTTACGAATTGAGGAGCTTCAGTCTTCCGAGTGTGATGAAAAGGCGAACTAAATTTGTGAGAAAAATAAAACCTTAATCGATGTATGAAATTTATGCCTGAATTTGTTAAATTAAATTATTACAGTTTGATCTCCCTAAGTTTGGGTGATTCGCAAAAATAGTTTGAAAATTTATTTGATCCGAACAGTCTAAGTTTTGCCGATCTGAAGTTCCGTTTCTAGGTTACTTACTATCTTGTGATGGACTCCTACCTGATTATTCGAAAGTGCAAGGAATTTTAGATTTTGAAGCCCCTAGAACCATCAGACAGATCCGACGTTTTCTGGGCATGGTAAATTATTACCGGCGGTTCATACCGGACTTCAGCACTATCACCGCACCGTTATCCGATCTCCTCGCCGGTAAACCTAAAGTCGTCCGATGGAATAAAGCAGCAGATGAGGTGTTTCGTTCAATTAAAGAGAGGTTGGTAGCAGCCCAGATTCTCGCCAACCCCGATTTTCATCAAGAATGTATAGTGCAGGCGGATGCGAGTGATCGGGAAGTTGCCGGGGTACTAACTCAGTTTCAAGAAGGATCGGAGAAGGTCATTAATTTTGTATCCCAGAAACTGAATGTAGCACTACAAAACTATGCGGCTACGGAGAAAGAAGCACTTGCAGTGCTTGTGGCAGTGCAGAAATTTTGCGGCTATATTGACGGGTATATTCACGTTGGTAACGGACGCGTCAGCGCTCCAGTACATCCGCAACAACAAGTGGCGACCATCGTCCAGACTAAGCCGATGGAGTCTGGACCTACAGCATCTGGATATGACCATCGTACACCGACGAGGTGTTGACAACATCGTACTCGATGCGTTATCTCGAAGCATTTGCGCTGTGCAGGTTTTTAGGCCCGGTGCATCATCATATGAAGAACTGATAAGAAAGGTACAAGAAGAGCCGGAGAAATACGCCGATTTCTGTTTCGAAGACGATCAGTTGAAGTATGTCTCGGTCGATGAGGAATCTTTCGATTTGCGGTTCGAGTGGAAGATGATCCCACCGCCGGAAAACCGTCTGCGTATTGTCGAAGACGAACATGTAAACAGTTTTCATCTGGGGGTTGAGAAGAATTTGAGCCCTCTAAAACTTAGATATTACTGGCCACAAATGGCATCGGATACTAGGAAATGAATTCAGAGATATTTATTATGTAAAGAAAGTAAGTCAGCCACCGTTCCAACGGTCCCCATGGTGGGCACACAAAAACCAGCCGACTACCCTTGGCAGATAATAGCGATGGACTACATTGGTCCATTGCCGAAAAGTAAAACAGAAAATATGTATATATTGGTAATCCCGGACCTTTTCAGCAAGTGGTGGTAGATTCACCCAATACGTAAAATCGAAGCGAGTAATCTCTGTAAAATTCTGCGGGAAGGATGATTCCTCCGTAATTCCAGTCCGGAGATTGTGTTGACCGACAATGACACTTTTCTCTCTAAGGAGTACAAAGCGTTGTTGGTTCAGTATAGCATCAAACACTGGACTACGTCTCGTCACCACAGTCAAAGAAACCCGGTAGAGCGATTAAATCGATCAATTAACGCTGCTATTCGAACGTATTGCCAGAAGGACCAGAGAGACTGGGTCGTAAAAATCGCGGACATTGAGCATGTGTTTAAAAACTCAGTTCATTCCGCTACCGGATTTAAACCGGTTTACCATGACGAGGAAACACGAAATCGCAGTAAGCGGAGAAGACCATCTGAGCATGCGCCGAAAGGAAGAATATTCACCCGATGAACGATCCGGCGAACATAAGAAAATAAGTGGAGAGATTTATGATATCGTCCAGAAGCACCTGACGAAAGCCTATCTAACCGGCACTCAGCGTTACAACATGAGGAAACGCACACGACCGGCAGACTTTCGAGTGGGTCAGCAAGTGTATCGACGAAATTTCAAGCAATCGAATGCAGGAGATTATTATCATTCAAAATTGGCTCCAATGTATTTACCTTGTAAAGTCATGGCGAAACATGGCTCTAGTTCTTGTGAACTAGAAGATCCGTATGGGAAAAATATAGGAATATGGCCAGCAGAGCATTTAAAACCGTAATTTCCTAAAATCCGTTACGCTTGCAATCGGTAGATCTTTTGCTAAATTTTCATTTCTGTCTTCTGTTCGCTTGAATGAAACACCTTTAGCGGTGAATAAAAGCTCATACCTACGCCACTCACTCTCAGTATCTTTTTTCTCTCACACAGGCTGAGAGCTTTATTTGCATGCTGTGAGTGAAACAGTTCTCAGTGTGCCTCTCAATAGAAGAAGTGTAAACCAAAAAGCCAACACAGCTAAAGGGCGATACGGTCAAAATTTGGTCAATATCAACTTGACGTATTTCTTTCAATTTTGCATTTAAAAAACCTGAACACCCCTCATTTTGAAGGTGTGTGTGTGTAGAATGTTGCTCCTATTTTGATTTTGGAATTCACTCTTCAGTTGTCAAAATGCCGTCCAAGCAAGAAGAGCAGCGTATCAAAATACGAGCTACTCGCACGCAAAGTTGGCAAAATCGCTAAAAGTTGCCAAATCAACCGTTACAAATGTAATTAAAGTGTTTGGGGAACGTTTGTTGACAGCCAGGAAGTCTGGATCGGGGGGAAATCGAAAACCGGAAGCCGCTGAGACGACAAAGAGAGTTGCCGGTAGTTTCAAGCGAAACCCTAACCTATCTCTCCGAGATGCCGCAAATAAGCTGGGTGTATCGTCTACAACCGTGCATCGAGCCAAAAAAACGAGCCGGACTATCGACTTACAAGAAGGTAGTGACTCCAAATCGCGATGATAAACAAAATACGACGGCCAAAGCGCGATCCCGGAGGCTGTACACGACGATGCTGACGAAGTTTGACTGCGTGGTAATGGACGACGAAACCTACGTCAAAGCCGACTACAAGCAGCTTCCGGGACAGGAGTTTTATACGGCAAAAGGAAGGGGAAAGGTAGCAGAATTTTCAAGCACACGAAACTGTCAAAGTTCGCAAAGAAATATCTGGTTTGGCAAGCCATCTGTACCTGTGGCTTGAAAAGCAGCATTTTCATAGCTTCCGGGACTGTCAACCAAGAAATTTACGTGAAAGAGTGTTTGAATAAACGTCTGCTGCCTTTCCTGAAGAAACACGGTTGTTCCGTACTGTTTTGGCCGGATTTGGCATCTTGCCATTACGGTAAAAAGGCCATGGAGTGGTATGCCGCCAACAACGTGCAGGTGGTTCCCAAGGACAAGAACCCTCCCAACACGCCAGAGCTCCGCCCAATTGAGAAATACTGGGCTATTGTCAAGCGGAACCTAAAGAAGACCAAAAAAACTGCTAAGGACGAGCAGCAGTTCAAGGCAAACTGGCGTTCTGCGGCGAAGAAGGTGGACAAGGTGGCTGTACAAAATCTGATGGCAGGGGTCAAGCGTAAGGCCCGGAAATTCGGATTTGGAAAAGCGGAAGCCTAACTGAATATTTTTCCTGAATTTTATACTAATTGAACTTGAAAAAGAAATTTAATTTGATTTTTTAAATAAACGATTTCACCGATTTACACGCGTTTTCCCTTGACCAAATTTTGACCGTATCACCCTTTATCTCTCGCCTGAACAAGCTTGGACGGAGAATCTTTGTTTTAAAGCTGGCCGGTACATTCATAAGTTTTATGATTCATAAAAATTTAACCGATCGTAAGATGAACCTTGTAATCTTTTATAAGGAAAGATGGTAAAGTTAGAGTATTCTTAAGTGAACAATCCGGTGGGGGGAAAATGGCTTGTGTACGGATAAAGGTTTCTGTTCTGAACGGAACGGGTTGGAAAAACAGAATAAAAACGAGATCCACTACCGAAAGATTTTCATCCTCGTCAGGTAACAAGAGGTTGCTGCAACATACCTACGTAGGTGGGACGAAAATAAATAGTCAACCAGCATGGCTCAACGAGAAATTGAGCAATACGGGTATTCGATGAGTTCTGAATGACATATATTGGATTCACCGTGATGGCGTGCCAGATCACGGGGATCCCCCAATTGCGTGTACCCGACTCGAATAACTAATAAATAATCATGAAGTTCACGTAACTGATCAACACATTAGGTTTTAAAATATCGAATTATTAAATTATTAAATTATTGAATTATTGAATTATAAAATTATTAAATTATTAAATCATTCAATTTGCTGTGTTCATATTATTTAAATTGTTATATTTATTTATTTATTTTGTTGATTTTGTGCATGATTGTGTTGATCGTTTGTGAAGAAAACAAATAAGAGGTGGGTTATATCAGGGATATAATCGCGAGCTTCACGTAGGACCACGTTGGTGTATAGTAATAATGGTGTGTGTGTGTGTGTGTGTGTGTGTGTGTGTGTGTGTGTGTGTGTGTGTGTGTGTGTGTGTGTGTGTGTGTGTGTGTGTGTGTGTGTGTGTGTGTGTGTGTGTGTGTGTGTGTGTGTGTGTGTGTGTGTGTGTGTGTTAACAATCAATCTCCCTCCGACCGGCAGCGCTTTTATGGAAGAAACTTGTCTACATATCTTTAGTAATTTATATTAGATCACAATGTGCAAACATTTTTAGCCCTGGAGATTGAAGGTGACAGCTCTATTGAAAATCCAACGACCCTGTTCATACACGTACATCAAATGGATATGTGAAGAGTTTTCAAACTTCCAGAATCAAAAATGGAAATTCTTGATCCTGGCGCGCATATAGTTAAGGCATATTTTTGATAATATAAAACGACCTCACCAATGTTCCTTATCTGATGCTGGAAAGCTCGTCCGGATGCGGGAGCGGGGCACTAGAAAACAAAAAATGGGAAAAAACTACCAACGCACATTCAATTAAAAAAAACACGACCTTCACACACTATGAGAGGGATTCCATTCAGAACGTCCTACGCAAAGCACTCGGAGAAACTAAAATTTCTCCATTTATTTTAGTTGAATGAAGGAATTTGATTGATTTTATTTCCGCGAAAACGTCGCAGCAAAAGCAAAACACGTCATTTTCAAAGCACGGCTTGCTGCGATTTTTCTCGCAAAAGCGAAAATCACATATGTTTTGAAACAATCTGATATCTTACTCACCTTTTTGTTGACTTTATCTCTTCATTGATTCAGTGCACTCTTACAATTTCAATGAATACCTTAGGATCACACACTGCTAACAGCACTCAAGCACCCTGTTTTACCCTATCGATCACTAGAATTTTCTTCGAAAATGAGAAAGCTATAGCTTTTTTTTGACAACTCACTAAGAACCCTCGGCGCTTTGCACGAACAACCCGAATACCGTTAACCGTTAACGCCGACACGGAACGCTTGCAATTGCCGTTATTCTCGCCATTATCTTCTTCCGGAAATATAACATTAGATTGATAATTTAAAATCAATTCCCGACCACACTTAATCTTGATATACTGATATTTTCACTAACGGTTATTTGGCTAGCGCATTTCCGGTTTCGCGAAACGAGACTCAGTTCTTCATTGGATCACTTCACCAAATTGGAGGACTTTACGACGACGAGGACGAATACGGTCTCAATGCAATTAAAGTTACTATTTTAGAGGTCATTTCGTCAATTTTAAGCACTTTTTCCAAAAAACGCGTCATAAAAATGATATAATACTTTCAGCATTGCACAAACGTACCAACCGGACGCGAAAACCGAAGCCTCAGGCTCGTTGGTGTATAGTAATAATGGTATCATTCAATTTATAAAGTTGCACGTATGGTTGGTTTATATTAAAATGTTTTTATTATTTTGCTTTGACCCGTCTCTTCTTATGATTTTTTTACAAACCGAGCCATTGCTTTTTCAGTTCAGCTTAGTGAAAAAAAAGTTCAGTTCGGATCTAATGAAAAATCTCTATCGTATTTACCACTCTCGACTGAATTCCTCGAACAATCCAAAATGTACTATTTTAGTTAATATACAATGTTTGTTTATTATAAATCGCTAACATTTCACTTAAACACAAACTTTTTTATTGTAAAATTTAATTCGTCGTCCTGAAAAGTACGATGGTTATGATACGCGTTAGAAATTAATTTATATTTTCGGTTTATTTGGCCAGCAGGACACCATAATGTGCTGTATTCAATCCGGATAGTTATTTATTAAACTCCTCGTCGCTGTGAATGGCCAACGGCAAGATACTTGGGATGATTCTAGTAATGTAGGTGCCCGGCTCCGGTAAGGCTTTGGAAGCGGAAAAACTTCCAAGACTTTGCAGCGCTTCCTTCTGGTTTGTAGATGAGCAAGCTCAGGGAATAATTTGCGAGCCAGACACGCAATCGCGAGAAAACAGACGAGATAGAAAAAAAAAAAACGAGAAAAAATCTTCGTAACAAGAGAGCGAAAAACACAACCACTCAATCGAACTTGAATATCCCAATGTAATCATATTGGTTCAAATCGTGTGCTTTATACTGGTGTTGATAGCATTGCCTACAAAGAAGAGAGGCACGAGAATACAGTACAAAGCAAATTGCATAAGAGGAGACGGGCTTCAGTTATAAAACCAGACACCGGAAACAAAGCAAAATAATTTTGCAGCTTAGGGGTGTGGCTATGAAATGAATTAAAAAGAAGAAGATAATTTGAACCAGTTGTTGCCCGTTTTTGAGGACCCGAAATGGGAAAACCATATTATCAACCTGTTCATATGCTGATTTGTATGGGAGCAAAAGCAGGCCATTTGTAAGTTAAAAATTAAACTCTTTATACGAATAGCACTTAATTGAACATTCGTAGGTTGTTTTGATCAAATGGTGTAAAAATAAAGTCATTCTGTTCAGACGAACGAGAGTTATTAGCGTTCAAAAACCTTTCAGTTTCACGTAACGCTCTCATTTTTCAAAATTTTGAAATGACACCCGGTATAGAAAAGAAAAACGTAGTCCTGCGTTAAAAATAATTGCTCATTTTTTTTATTGTGCCCAGGGGGAAATGTAACATGAGACCATGTTCCATTAAATTAAATATCCTAAAAATTGTATTTGTTTGCATGTTAGGAGTTAGGATTAGAAATTATATTATTTATAAAAATTCGCCCATTCACGCGCCGTCCGCTACCAAACTACTCGACTGCACTCGAGCACCCTCTTCCACCCATTCTCATGGGTTGGTCACCGTGGGTAAGAGGAAATGCTGTCGGCTTATAGCGAGAGAGCGAGTGGATAAATAGACCGCCTACCTCATGGTGGGGGCTCTTTAGTATGTGAGAGATAAAAGTGTTCGGACGCGCGGAAAACCAGTCGAGCGTTGAAAAAAAATATTATAGATTGGCTTCGCGAGTGAAGTGTGGCCAGTGGAAGAGGCTAATCGACTAGCCGGCCTAAAGAAAAATCCGGGTTCGGATGTGCAGGAATCGAAGTTCAGGGACCATCATTCCGAATCCCTCTCGCGGCGTCAGTGTGAGTTGCCATCGAACCGGTCCCCAATCCCCTCTGATAGATAGTTTGTCTCGACCGCGTGGGATTGGGGTTTCGTGCGTGTCCAACGGTCGTGTGGTAGCCGAAGGAGTGAAATCGTGCTTCCTTCGTGCTCCTAGCGTATGGCTGTGGATCCCGCTCATGAACCGGCTGCTAGAACGGCCGCGCTAGTGCCCGCGAAGTTCTAATGAAAAACTCCGAAAAGTGTGCCCCGACCAAAAAACCTATTCCGCGTGTGTCGGAATCGAAATCCCGAAGGAAGTCCAAACCCTCCGTGCTAACCTCAACCCCGGCGAAGACGCTGCATCCAATTAGCGACGGCGCGGACCATCGTAACTCCCGAGATGACAGAGCAGGCAGCCCCTGTGGGTCTTTTAAGGTAAGTTGCATTACCCTCATTGTTATACAACGAACAATTTAACCTCACACCCAGTGAACCAGTAAAAAAAAAATCATTTTCCGAAAAATTCAACAGGCTGGAGCGGGAATCGGACTCTCACTTCATTGCAATGGCTTGAACGACGGGTGACGCCGCTAACCACTTGACCACGAAGACGTGAACGAGTGATTTGGCCATTTTCTCCGGGATGCGACTTTTCAAGCAACGCCATGTTGAGTCGGTGCGTGGTAATGAAAATTTCGATGAGTCCAGAAAAGGGCGGATTTTAATTGTTTACGGAGGGAACATGGTGCGCGATTGAAATTTTCTTCTCAGTCTTCTTGGGTTGCAGAAGTTTGGTAGGACACCATTCTTTGAAATGGTCAATTCGGAGAAAAGTTTGTTCAGCTCCTCGTCATTGCGGATGGCCAGCTGCAGGTGGGATTATTCTGGTCTTCTTTTTTTAACGTTTCGTTTAACGAACACGTCTGTCGCATACGGATGACAGCGAGAACTGATGGTTGGTATTCTTCTTCTCTTTTTATTTTTGAGAAGGACTTTAACCCTTCGGGTCATTCGTCCCTCGATGATGATGGTTGGTCGGTCGTCCTCACATGTTTCGTAACCGCGGGCACGCTAGCTGTGGCAGTATGAACCAATCAGACCGAGGCGCAAATATGATGTCATATTCGACCAATAGCTTTGTGCGTTTAGACATTTTTCTTTTAAGAACTATTTAATAAGTTCAAATAAATGTAATGAATTAAGGTAGCAATAGGGACTCAGCTTTGATGTTCTACCTTTCGAATGAAATATTTATCTTAAAATTTCTGTGGGCCAGAGAGGAGATATTACCGTTCAATATCTCCAACCTGCGTAACACTTTTGATTTCAGAAATTTTAAAACCGTGCCCCTATACTGGAATAGAAAAGAGAGACGTAAGTCCTACGTCAAAAATTCAAAATTCATTAATTTGATTTGTGATATTGATTCAGGTTTGCTCACTCCTATATCATCGTTGGACACTGTCAACATATCATATGTGATATTTCATTAGTGGGTTCCCTCATTTTCCATTAGGGTGGTCCTTTATATTGGATATTAAAAATAAAAAAAATTATTACCAGCAAATTTAACCAGCAACATTTTCGTATAGTTTGAAACCATGATTTCTCGCCAAACTCCTGTTCTCTTTCATTAGTTACGGTGTCATTATAATAATTTCAACCGATTTCCATCCACAGGTCGAAAGAGTATGGTACGGACAAACACATTATCCTTGCATAATGTTCGACAAAAAATGTAGAGATAACTTAAATTTAAACGAAAGTGAAGTGTTTGCTAGAGAGACTCTCATTGTTTTTTTGTTTTATTAAATCATTTATTTGTACAGGCTCAATCGAATCAACTTTACAGAGCCAAGTTTTCATATTTATATACATCGGTTATCTTAAAACTAAAGTTAGGGGGATAGAACCGATTACTCGCGGCCGTCTCGAGGTTAATAGGAATAACAATTTAACGGATGGGAAGATGGGCGGAAATTTCAAGTATGGTTTTGCAAAACACATTTATTTTAAATTATTAATTGTTGAAAAACTTATAAATATACAGTTTTTGGTTTTCTTATGACTTGAACATTTTTGAGAAAGAAAAAAAACACACAAACACAGATAAAAAAAAACTTACAGTAAACATAAATGTTAAACAAACTACAATCTAAGGCTAATGTTAGTCAAAAACACATGAATGAGCTTCATAAACTCCAGTTCACGTACAGCCAAAATATCTCAAACGGGTACATTGGGTTGTTTACCTCGAGCCCGAAGGGAGTCATAAAGCTCAGATCTGACTCCACAATGCTCAGCAAATGACCAAATAATGTGATCTGCGTCCTGGTAACCTTGTCCACATTCACAGAGATTGCTGTCGCTCAGCCCAACTCGGTATAAATGAGCGTTCAAAGAATAATGATTGGACATGCGGCGAGACATGACACGAATGAAGTCTCGACCCACATCCATCCCCCAGTCTCTCATTGTTAGATAGGTCCTTTTGAAAAATTTTGCGAGATTTTCATTTGAAATGTGACACTTCGCTAAGGTGCAACAGTTTTGTGTCGTCGTTTCATACAAAATCCGCTTACCACTTCCTGATTTCAGATGCACTCGTCTCAGAGATCGAGCATCTAGCATCAGTGAACTTCCCATTTCGATGTTGTACCATCTGTGCAAACTTAGATTAAAAATTTCAGAGTTTTCGGTCCGATATGTACCGAGTATTGTACTCCAAAAACGTGGTGAGAAGCCTACGAACTGTAACCCCGGGGAACTGTCTAATTTTGCAATGGTCGTAGTAGCAATAAGAGAAGTAGGGAAATTAATTTTAATATTAATAAAATTCATGTTGCCAGGTTTCGGTACATTACATCGGATACGTTTCCTAAATTACATCTGATTTTTTGATTCAATTATGGATTTACTAGGTACAATATTTTTGGTTATCTATCAGAATAAAAATATTTTTAGAAAAATAATATTCTCCGTACAACAAATTAAACAAAGTATTTACCTGTTGTATATAAGGCTTGTATAATCATTTTTTTATCTGCGATATCCAACTTATTGTAAACCAAAACAATCCGATTGGTATCCAAACACTGCAGATGATTCAAGAACCATTTATGAACTGATTTGGCAACTTCTTCCTATACAGCCTCGTAGATTTTGAGCGTTTTTCTCAAATTAAGGTCATTGTTTTTAGACATTGCAGTACACGAAGAGAGAAACCAGGTTCTTTCACATACTTTCACAATGAATTCAATATACAATGAATAAATAATGTTTGCAACTTGCAATACTATGTTTTTTATTATCTTGAAATCTAGAAATTCCTACTTGATCGATAGGTAGTCAATTGTTGTTGGGTCATGTAGTGTGTTGATTATGTGATGTGGATAAAAATTTAACAGCCACGAATACCCGTTTCCTTGATGTTTATTAAGTATTTTTTGGAAATTTTATTTGTAAATTTCCACGCTTTCTTCTACATTTAGTTTCCAAGGATTTGTGATATGTTTTAACATTTGTATGTGGTTTAAGTTTCTAAAATGATTTTCGTTGAGCTATGTTCAGCTACTTTTGATTTGAAATGAGGTAAGAGGTGAGAGGTAAGAGATCTTTCTTTAAAATGCAACATACATTAAGGAACGTTCATTAATTACGTCACGCAAAAATTGACTTTTTGTAACCCCCCCCCCCCCCCCATGTCACGTTTTTTGTATGGACTTCAATTTTTTTTGTATGGATCGTCACGTTTTCTCGAACCCCCCTCCCCCCCTACTGCGTGACATAATTAATGAACCTTCCCTTATCTACGTATCTTAACCAAATAGTAAGTAGTTGATTTGTATTTTTTAACTGAAAAATAAACAAAAATTATTAAAAAAAAGGGGAAGGTTGTTACCCATAGGGGTACCTTTTAAGTTTATTTATAAAATTCATTTCTGATAGCAAAATAAATCTCGCACATGTTAAGTTGTGTGAGTTTTATGTATTAACGTACTTTTTATTGCAACCTGTTTTTATTTCTCAGAAATGAAGCAGCCTTAGGCTGAGAATCTCTTTAGAAAATATGTACAACAACTATTGTTGCACTTCATCGTCGACTATCACGCTATCAAGCTATTGTCATAATATGTATTTTTCAAAAAATATTTTATACTTATCCGTAAGTTTCTTTTGATGCTGTAACGGTTAATGTAGTCACGTAAATCGTCCCTTGTTTTGATTATTTCCGGCTTAGAGTGTACATTTTTCTTCACTTAAACATTGCCACCTGACGTACTCAAACGTACCTGATCACTCAATAGTTAAAGCCTGTGGAGTCTGTTCATCGCGCATTGTAACTGTAGTTGGTTGACCACTAATAACATAGTTTTCATTGATTGACGAAGGAAGCAGCTTCCCAAACTCTTTCTTTTTCGCAGTCTCTTTAAAAAAATTTCAGTTCATTTATTTGTACAGGCTCAATCGATTTAACTTTACAGAGCCAAGTTTTCATATTTATATACATCAATTATCTTAAACCTAACGTTAAGAGGATAGGACCGATTACTCGCGGCCGTCTCGAGGTTAATAGGAATAACAACTGAAAGGATGGGAAGGTGGGCTGGAATTTGGAGAGTGGTTTATATAACACATTTTATTTTAAAATTCTAAATTGTCTAAAAAGCTTAAAACTATACAACTTTTGGCTTCTTTTGACTTGAACATTTTGAGAAAGAAAAAAAACACACACAAACACAGATAAAAAAAAACTTAAAGTAAACATACAGGTTAAACTAACTACAATCTAAGGGCAGTCTCTTTAATATCTTTATTATCTCTTTAATTTTTTTTTTTTTTTTAGTATTGGAATCAAATATTTTTTTTACTGAGCCTATCAGCTGATGTAATCGCCTCAGTACCAATGCTCAAACCGAAAGTGATAATTTTACGAACGATTTCTGCGGTATTTTTACCAGGCAAAAAAAGAACCCCGAGAACAATTGCATTGATATAATTTGCTAGACGAGCACTTTTATCGACAGTTTGTTCTAATTTATGATAATTTTTGTACCTAGAATTTGGTGTCTGTTTTAGCATCTGAATTTCCAGTTTAAAATTTTCATTTTCCCTCTTCAAATCTTGAAAATCAGCGACAATAGACATTTTCCAGAAAGGAACTGCTGAGAGTTCTCTATTGCAGTAGTAATCATTCTGACTTCTTCAGCACCCATACGAACACACAACACCCACCAACCAGCAACTACAACAGTAGCAATCAGCAATTCAAAATCAGGGGTGGCATTACGTAGCTCGAAACTAACGACTTTTTGTACGAACGCTTGTGAGAAAAAGTTCTTCGTTTCGAGATCCGTAATACGGCTCCAGCACTATAGCATAAACGGAAAACTATGAATTCTATTGATAACAGCTGTATCAGACCGGAAATTATTCATTACTAATTAGCCACTTTTTACACGAAACCCATATTATTATTAGGAAAATATAACACTCCATGAATTTAAATAAAATTGATATAACAAAACACGTATCAACCTTAAAACAGTGTTAGACCATCCCCACCGGTTGATTCGTATCTGGGTAATATTTTGATGACAGAGAGCGTTCCTATTTTGATTTAGCCACCCACTTTCGCACCGGTCGTTCATTAAAAGGTAACACAATAAGACTCAAATCTATACTCGCACCGGTTTCGTTTCGCTAAATATTTCGTGCAGTGTATAGTTTGAATAGTCTTCCGTACAGGTTTTCGACGTTCTGGTTTGTCCCAAAGATTGGATCTTGAGAAACATCCAGCCAAGGCGTGCAAAGAACTTCGTTGTCTTGTTGCGTCCAATTCCTTCCACGGGGTTTTGATGCACTCATTTTTCACAACAGTGATATGTGATAAACGGGAAATTAGCAAATATCACTTTAAAAACAAATCGGAAACACTCAAATTGAAATGGAAGGTCTAGATGAAGATGTTGTTTTAACTTTTCAACTTGTTTTGCTTATTTTTCTTCAAATAGCAACGCTCAGCTTGGCTGGGTCGGGTTGTCAAATTTACGAACCGGCTGCTCACCGAGCGAGTAAATTGTCATTTTCCAACCCGGTTATCAACCACTGGTGTGGTGTTGAGTTGTCATACAACTCAACACTAGCAATAAGTAGCTTTGCATTTATTGGTCGCGGAGAATCATAATCTCTTGAACAATCTCCAGAATCGTCGCGAAACCGATCTCTATAATGTATCATTCGGTTTTGATATGTCGCAAAACTATACTAAAAAATAGAGGTGGGTTATATCAGGGATATAATCGCGAGGTTCACGTAGGACCACGTTGGTGTATAGTAATAATGGTGTGTGAGCGCGCGCGCGCACGCGTGTGTGTGTGTGTTTTTTATTTTTATTTACGAGTTGGTAAACCTATTTTATGAACTAGCCCGGCCTCTCGTTCGATAGTAGGCTTTCTATCGAATTCGTCCACCGGGGGCCCGAGTGTCGGACTGGGACCAAAGAAAGAAAAACAGAACTCTGATTTTATGCCTTCATGTCCCCTACCGACTAAATTCTATCTCGAGCCTCCAGCCATTCCCCCGGCACTATCTGTTGACATTCCTTCTTGGGGGTGGTATTTCCATTTGTCGCTCCGCTGGCATTTTTGCTCCTGCTTTCACTCCGCTTTGCTTTGCTAAAGGGTGTATTCGATAAAAATGGCACACAGAAAATCTTCTGTAACTTTTGAATCGTATGAGTAAAAAACCTAGAAATTTGAGTAAATCTTATCCATAGTGTATTATTTACATCTGCCAAGTTTCATAGTTATACATTCAGTAGTTCCAGTCATGTCGTCGAAACAAGAAATTGTCCGTGAGAAAATTTTGTGCACTCACAATCAAAATCCAGGGGCGTCCCACCGGTGGAATGCTAAAAGGCTTGGAATTGCAAATACAACTGTGTCTCGTGTAATAAGAACCTTCAAGGAGCGTCTGAGTGTCCAAAGGAAGGAAGGGAGTGGTCTTAAAAGTGGTCCAATGGACAGTAAAATGGCCAGGAAAGTCGTACAACAATTCAAGAACCGTCCAAACATATCAATTCGAGATGTCGCTAAAAAGTCTAAGGTGTCAGTCGGTTTTGTGCAGAAAACCATGAAGCGTGCTGGGTTACATGTTTACAAAGTGCAAAAAGCCCCAAACCGGAATGAAAAACAAAACATCACTGCGAAAACCCGCGCCCGGAAACTTTACACGAAGCTGCTCACCAAATCCGGTTGCATCGTGATGGATGACGAAAAATACGTCAAGGCCGACTTCCGTCAACTTCCTGGGCAAGAATATTTCGTTGCCAAGTCGAAGTTCGATGTTCCGGAGGATGTTCGAAGGAAGAAACTATCGAAATTTGCAAAGAAGTTTCTAATCTGGCAAGCGATTTGCGGATGTGGTGAAATAAGTGCTCCCTTCATCACTTCCGGAACAATAAACGGTGCGATTTACACGGAAGAGTGCCTTAAGAAGCGTCTCTTGCCATTCATTAAGAAGCACAAAGGATCAACTCTGTTTTGGCATGATCTAGCATCCTGCCACTACGCTCAAAACGTATTGGAGTGGTACCGAGCCAACGGAGTCAATTTTGTGCCAAAGGATATGAACCCACCAAATTCACCGGAACTTCGTCCAATTGAAAAATTCTGGGCAATTATGAAAACGGAACTTCGCAAACATCCCAAAACTATAAAAACAGAGCTAGAATTGAAGAAAATTTGGGTAAAAACAACAAAAACACTGGGAAAATCGGTTGTACAAAATTTGATGGGTGGAGTGAAAAGGAAGGTGCGGGCATTCGGGATGGGAGACGAAATTGAATAAAACAAATGTTGTAAATCAAAACTCATTAGTAGTTCTTCATTCCCTGAAAATTTCAAGAAAATCCGATAATCAGTTTAATTTTGATGAGTATATATTTGTGTGCCATTTTTATCGAATACACCCTTTACTTCGGTATCACTTCTATCTGCCATTGCTCTCCTTTTGTCGTATTTTCTTCAATTCTCTTCGTCTCTCCCTGACTCTCCTCGGCGCCGGAGGTGGTCCACCAGTTCCGGTGTGGGGAACGTCCGCACTGGTGGTGCCCCGACTACCAACGGATATCGCAGGGGAGCACAGTCTTCGTATCCGAGTTGTAGAGGTTGTCCGACAGTTCCGGTTGGGCAATGACTTCCGGCGCCCCGACGACCCGACGTCAACCACATTGTCCTCTCTCCTTACGTCTGACATTATTCTGCTTCTCTCATTCGCCGATCGCTTCTCCACTTTTTCTGCAGCTCGGTTGGAATGCTTGTGACTATTCTATCGACAGTGTTCCACATGCTTTCATCCTGACACATTTTCTCAGCTATGTTGTCCACGCTCGCATCCGGTAGCTCCCTTCGAACAGCCGCGAATCTAGGGCATTCGAAAACCACATGCCGGTGTTTTCTCTACGTGCTCGCCGTCCGGGCAGCACCCTTCCACGCAGCATGACCACACCGATTCAGATATTTCCGAAAACAGCCGTGACCTGACAGAAACTGCGTCAGGTGAAAGTTCACCTCTCCATGCCTCCTGTTCACCCACGCCGACACGTTAGAAATGAGCCGATGGGTCCACCTTCCACTATCGGCGTTGTCCCATTCTTGCTGCCACTTAGCCAACGAGTCAGCTCTGATCGTCTTCCTCACGTTAACGCCGTCTCTCCGCTGATAGCATTCGATATCCTCGGCCAGGGTACCATCACTCCTAGATGCTTCAATGCAAGCTTTGACGAAATTGCATGCTCTCCTACGCTGATTTGGACATGCTGAACCGCCTTTCGGTTGCTGACCAGAGCTACCTCCGTTTTATAATGGGCCAGCTCCAGTTTTGCTCCAGTCATCCATGTTTCGATGATATCGATCGTTTCCGCCGTTAGCATCTCTACCTCTTCCAATGTCTCACCGGTTATCGTGAGGATGACATCATCCGCAAATCCGACAATCTCAACACCTTTGGGCAGCTTCAACGTTATTACTCCATCGTACATCACGTTCCAGATCGTTGGGCCGAGGATGGAACCTTGTGGCACTCCTGCCGTGACCGACTTCTGCCCCAACTCTTATGTTTGGCTGCCCTTTCTGCGTTCTGAACGACTGTTCGGAATGCGTCCACTGTCGAGATTCCTTTTCGGAATCCGAACTGCCTTTTAGAAAGACCGCTCTCGCTCTCCGTGCTCTTCGTCAGCCTGTTAAGGATGATCCTTTCTAGCTTGCCGAGGTTATCCAGCAGGCATATGGGTCTATACGATGCTGAATCCCCTGGCGGTTTTCCCGGTTTCGGCAACAGCACCAACTTCCGGTCCATCTGTCCGGAAAGTAACCTTCATCCAGACATTTCTGGAGCGCCGTTCTGAACATGTCTGGAAACGCCATGATAGCGGTTTTCAATGCAACGTTGGGTATTCCATGCGGACCGGGAGCTCTTCCCAACTTCAGACCCATTGCAATTGCCCGGAGCTCTTCATTTGAGATCTGAATTTCTCTGGCACGTGCTTTTTCTGCTTCGTCGTAAGGTGCAGGTGGCCACTTTGTTGCGTTGTGCTGCGGGAAACGACCGTCAACGATTACCTTCAATTTAATCGGGCTCATTTCACTCGGTATCGCTGGACCTTTGATCTTAACCGTCACTATCCGATAAGCGTTGCCCCAGGGATCGGAATCAGCTTCTCGGCACAGCTGTTTGAAGCAGATCGATTTACTGATCTTGATCTCCCGTTTGAAAGCTGCTCTAGCTGCTCAGAACACAATCTACCGTTCTTCTCTCTCTGCCTCGGTTTTTGACCTCTGGTAGCGTCTCCTGGCTCGGAGGCACGCAACACGGAGGATACTTAGTGTCTCGTTCCACCAATACACTGGACCCCGCCGGTTCATGGGCTCCAATTGTCTCGGCATCGACGCATCGCACGCCCTCGCTAGCGTTCCTGTTCAATTTCTGCTCGGAGTGCTTCAACGACGACGTCTTTGTCGAATTCCTTCGTTTTCCACTTCCTCTCGCTAGATCTCGACCTCAACGACACCGTGGGGGTTTGCCGACCGATACAATAGTGGATCGCCTGATGATCGCTATGGGTGTACTCTTCGCTGACCCTCCAGTTCATGTTTTTGAACAACGACGGACTACAGAACTTAACGTCGATGATGGAATCCCGGCCATCTTTACGGAATGTGCTGACAAGGCCCTCGATGCACAGTCTAACTTCGAACTTTGCCAGAGCCTCCAGTAGACCGTAACCCTTTGCGCTAGTCAGTCTGCTGCCCCATTCCACAGCCCAGGCGTTGAAGTCTCCTCCGATGATAACCGGCTGTCGTCCGACCAAAGTGTCGGTGAGCGCATCCAGCATCTGCTCCTCTGTCCACCTTGGAGGTGCGTAACAGCTACATATGAAGATACCGTTAATTTTGGCGATCACGAAACCTTCGTATGAGCTCTCGACTACTTCTTGGATGGGGTATCTACCCATGACGTGTATTGTAACCATACCTGTGCTGTCCACCACCTAGTTGCCGTTGCCGTACGGGACACGATACGGCTCCGCCATAATTGCGACGTCGCACTGCGTTTCCTTTGTCGACTGCCACAACAGTTGCTGTGCAGTGTCGCAATGATTGAGGTTGACTTGCGTGAACTTCATCATTGTTGAGCTGCCTTTGCTTTTTGATACACCGGGCACTTAAAGCCACCCGTCATGTTGTCAGTTCCATCTTACGGTTTGCAGAGCATGCACCTCGGTTGCTTTGTACAGTCCCTAGCAACGTGGCCACTTCCCCCGCAGGTCCTACAAAACTTCGACCAGTCAGGGCCTTTGCAGATCCTCGCCTGGTGACAAAAATCCATGCATTTGAAGCACCTCTCCATCTGCTTGGTAACCCTGGGAGCAACACTCAGCGAGCATACTGACCATCCAACTTTAAATTTACCGATCTCTACCAACTTGTAAGCAGCATCCACCGATAGTCAAACCCCCCCCTCTGTGTGCCTCCAAACGCCTTCCGTATTCGGATTGTCGCTGGCCCTACAAGGTTGCCCTGTTCAGTTAGTGCACCCCTCAGTTCTTCTTCCGTTGTGATTTCGTCCAGGCCCTTGCACTCGACCACTGCTTCTTGTGACAGAGCTCTCACGTTCGCCACGTTGCCCAAGGATTTAGCAACGAGCTCACGGTAGGCAGAGCTCTTAACCGAAGGGTCTTTCTTCAATTCGAAGAGCATCTCTCCTTTTTGAGTGCGTCTTGTCCTCACCACGTTCTCTCCCAACTCCTTCAGCTCCGGATCATCCCTCACTTTTTTGAGAAGTGCAGCGTATGTTGTTTTATCGCTAGCTTCGACGATTAGTGCATCACCTTTGAATCTCCCCAGAGGTGGCTGACGTTTTTCTTTCTTCTTCTGTTCCTGCTTCTTTTCGTCTTTTTCCTTCCGCTTTTTCTTCTTAGCCTGCTGGCTTTCCACGGTGCGCCAACCAGGGTCTTTTCCATCCTCCTTCAGATCGCTGGCGGACTCCTGCTCGTTCTTCTGTTTCTTAGGGTCTTCCTGATCTCCCGGCGTATCCCTCACTCTTTTCTCTGAGCGATTGCGGTGACTCTTCGGTGTCTCCCCATGATCGGAGCCTTTTCAGCGGATTCGGCTCTCATCAAAAGCGCCTTCTGCTCTCGTTCGGCAGCTGATACAGCTGACTTAATGCTTGTAACCATCTGCTTGATCTTGGTGTGTACATTGTGCTTGTCCTTCACGAACTCATAGAGTTCGTTTACCTTCTTTCGCACCTCCGCCAAGTTCGACTTCCCTAGTTGCGAGTCGTTCTGGGTAGTGTCGCCTGGGTGGTGTCTCGGGGTGAACACTCGATTCAGGAGCCCCATCTCCCGTTGGTTACCTGGTGGTTCACTCTGTACCATTCCACTGCTGGTACTGGCTGTGGCTACTAATGGCGTAACCGGTGATCTCGACAACTTGCCACTCCTTGCAAATGCAATCGCATCCTCCTTCGCTCCGCTTACCTCTCCAATCACACTGGAATTTTCAAATGTTTCCATTCTTCTGGGTCCCCCCTCCAGACCGCTATCTTCACCCGCCATACGTAGTCGCCTGCCTTGATCCAGTGGTTATCTATGCTAGCAGGGAGGCCACTCAAGGGTTGACACGATCCCTTATGAGGATCGTGTTCAGAGCCGGATCAGCGTAAGTCGGGAATTGGTCATCCGAGCCTAGTACTCATCACTTAAGATGGACGGGTTCCGAACGTATCCGGAGGCCTGCCAAGGTTTTACCGGGACGGAGGCAGTCGCCCTATGAGCCTACTCGCCGTTTCAAGTCGGTATCACCCTTCCTTACTCAGGGAGCAGAATAGCACGACTGTCAGCCCAATATCGTAATCCGATCCGTAGTCCGTGCCTTGTCCGTGTGCGTCGCGACCAGTATACCATAATCAGGATCTTACTGGCATCGATCCTGATGTGCCGGTTGGCACTCCAGAAGATGGGCTAAGGTACTTTGGAAGCGGTACCAAGTCGCTTGTACAGAGTTGCTTCCGGATATGTGGTTTTTTATGGGCATTCAACAGAGCCCACTGCTGAATCCCCGCCACATCCTAGGCAACCTCCGCTTGAGCTTTCCAGAGCTCGGTCACCTCCGGAAGGAAGGGCCAAAGGTGGTAGTCCATACGGGTGTATGGATGAGTTTCGCTTAAGAGAGAATCCTAAGCTCCCACCGGATGTGTGTGTGTGTGTGTGTGTGTGTGTGTGTGTGTGTGTGTGTGTGTGGGGGGGGGGGGGTGGGTGGGGGGGGGGGGGGGGGTTACTAAAAACCCCCCCCGTTTTTTTATTGTAAAATTTAATTCGTCATCCTGAAAAGTACGATGGTTATGATACGCGTTAGAAATTAATTTATATTTTCGGTCAACATAATGTGCTATGTTCAATCCGGATAGTTTTTTTATTAAACTCCTCGTCGCTGTGGATGGCCAACGGCAAGATACTTGGGATGATTCTAGTAATGTAGGTGCCCGTCTCCGGTAAGACTTCGGAAGCGGGTGCCGCCCGCACGGATTATCGATTTTTACGACCCATTGCAACGGCAATAGGTAGAGCGGGAAAACTTCCAAGACTTTGCAGCGCTTCCTTCTGGTTTTTAGATGAGCAAGTGCAGGCAATAATTTGCGAGCCAGACACGCAATCGCGAGAAAACAGACGAGATAGAAAAAAAAACGAGAAAAAATCTTCGTAGAAAGATTGCGAAAAACACAACCGTACGTCCCGCTTCAATCGAACGTGAATATCCCAATGTAATCATATTGGTTCAAATCGTGTGCTTTATACTGGTGTTGATAGCGTTGCGTACAAAGAAGAGAGGCACGAGAATACAGTACAAAGCAAATTTCATAAGAGGGATGTCATTATAAAACCAGACACCGGCAACAAAGCCAAATAATTTTGCAGCTTAGGGGTGTATTAAACATCGAATGAAACTAAATTAATTAAAAAGAAGAAGACGATTTGAACCATTTGTTGCCCGTTTTTGAGGACCTGAAATAGGAAAACCATATTATCAACCTGTTCATATGCTGATTTGTATGGGAGCAAAAGTAGGCCATTTGTAAGTTAAAAATTGAACTCTTTATACTAATAGCACTTAATCGAACATTCGTAAGTTGTTTTGATCAAATGGTGTAAAAATAAAGTCATTCTGTTCAGACGAACGAGAGTTATTAGCGTTCAAAAACCTTTCAGTTTCACGTAACGCTCTCATTTTTCAAAATTTTGAAATAACCTCGGTATAGAAAAGAGAAACGTAGTCCTACGTTAAAAAAGATTTGGTTGGCGCTATGATATTTTATTTCTATGTTCTGTTTTATTACTTGGACACTTATTAACTCCGTTTCAAATATTTTTATCTTTTAGGTTTGGAGTTATAAAAATGCAGCATTGGTGCGGATGGCAGAATTAGTACCTGAAATTGCCAATTCTACAATAGAAAATGCGATGTTGGAGCATGTTCGACGATGTGATCCTTTGAAAAACCCGTTACATCTCATGGAACTATCCAAACTACTACCAAGCATTCAGGATGTTAACATAAGTTACATTAAGCTAAGGAAGTTATGTATACCAGAAAACGATCGTGAATTTATGGTAAGAAATTCAACGATAATAAGAAACATAAAAGCGGTACTATAAACATAGCATTTCTTTTCAGCAACAAGATGCTAGATTTCATTCATTACTTGATAAGACGTACTGGCTACTATATGTTTCGGTCTGTTTAAAGCAATCGCTGGAAGCTGCTAAGATAATACTGAGTGGTCGTACCGTTGTATTGCAGGAAATAAGTGGGAGGGATATGTGTAGTGTTATTTCAAGTTTAGTGCAACTTTTGTTAGATAAAAACTACCGATCAATTGATGGTCTTCAAATCCTTATACAAAAAGAGTGGATTTGTTTGGGTCATCCTTTCAGTGATCGCATTGGGCATGTGTATAACGTGAACTCAAATGAACGAAGCCCATTATTTTTACTATTTTTGGATTGTGTGTGGCAGCTGTTGCAGCAGTACCCGGAAGAATTTGAGTACTCCGAAACTTTTCTCACAAGTCTGTGGGATTCCGTGTTTCTACCTTTATTCGACACTTTTCAGTTTAATTCTGAGACTGAACGGCAAATTGCGCATATGAACGATCGCATCATTTTGAGACCTGTGTGGGACTGGGGAGAACAATTTAGCGACAAAGATATTGCCTTATTTACAAATCCGCTGTACAAAAAAGTGGCAGATACAGTAAATGAGCAGGAGAAAAAATTAAGATTGCCACCAACAGCGTACCGTCTCCCTTGTATAGATGATTTGAAGGAAAAAAAGAGCCTGGCGAAACACAATTCAGCGGAACTAATCGCATCAACTATAAACTTTTCCGCCCAATCAACGCTAAGCCAACAACAGAGTACAGCTGCGGTAATGTATATTTATCAATAATTAGCATATCAAGGGGAGGAGAAGGTGGTGGATAAACGGTTGTAAAATGGGAGTGACAAATGTAACAATTAAGGCTTTAATTATAATTATCGAATATATTTTGTCCTCTTCTGATATTAAGTTGAAAAATATTATATGATGATCACTTGCTCAGGTTGCTGAATTCGAAAAAAAAAACGAAAGGGTGAGTTATGTCAGTGACATAACTGCAAATTTGGCGTAGGAATTTGTTGATGTGAAGAAATTGATGTCATCGAATTAATAAATTTCTGCTATATTTTTAGTCTAAAGAACCATGAGACCCTATGCTATTAGTGTGTGAGGCATTACTATTGGTTCTTCACGAAAATTTAAATAAACTGCAGTTCGACTCGAATTAACTGTTAATAATATTTTGTTTGTTGAATGTCCAACGTGCTTGTAAGTGTTAAATGGATCCTGTGTTTACGGAGTAAATATGGTTCGAGATTGATATTTTCTTCTCGGTCTTCTTGGGCTGCAGGACGGCGTGGGTTTTGGCAGAACGTAATACTACGATAAAAATAGACATTTACACCGATTCATCTCGAGGTTGTATAGACTGAACATCGAACATAGAGCGAATTACAAAGAACAACTTAATCTAACACCCAGTGGACCGGTATGAACATTTTCGTTTTGCAAAAAAATCCATTGGCTGGAGTGGGAATCGAACCCTCTTCTTCTGTCGGGGTACAAACTCACTGCGACCATTTATTGACCTATTGTGGTATTTAGGACTGGAGGCTTGCGTTATACCCCAGTCCGGAATAGCATCCATTATGAATGCTCCTACCTTCTTGGGATTTATATTCCACGAGATTTCTCGAGGTTGCAACTCTTAAATAACGTTTCCTTAAATTGAAGAGAAAAATGCATTCACAAAGTACATGCTCTGAGGATTCAGTTTTGAACCCACAGAACCGACATTCTTCAGAATGAATCTTCTTTAGCTTCATTAGGAAGTGTCGAGATGGGCAGTGGCCGGTTAATAAGCCTACATACACACTTAATTCGCGCTTGCTAAGTTCCAGCAGTGCCTTCGTGTTTTTCACGCTTGGAACAATGAATCTTTTTGACTAGTTTGTTCCATTTGCAGTGTGCCAATCTGCTCCTACTTTTTGTATAATGTTTATGTCAAAGACATTGACGGTTGTCTAAGTGACAACTGTACGTTGAGACAACTTGCAGATGACGGCGTAGTGTCTGTCACGGGGCCCAATGGGGTCGATCTGCAAGGACCCTTACAGGATACCTTAGACAATTTGTCTACGTGGGCTCTCGAGCTAGGTATCGAATTATCTACGGAGAAAACTGAGTTGGTAGTTTTTTCTAGGAAGCATAACCCAGCACAACCGAAGCTTCAAATTTGGGGTAGGCCGATAACTCATTCTATGTCATTTAAATATCTTGGGGTCTGGTTCGATTCAAAGTGCACCTGGAGATCCCACATTGAGTATCTGAAACGAAAATGCCAGCAAAGGATCAACTTTCTCTGCACAATTGCCGGGACATGGTGGGGAGCACATCCGCAAGATCTTCTAACGTTGTACCGGACAAAGATTTTGTCGGTTATAGAAAACGGTAGTTTTTGTTTTCAGTCGGCGGCTCGGTCACATATCATTAAACTGGAACGTATTCAGTATCGGTGTCTTCGTATCGCGTTAGGTTGCATGCATTCGACTCACACTATGAGTCTGGAAGTGCTGGCTGGCATGTTGCCACTCTCGGATCGGTTTACAGAATTGTCTCTCCGGCTCCTCACCAGGTGTGAAGTCATGAACCCTCAGGTAATCGAAAATTTTGAGAAGCTCCTTAAGTCGAATCCTCAAACTCGCTTCATGACTTTGTATCATTTGTACATAACACAGGATGTCATCCCTTCTCCGAATATTTCCAATCGTGTTTGCTTCTTCGACTTCGGCAGTTCGGTTCATTTCGATTTATCCATGAAGCAGGAGCTTCATGGAATCCCAGAGCATCATCGTCCTATGATCGCTCCTGTGATATTTGCTGCAAAGTTTGGCCAAGTTGATTCCAATAAATCGTTCTTCACTGATGGATCATTGATAGAGGAGTCAGCAGGCTTTGGTATATTTAATGAAATTTATAGCGCCAAACGTAAACTTCAAGCTCCTTGTTCCGTATATGTCGCTGAATTAGCGGCAATACATTTTACGCTCGAAATTGTTGCCTCACTAACACCGGATCAGTACTTCATTTTCACGGATAGTCTCAGTTCTATAGAGGTTATTCCCTCTTTGAGGCCGGTAAAGCACTCCTCGTATTTTCTCATGAAAATACAGGAGCTTCTAAGTGCTTTATTTTCGCGTTATTTTATCATCACTTTGTATGGGTCTCTTCTCATTGTTCAATTCTGGGCAATGAGAAAGCGGACTCGCTTGCAAAGGTGGGCGCTATAGAAGGCGATATTTATGATCGACAAATCGCCTTCAATGAATTTTTTACTACTTTTCGTCAACAGTCACTCGTCAGCTGGCAGTATAAATGGAGTAAAGGAGATTTGGGGCGATGGCAACATTCTATCATCCCAAAGGTGTCGAAGAAAGCTTGGTTTGGGGGGATGGATGTGGGTCGAGACTTCATTCGTGTGATGTCTCGCCTCATGTCCAATCATTATTCTTTGAACGCTCATTTACACGGACAGAAATGATGCATGATTGATATAACTTTTGCCATAGTTATCCCAAGCTTCGAAGATATTCTTGACATAGTTAATTTAAATGGTTGTTTGAAAATGATTTGATGTTTAAATCAAGCATATATTTCATTTGAATCAACGTTATTGAACATCAACCATTAAATGCTTAAATCAAGCATACATGTCATTATTTGAATCCGTGTTTATCGTTGAATCACTCATACTGGAAGGTTAAATAGGGCATATAGCAGCTCTACTGAGCCTCGTGGCTGCCATCCGCACTCATAGCTGGCCCACAATTGATACGTTGCGGATGCGTTTGCGTGAATTTGACAGTTTTCCCATAGGTTTTCTGTCAAATTTACGTCAACGCATCCGCAACGTATCAATTGTGGGTGACCCTTCAACGACAAAGCGGAAAAAAATATCATGGCGGCGGCAGATCACTCGGTTGACTTGGACGACGACCTGGTTGAAGAATTTTATGTTGACGAAGAAGTGGAATTATTGAAATCGTTTGGATTATCCGCGGCGGGCATCGAAGAGTTTGTAGGTATGTAAGCAAATTGTAACTATTCTTTAAAGTAGTTTTAATGAATTTTGATTTCAGCTAACGGGTACGACATTGATGCGCTACAATTAATTGAGCGTGAAGAAGTCGAAGCGCTTCTTCCTCCACCGCGACTAGCAGACCAATTTGCTGTCCACTCCTAGAGTCGCATGTTGATAAGAATGATATTTCCAATTTTCAAACATTGTTATATGTTGTTTAATTTCGTAATATCCAAAGAATATGTGCTAATTGAGTAAACGTTCCTATAATGGTGGTATTTTAGTGCAAAATTTTCCAATTAGAACATATTGCACTAAAATACCACCATTATAGGAACTTTTATCGTAAATTTAACGATTTTTTTGATTTTTGGAACCAACCATAACATCATTTGAACGAATCTCTGTGTATGCTTAAACCAACCATCCGATACCATTAGTTCAACCCTTAAAATAAGGTCAAATTAAACATAAACATTACTGAATTTATCATGAGAATCAGAGAGCTGTCAAATCATCAACAATGAATATTGTTGATGTTAGCATAATATGGTTGATTCAACCCTATTTCATGCTCTAATTAGATCATCAATTCTGTTTAATTGAAGCTTCCATTATTCTTCGATCTAATGTATTATGCGTGAAACAATCTCAAAAAAATATTATATAAAAGTCAATGCACAAATATGCTTGATCGGGACCGGAATATTATTGATGTGACTTTATTTTTCTCTCCGTGTATACCGTGTTGGGCTGAGCGACAGCAATCTCTGTGAATGTGGACAAGGTTACCAGGACGCAGATCACATTATTTGGTCATGTGCCGAGCATTGTGGAGTCAGATCTGAGCTTTATGATTCCCTTCGGGCTCGGGGTAGACAACCCAATGTACCGGTTCGAGATATCTTGGCTGTACGTGATTTGGAGTCTATGAAACTAATTCATGTGTTTTTGACTAAAATTAGCCTAAGACTGTAGTTAGTTTAACATGTATGTTTATTGTTAGTTTTTTCTCAAAAATGTTCAAGTAAAAAGAAAACCAAATATTGTATAGTTATAAGTTTTTTGACAATGTAGAATTTAAAATAAATGTGTTATGAAAACCATATTAAAAATTCCCGCCCATCTTCCCATCCTTAAAATTGTTATTCCTATTAACCTCGAGACGGCCGCGAGTAATCGGTTCTATCCTTCTAACTTTAGTCTTAAGGTAACTGATGTATATAAATATGAAAACTTGGCTCTGTAAGGTTGATTCGATTGAGCCTGTACAAATAAATGATTTAAAAAAAAAAAATCTGCTCCCAGTTTCTAAGCTCCATCGATAATACACTTGATGATACTCCACAGAAAGGTTCTGGTCCATAGAAGGTGGCCAGAGACCCCTCCCTAGAAAGTTGGTCAGCAACTTCGTTGCCTGCAATGTTACTATGACCTGGTACCCAGAATAGGTTGACCCTATTCTTTAAAACCAGTTCTTTTAGTAATTCAATGCATTCCCACACAAGCTTGGAATAGCACTCAAATGCGCTGATAGCTTTCAAAGCCGCCTGGCTATCTGAGAAGATACAGATATTGGCGTGTCTGTATTTCCTTTAATGACAGATGACAGCGCATTCTAAGATTGCTTGAATTTCGGCCCATTGCTATAGCGAGTTTACTCCTGGGTCCATACACTCCAGCCCCAGTTCTGTCACCCATTTTAGAACCGTCTATGTAAAATACAATAGATCCTGGTGAAACTGTTGGCCCACCAGACTCCCACGTGTTCCGATCATTGATCGTTATTTTGTATGGTATATCTAAGATGGATTTTTGTTGCATCCAGTCTTCATTTTGTGTCACCAACGGATTTATGTTGACATTTTTTTTTAATTATTTGTAAATGTCCTGTTAGGTCACCCTCAAAGATCCTTTTGTACCTTTTAAGTTTTAGGGCACTTTTTACTGCCTCTACCTGTACAAATTTATGCAAGGGTAACAGATGCATTATGGCCACCAGACTAGAGAAGCATACGATATCTTTGGTATTATGACTGTCAGATAAATCCAACGGATTATTCTAGGCCTCAGTCCCCATTTCTTCCCAATCGCTCTTCGACAGGCCCAAAGAGCAGCCGTTGCGTACAACATGCTCTAAGTGTTTACTCCAGGGTTTACATTCAGCCCCTCCCTCCTGCACCAAGCAAGAGTGTAGTTTAATGCTGATTGCATTCTGTTTGATAACGTTGCATCATGCTTCCTCCGTATTATTATAACGATGTCATCCGCGTAGCCTATGACTTCATAGCCCATTGCCACCAAGTTATTCAGCCGATCATCAGCTATTAAAGACCACAAAAGTGGTGAGAGCACACCTCCTTGCGGACAGCCCTTTGATGTACTTACTTCAACTGTTGTTTCGCCTAATCTAGAGAAAATGCAGCGATGTGTCAGCATAGCAGTGATCCACTCTACGATGGAGCCATGAAAGCCCCGTGTATTCATAGCTGAACTGATTGAAGCATGTGAAGCATTATCAAAAGCACCTTCAATGTCAAGGAATGCACAAAAGGCAACTTCCTTGTGTTCGATGCTTTTTTCAATTTTTTGTGTCATCGTGTGCAGAGCTGTTATCGTTGACTTGCCTTTTGAATAGGCAAATTGTAACTTGTTCAGCTCGTGAATTTTCAAATACGAGCTTTTGATATGATCATCCAATATTTTTTCCATTTTTTTTAATATTATGGAGGTTAGACTTATGGGTCTGTATGCCTTAGCTAGTGTTTTATCCCTTTTGCCGTTCTTGGGTATGAAAATAACTCTTACCTTCCTCCACCAAACGGGAATATAGCATAGTATCATGCTACTAATAAACAACTGAACTAAGACCGGGACAATAATTTCCCTAGCTTGCTGCAATAGAGCAGGGAAGAGACCGTCTTCCCCCGCGGCTTTGAAAGGTTCGAAGGAATTGATTGCCCAGTTACTGAGAAAATTTTACGGGACTTTTCGAGTGCATCACACCTGTTCATAGTTCGTCCAGGATTCACCCTCAACTGTCCCATTTCATTTCCATTAGAAGCAACTGAGCCTGGGAAGGGACTTTCCATCATTACTTCCAAAGTTTCTGAAGGACCTGTTGTAAAAGTACCATCGTCTCTCTTTAGATTGCCAAGGCCATTTGAATGTTACTTGGAAAGGACTTTTTGCAGCCTGGCAGCTTCTGGAGTGCATTGGATGTTTTCACACATGAATCTCCAATGTTCCCGTTTGCTTTTCCTAATTTCGTTATTATATTCGGTTAGAGTCTTCCTGTAATAGCTCCAATCCGACGTTGCTTTTGCTCGATTAAAGAGTTTCCTTACGTTCCTCCTCATCTTTTGCAAAGCGTTGTTCCACCAAGGAACTTTCCTGTTTGAAATTCTTTCCCTTTTTGGACAACTTTCATAATATGATTGAAGAATTTTGTTTGTGACCATTCTAGAAGCTTCTTCTTGTTGTACTGCTGTTCTTATATTTAAGCCCAGCAAGGGTTGTTTGGTCGCAAGAATTTGTTTATAGAGATACCAGTTGGTGTTCCTGGGGTCTCTATAGAATTCCCTCAGTGTTTCTCTCTATTGAGAAGGTGATATGTCTATGGTCTGAGAGTAATTCTCCGTCGGATACCAAGAGGAATCCTATCCGTTAGTATCTGACTACACATTGTCAGATCAAGTACTTTTTGTCGCCTCGAGCTAACAAAAGTGGAGTTTCTTTTTCATTACCAGGAAAGTAAGCTGATACTACGTTCACTATAGACTTACCCCTGACGGTTAGATCTTCCATCCTGATGGCTACGATGTTTCTCTTGATGATTCTGTAATGGGAGTAAAATTAATCCTTCCATTTACTAGGATAGCCGCCCTCGGGGAGGGATGGCTATCATCATAGAGTAACTTACATTTTGGTACTGAGATTCCCAGCTCTCTATGATTGTTCACCCACGGTTCCTGTACTAACCCCAAGTAACACCAGAAACATCTTCTCTGACAAGAATATAAGAAGTTTGTTGTAAAAAAGTCGTGAGGATGAAATACCAAACATGTCTGGTCTTGAAAAAGTTTTGAGGATGTTTTTCCACACATATTCGGTTCAAACGTGGTACCAGAACAGCGAACACATTTTTGTTCTATTTTTGTTCGATCAACTTAAATCTTACTTCTTGAAAACATCGGTGACTGTTTGTCATCTTACCACTACGAACTTTCTTTACTCACTTTTGAGTATCCATACTTTTGACTGATTTGAGTGTTTGGAAATAGTGTGTATGCTAGATGTTTGTAAATATGTTGATAGGTTGCATTCAAGATGAATTTTAAACATGTTTTTAATATCCTCATGCAATAGTGAAATTATTCAGAATAGAATGTGAATCCAATACAGTGACGGCTGAAAATATGTTTATTTGAAATACTGGAATAAAAAAAAAGCACTACCTAAATAAAAGATTGTGATGCCACTCACTGATTCAAATAGAAGCCAAATTGGGCATAGGGGTTTATTCAAATGTTACATAAAGCCACAGTTTGGGAGATTGTTTAGTATTTTTTATAAATTGTTGCGCTTAATTTGTGGGGGAGTCTTTTGCGATGTAGCTACGCACAACATAACAGAAAAATTGTATTTGTATTTTCATTCATACTGACATTACTCGGTTCACTTTCACAACAAAAAACGCAGAAAAGAAAAAACGAACATTTGAAAATCAAATGTGTTACTAATGTTTTTACCCGTACTGTAGACTTGTACTGTAGGACTGTAGACTTGGAAAATCGCCATGTTGGTTTTTGTGAATTCAATTAAGTAATCTCATTAAAATTCAATAATTTATTCGGGGTACCTTCTACGTTTTTAATCCAATCGATGGCGTATGAAATTAGGGAAGGTAAAACGGAAAGTTGCACTGCTAACCTTGAGCCGCATATACAATTTTGATACAACTTCCATGCGTAAAGCACTTTTAATTTCCTATTTGAAAAAGTTATCAACAATCATCTTTAACGCGTAAAATACCATTAGCTACGATATCGTTTCGCCTTTGAAAAATCTTGTTTATATATTTTTTACTTTGTTCATACCGTGCTTGCTTTGACAAAACATATCATTATGTTATAAGCATGCTGTTGGAAGCATCCATAGAACATAATATTTGTCTTATGGATGTTCTACAAAACATCTGGTATGACCTAAAGGATGTTAAAAAATGCCACATATATTGCGCTTTTTCGGTTAGATGCGTGTATGAAATTAAGTTATTGACCTTAGAACAAAAACCATGAGCTTGGTCTAAAACGTGTATTATTAACATGAATATGACAAGTGGTGTTACTTGGGACGCCAGGTCGAGGTCTTCTTTGGCAAACCTTCGCGAGAGTACGCCTGATGCCCCTCTAGCATGTTGAATGTTTGCCTGAACAGCTTTTTTGCTGGTCATTGTGATGATGACCGGCCTTTTGGTGATTGGCGGTCCATCGGCCTGTTTTGGGATGGCCTTTTGAGGTTTTTGGGTCCACAGGGACTTTCTTTATTCATTCCCTGTGGATCTTTGTTCCCTGCTTCACGATTGACATTTTATTTCGGATTCAGTCTTGGGGCTCAGTTCTCGATGGCGTCTGACGTTCATCACTGGTACTTACTCTGCTTGGCCCAGAGACTTGTTGCTCCTGGTCCACAGAAGGGCCCATTTGCGTATTCCTTGGGGTTTTTACAGGTGCCATACCAGCAATTTCCGTCTCCACCGTTCTCGCCTGCTCCTTTTTGCCGCCAGTATTACTGTCGCGCTAGTCAGTCCTGCCTTTCTTCACCCGACGTAGTTTGGCAGTAGTTGATCCTGAATCCCCACCTTATCACCTTCTGTATGGACTCATCGTTCATCGTGAGGACCAGTTCGACGTCGTTCCCATTGGCGATAGTCCTCTGGAGAACTCTCCAAGAGCCCGTACTCAGGTCGTTCTGGGTCTCTATGTCATTATCTCCTCATTGGATTTCGTGGCGCTTTTTGGCAGGTAGGCTACCATGATTTCCGATCTAGGAATATCCTTTTCGTCAACCGCTAAGAGCTCTCCCTCGCACACTTGTATGCTGAGAGTTATGTTCTTTAACCAGTCCGCTGTGGCCTGGCCATGGCAGTTAATTACCAGGAAGCCTGTTTTTATTGTGCAGCCTCTGAAAATCGATTTTACTGCTATTCCCCGCTTCTCAACTACTTTATTGATTATGGTGTCTGGGACCAAAATCAGTTGTTGTGTTGTTAGAGTTGTCGTTAGGTAGTCCTGTGGAATTATTCCTATCCGTACTTGGCTCATAACTTCCGTGTAAAGCGGGTTTTGAGTAGTGGAGTGCGATTCCTCTACCTTATTGCCCTGGACTTTCGGTTTCCTGGGTTGAGTACGCTCACCTCCGCTTCCCGGGGCCTTTGCCCCCCTTTCTTTGTTGATCGGACCAGGGTTTCCAGCCTTCCGCAGTAGGAGCATGAAGGAGGAGGTTCTCTGTAGATTATATGACTATGTGTGAGGCGGGTGTGCGTATGCTATAATATGGGTGTCTGGAGGAATATGTTTGAACAGGGATTGCATACAGATGAGGAAAAAGGTAGGAGCAACAACAGAGCCTTGAGCGATACCGTTTTCTTGGTATCTTCTCTCCCGATGTTGACCAGGAATCTCATGTCCTTCAAGAAGCTTTGGACGTAATCACCCATGCGACCTTTGATTCCCCATTTCTCAAGAGATTTGAAGATGGGAAAACGCCAGTCTTAGGCCTTAGAAGAGAAACCAAGTCACCATGCATGCCTTTGTCAAGGTGTGAGGAAATGATGTGTTCCAGTTCGGTAAAGTAGTCATCGGTACTACCCAACAAACAAACGAAAGCAGTAAATAAGCATACACGGTGTTCAATAAGTTCGAATACAAGTTTTCATCATTGCGTAGGTATGCGCCATGTACATATTCTGCATTGGTATTGGTGTCAGCTTTAGCTTCATTCATACGCTACCGAATGTGCGCGGTGTTGACATTCTGTTAGTTGTTGTTTGTTTGTTACGCGCGATGAAAGAGTATCGGGACTTCGTAATTAAGCGTTTTTTGAACGGTGAGCGACCCGGCGATATATTCCGGCTGCTGAAATCGCATGGGGTCAAGCGGAACTTTGTCTACACGACCATCAGGCGATACCGGGAGACGTCCTCGACCAATGACCGTGCGAGATCCGGTCGGCCGCGTTCAGCGAGGACGCCACGGGTCATCAAGATCGTGAGGGAGCGAATTCGGCGCAAAAAGAACCGCTCAATCCGGAAAACGGCTGCAGATCTCAACGTTTCCATTGGAACCGCTCACACCATACTCACCAAGGACCTTGGTTTTAGGCCTTACAAAAAACGTAAGGTCCATGGCGTTTCGGAGGCTACCAGCAAAAAGCGGTTGGATCGAGCTAAGAGGATCCTCTCTCGGCACGCTGGTCAGGAGTTTGTTTTTTCGGACGAGAAACTGTTCGTGCTGCAGCAGCCGCACAATGTGCAAAATGACCGGGTGTGGGCGCCATCGAGGGACAGCATTCCTGAATCCAATATAAACATCCCTCGGTTCCAAAGTGCCGCGTCGGTGATGGTTTGGGGGGCAGTATGCAAACGTGGTAAGCTACCCTTGGTGTTTATTGAAAAAAACGTCAAAATCAACGCGGCGTACTACAAAACTGAGGTTTTGGAAAAGGTTGTTGCCCCCAGTCTCCGAAGCCTCTACGGCGATGAGCACTACGTGTTCCAGCAGGACGGTGCACCAGCCCATACGGCAAATGTGGTTCAAGCCTGGTGTCGGGACAATTTAACCGACTTTCTGGACAAAACTTTGTGGCCTCCCAGCTCCCCGGACTTGAATCCTCTCGACTTTTTTGTTTGGTCCTATATGATGGCGAAGCTGAACGAATACAAGGTCAGCACTTTGGATCATTTCAAGACGGTAATTCTCAAAATCTGGGACGAAATGCCCATGCAGTCCGTGCGTGCCGCCTGCGACGCGTTCGAGAAACGTTTGAAGCTCGTTAAGGAGTACAAAGGGGGGGTCATTCCAAGAGAAATGTTGTAAACGTTCCTTGTAAACATAGCTTTCAATAACATAAATCCAAAAAATAAAAAAACATGTTTTCATTTTTTTAACAAATTTTGAAAGTGTATCCGAACTTATTGAACACCGTGTACATGCTTTTTTTTTAAATTGGAAATATCTTCTCAACATCATGGGATCCCAGGAGTGAACAGCAGTTTCTGCTAGAACCAAAGATGTGAAGAGAAAGTATCGATAGGTCCGATAGAGCTCAGCAGGTTATGAAATTGAATAGAAGTAGTTTTGAAATTGAGCGTAGGGCTTTGTTTTGTCAGTATTTCGAAACAAACATAGACACTTTTGTCAAACATCCCACTGCGGGGTAGGTCAAGGCAGGGACGGATCCGCCACCTTGACTGGCACCTATCGATACTTTCTCTTCACATCTTTGGTTCTAGCAGAAACTGCTGTTCACTACTGGGATCCCATGATGTTGAGAAGATATTTGCAATTTCAAAAACATTATAATTTAAATTTGGCGCACTGTACGCAATAAAAACATAATTAATTAGTAGTGTATACATGCTTTATTAATTCATTCAGCTTTTGCTTTATTAGATAGAAATTGGTTGGAATAGTTTGAAGATAAGGAAGTTAGTGCAAAATGGTCTGCAAAATGTTCAGCTATTAGTGAAGGGTTGTCAGTAATTTGATTTTGGATACGAAGTTTTTTGGGTTGTTTATTCTTGTTCCCGTTTAGCCTATGGATTTTTACCCCACAGTTCTTTTGATGAGCGTGATGGAGGTGATAAAATGATCCCAACTGTCCTGCTTAATTGCGGTTTTAGCTGTTTGGCGAGCTATTTTAAAGGCGATGTGGACATCGGAATTTTTGCAATCCGCCACAGCCACGCTCTGAATAGCACGGAGTTTTATTACAGACCGCACCTCGGGATTCCACCACGGAACCGCTTTTTTGCCAGGATTGCCTTTTGTGCTAGGGATGTGTTTAATGGCAGAATCGAAAATTTGTTCAATTAATTCGTCGGGAGTGGAGGGTGGTCTGTTTCTTAAGCTGTCAGATATATGCTGTTGGTAGTTTAGATTATTGGCCTGTTCATATTGCCATCTGGGACGGCAGGATGTGATAAGAACCCAAGTAACACCACTTATCATATTCATGTTAATAATACACGTTTTAGACCAAGCTAATGTTTTTTTTTCTAACGCCAATAACTTAATTTCATACACGCATCTAACCGAAAAAGCGCAATAAATGTGGCATTTTTTAACATCTTTTAGGTTATACCAGATGTTTTGTAGAACATCCATAAGACAAATATTATGTTCTATGGATGCTTCCAACAGCATGCTTATAACATAATGATATGTTTTGTTAAAGCAAGCACGGTATGAACAAAGAAAAAAAAATAAACAAGATTTTTTAATGACGAAACGATATCGTAGCTAATGGTATTTTACGCGTTAAAGATGATTGTTGATAACTTTTTCAAATAGGAAATTAAAAGTGCTTTACGCATGGAAGTTGTATCAAAAATGTAAATGTGGCTCAAGGTTAGCAGTACAACTTTCCGTTTTACCTTCCCTAATTTCATGCGCCATTGATTGGATTAAAAACGTAGAAGGTACCCCGAATAAATTATTGAATTTTAGTGAGATTTAAAGAATAGTGGTATTCACAAAAACCAACATGGCGATTTTCCAAGTCTACAGTCCTACAGTACAAGTCTACAGTACGGGTAAAAACATTAGTAACACATTTGATTTTCAAATGTTCGTTTTTTCTTTTCTGCGTTTTTTGTTGTGAAATTGAACCGAGTAATGTCAGTATGAAGTGAATGAAAATACAAATACAATTTTTCTATTATGTTGTGCGTAGCTACATCTCAAGAGACTCCCCCACATATTAAGCGTTACAATTTATAAAAAATACTAAACAATCTCCCAAACTGTTGCTTTATGTTACATTTGAATAAACCCCTATGCCCAATTTGACTTCTATTTGAATCAGTGAGTGGCATCACAATCGTACAATTAGGTAGTGTTTTTTTTATTCCAGTATTTCAAATAAACATATTTTCAGCCATCACTGTATTGGATTCACAATCTATTCTGAATAATTTCACTATTGCATGAGGATGTTAAAAACATGTTTAATATTCATCTCGAATGTAACCTATCAGCATATTTACAAACATCTAGCATACACGCTATTTCCAAACAATCCAAAATGAAGTACGTTTGACTCAAATCAGTCAAAACTATGGATACTCAAAAGTTAATAAAGATAGTTCGTAGTGGAAGATGACAAACAGTCACCGATGTTTTCAAGAAGTAAAATTTAAGTTGATCGAACAAATTTCGACGGCAACTGCTATTAGAGGAGAGGAAGGGTTAATTCTACGGTGGGAATATCATTTTTAACTGCCAATGAAGCCCCAGTTTTCATGGGATTATCGTGATTTTCTCATAGGTAGAGGTCGTAATTTTTAATAATGTTTGGATAGGTTTTAGATTTAGGAATTAAAGTTTCTTGTAAAGCGAGTGCTGGGTTGTATTGGGCAATTAAGAGTTGTTATTACGGGAGTCTTCCTTTAAGACCCAATCAATTTCACTGTAAGGCGATGCATAGACGAGAGTAGGGTGGGTTCTGTAGAGTCTATTATATATTATATTATATATCTGGAAGGGTCAGTACGGGAGGAATCCTGAGAAATGTGTAGTTGGTTGAATGGTGAGCTACGTTGCCGTATCTTCGTCTCGGTCGATGGTGGTGACATGCTTTGCCGCTACGTCTCCTGTATATTTTCACATCAACCGCGTAGATGAGGACTATTGCCTTTTCTATTTGTTCATAACCATGACAAAAAGCAGTGGCCCAGGTGGCTACCATGTGGAACTCCTGAATGAACGCAAAAGGAACTGGATTTGTTTTTGAGAACTTTGACATATAGTAATCTGTTCTTGAGATATGTCCTAATGCATTCGAATAACATTCCGTTGATGTCGGAATCCGCTATTGTTATTTACATTTTGATATTTTTGTAGGAACTATCATATCATATTAAATCATTACAAGTGAAAATGCTCTTGGTGAGCTACGTTCTAAATAATGTGGCCGTTTACGAAATATTTATAATGCAATGTCGACAAAGAGGTTTTTAACATGAAAATACCCCCTTTTCATAAGTTCCTCGTGATTCTTCATCTTCTTCTTCTTTAGCAATTCAAGCTTATTGCTTTCACAATTAGCTTATTGCTGCTCTCAACTTAGTATTCTAAATGCACTTCCACAGTTCCACAGCTTTCGATGCCAAGTATCATTTTTGCATTAGTATGATTGTGTGGCAAGTACAATCATACGCTATGCCCAGGGAGTCGAGAAATTTTCCTTAACGAAAAATTCCTAGACCAGACCGGGAATCGAACCCAGCCACCTCCAGCATGCTGTTGCTTTGTAGCTGCGTCTTTGCCGACTGAGCTAAGGGAGTGATTCTTTGTACGTGTGTTTGTACGTACGGCGTGTTTGTACGTGTGTGTGTGAGTGTGTGTGTGTGTGTGTGTTTGTGTTTTTTTTTTCGGGGAGTCCTTATGGACTGACCGACCCTACACAGAGGCATACACTTCCTCATCGTGCGCTGTGTAAAAGTGTGATCAGGGTTCACCTTTGAGAAAAGGCCGACATCTGCCAACCCCCCCTCCCTCCCCTACACGAGTAATCAGTTGGACATCGTCCTGTAGATGGGCAGCATCGAGCCCGAAACCGGTCGACAATAAAAGGTAAATTTTATGTTCCTTTTTCGTTTGTAACAACCATAAGTGTTGTGTCCAATCTCGCGTCGTGTTTTCATTAGTGAACTGCAGTTCTAACGTTAGCACTAAATCAAAATTATGAGTGAGTCATTCCTTGTCGAACGTTCGAGTGGGCAAGATCATCTCTTGATAGCTCCGTAATCGAGTTACGTTTTGGTTTTTTTTTCTCCGCGATCGTGGTTTTTTTTTCTGCACTACAGCTGGTGAAACAGCTAGTTCAATAGTGCCACAGTGCGACGTTCGGAACGAAGGAAGTGGCCTTTACAGGCGAGCCTTGTGAAGGACCATCCAACGACCCGTCATAGAAATATCGTTCTCCCCCACGACGACTATCATCATCATCATCATCATCATCATCACACAAGGTCGTCACCCGACAGCAGCAGCCGCAGCAGCGCAGCTGTACCAGCTCAACAATACATATAAGATAAGTGTTTTGTTTTTCCTCTTCTCCCCTGAATAGATTGTATTTCCATTTTGTGTTTTCGTTTGTGTTAAGCTTAATTTTTATTGTTTTGAATTGTATTGTAAAGTGTGTTTTTGTAATTGCCTGAGTGATTGAGCGTCATAAGCTCCCACGGGTGCGACATGGATGATTTGTTGGAAGATGATTCATCCATGCCGCCAAGTAATGAGGTGTCTCAAAACGTCGCCCGGTCACGGGCCTATCCAGATGATTCAGCTGGTCCATGGGTTGTCTACTTTCAGCCCAAAACGAAACCTCTGAATGTTTATCAGATTTCTAACGATCTGACGAAGCGTTTTTCGGCCGTGACTGAAATTATTAAAATAAGACCCACTAAACTCCGGGTCGTTGTGTCCTACCTGAAACAGGCTATCGAGATTGCTGTCTCTCAGTTCTTTACTCTCGAGTATAGAGTGTACACCCCAGCTCGAGGTATTGAGATAGAAGGTGTGGTCACCGAAGCGAGTTTGACCCCTGAGCTCCTTTTGAAGCAGGCGGTTGGTCGTTTCAAGAACCCTCTGCTTTCTCCAGTGAAGATACTGGATGTGCGAAAATTAGGCACAGTATCGATCACTAAAGATAAAAAAAAGTTCACACCGTCAGACTCGTTTCCTGTGACCTTCTCTGGTTCAGCCCTCCCTCAATACGTCGAGTTGGGAAAACTTCGACTACCTGTGTGGTTGTTTGTACCTCGGGTCATGATCTGCCAAAAATGCCAGCAGATGGGGCATACGACCTCCCATTGCGGCAATAAGGCACGCTGCTCCAACTGCGGGGAGAAACATGAGGACACCGCCGGCGCAGACAGCACACCAAAATGCGCTTTCTGTAAAGGAACACCTCCTTATGCTCTCTCGTCGTGCCCGGCGTACAAACAACGCGGGGAAAAATTATAACGCTCGCTAAAACAGCGTTCAGGCAATCTTTCGCCGAAATGGTGAAAAAAGCCTCACCATCACCCGATGCCAATACAAATCCCTTTGCTCCTCTGTCAGATGACGAGTCTGACTTTGATTTGGCTAAAGAGAGAACATCGTTCAATTTTCCGGAAGGTGCTTCAAGGAAGCGAAGACGCGTCCGCCCACGGAAAGCTGCTGAACAGAAGCCCCAAATCAGCCTGCCCATTTCAAGGAAAGGAGGAAAAAAGGAAAATCCAATTCCACCTGGTTTTCGCAGTACTAACTACACCCAGGACTTTCCATCTCTTCCGGGGACATCCCAAACCCCTGATGCCAAAATTTTAAGAACAGAAGCCCCTTCCTCTACTGGGCTGTTCTCATTTGATGACATTGTCGAAGGTATCTTCAAGTACCTCGAAATTTCTGACCCTCCCAAAAGCATTGTTATGGCAATGCTTCCCACAGTGAAAACTTTTTTGAAGCAATTGACAATCAAGTGGCCTCTCCTTGCAGCTATCATTTCCTTCGATGGATAATTTTCCAAATGAGGTCGGGGATTTGATCACTGTTCTACAGTGGAATTGTCGAAGTTTAATTCCTAAATTAGAATCATTCAAATTTTTAGCTCACAATACCGGTTGTGATGCATTTGCTCTTTGTGAAACGTGGGTCTCTTCCGAAATCGATATTTATTTTCATGATTTCAATATAATTCATCTTGATCGTGAGGATTCACGTGGAGGAGGAGTACTTTTGGGGATCAAAAAGTTCTACTCCTTCTATAGAGGGAATTTTCCTCCTATTCCAGGTATTGAAGTTGTCGCATGTCAGGCTGTTATTAAAAATAAAAGGCTTTGCATTGCTTCCGTTTATATTCCTCCTAGAGCCTCAATAAACCGAAAACAACTTTCAGATATTTGTTCGGTCCTTCCAGCTCCACGGTTGATCATGGGAGATTTTAACTCTCACGGTACAGGCTGGGGAGAACTGTACGATGACAACCGGTCTTCCTTGATATATGACCTCTGTGACAACTTCAATATGACAGTTCTTAACAATGGAGAAGTAACACGTTTGGCTGGTCCATCCTCAGTTGGCAGTAGATTAGACCTAACACTTTGTTCGAATTCATTATCGTTGGATTGCACATGGAATGTGATTCAAGATCCCCACGGTAGTGATCACTTGCCCATACAAATTTCGATTGCTACAAGGTTCAATTCGTCGGAATCCATTAACGTCACGTATGATCTTACCCGTTACATTGATTGGACAAAGTTCAGGACAGCAGTAGGTGAAGCCGTAACGACGGTAGAAGAGCTTCCACCGCTGGAGGAATATAGCTTCCTCTCCAACCTGATCTTAGACAGCGCGCTTCAAGCTCAAACTCGACCAGTTCCAGGAGCGTCATTTCGCAGGAAACCTCCTTCTCCATGGTGGGATCAGCAATGCACCGAGGTTTACCGTAAAAAGTCCGACGCGTTTAAAGTTTTCCATAGACGTGGAACACCTGAGCACTTCGAAGTATACACGGCTCTCGAACGCGAACTTGACAGCCTTATCAAGGCCAAGAAACGCGGTTACTGGCGAAGATTCGTGGACTGGCTATCGTGCGAGACGTCGATGAGTACTCTTTGGAACACGAATCGAACTGCGAACAACGAGAGCGAGGAGTACTCGGACCAATGGATTCTTAAATTCGCGCGTAAAGTTTGTCCAGATTCTGTGCCGGTACGGTTGATTCCCCGCAAAACCACGAATTCGATAGATGAGATTAGCCAACCCTTTTTAATGGTAGCACTCTCTCTCGCACTCCTTTCGTGTGGCAATACGGCTCCAGGGGCTGATCGGATTATGTTCAACTTGCTTAAAAACCTCCCAGACGTCGCAAGGAGGTGCATGTTGCACTTGTTTAATCAGTTTCTGGAACTCAACATTGTACAGGATGATTGAAGACGGGTGAGAGTTATAGCCATTCAAAAACCTGGTAGACCCGCGTCCGACTACAACTCCTATCGACCCATCGCGATATTATCCTGCATTCGAAAGTTGTTGGAGAAAATGATCCTCTTCCGTCTGGACAAATGGGTTGAGACGAATAACCTGCTTTCAGATACTCAATATGGTTTCCGTAGGGGTAAGGGAACGAACGACTGTCTCGCGTTACTTTCCACGGATATTCAGTTAGCTTTTGCTACAAAAGAGCAAATGGCTTCTGTATTCTTGGATATCAAGGGGGCTTTTGATGCAGTATCTGTAGAAGTTCTCTCAGATAAACTCCACGCTTGTGGCTTTTCACCATTAATGAATATTTTTTTTGTTCAATTTGCTGTCAGAGAAACATATGAGCTTTTCTCATGGAAACTCTACAGCTTTCCGATTTAGCTACATGGGTCTCCCCCAGGGATCATGTTTAAGCCCCCTTTTGTATAATGTTTATGTCAAAGACATTGACGGTTGTCTAAGTGACAACTGTACGTTGAGACAACTTGCAGATGACGGCGTAGTGTCTGTCACGGGGCCCAATGGGGTCGATCTGCAAGGACTCTTACAGGATACCTTAGACAATTTGTCTACGTGGGCTCTCGAGCTAGGTATCGAATTCTCTACGTAGAAAAATGAGTTGGTAGTTTTTTCTAGGAAGCATAACCCAGCACAACCGAAGCTTCAAATTTGGGGTAGGCCGATAACTCATTCTATGTCATTTAAATATCTTGGGGTCTGGTTCGATTCAAAGTGCACCTGGAGATCCCACATTGAGTATCTGAAACGAAAATGCCAGCAAAGGATCAACTTTCTCTGCACAATTGCCGGGACATGGTGGGGAGCACATCCGCAAGATCTTCTAACGTTGTACCGGACAACGATTTTGTCGGTTATAGAATACGGTTTTTGTTTTCAGTCAGCGGCTCGGTCGCACATCATTAAACTGGAACGTATTCAGTATCGGTGTCTTCGTATCGCGGTAGGTTGCATGCATTCGACTCATACGATGAGTCTTGAAGTGCTGGCAGGCATTTTGCCACTCTCGGATCGGTTTTCAGAATTGTCTCTCCGGCTCCTCACCAGGTGTGAAGTCATGAACCCTCAGGTAATCGAAAATTTCGAGAAGCTCCTTGAGTTGAATCCTCAAACTCGCTTCATGACTTTGTATCATTTGTACATAACACAGGATGTCATCCCTTCGCCGAATATTTCCAATCGTGTGTGCTTCGTCGACTTCGGCAGTTCGGTTCATTTCGATTTATCCATGAAGCAGGAGCTTCATGGAATCCCAGAGCATCATCGTCCTATGATCGCTCCTGTGATATTTGCTGCAAAGTTTGGCCAAGTTGATTCCACTAAATCGTTCTTCACTGATGGATCATTGATAGAGGAGTCAGCAGGCTTTGGTATATTTAATGAAATTTATAGCGCCAAACGTAAACTTCAAGCTCCTTGTTCCGTATATGTCGCTGAATTAGCGGCAATACACTTTACGCTCGAAATTGTTGCCTCACTAACACCGGATCAGTACTTCATTTTCACGGATAGTCTCAGTTCTATAGAGGCTATTCGCTCTTTGAGGCCGGTAAAGCACTTCTCGTATTTTCTCATGAAAATACAGGAGCTTCTAAGTGCTTTATCTTCACGTTTTTTTATCATCACCTTTGTATGGGTCCCTTCTCATTGTTCAATTCTGGGCAATGAGAAAGCGGACTTGCTTGCAAAGGTGGGCGCTATAGAAGGCGATGTTTATGATCGACAAATCGCCTTTAATGAATTTTTTACTATTTTTCGTCAACAGTCACTCGTCAGCTGGCAGTATAAATGGAGTAAAGGAGATTTGGGGCGATGGCAACATTCTATCATCCCAAAGGTGTCGAAGAAAGCTTGGTTTGGGGGGATGGATGTGGGTCGAGACTTCATTCGTGTGATGTCTCGCCTCATGTCCAATCATTATTCTTTGAACGCTCATTTATACCATGTTGGGCTGAGCGACAGCAATCTCTGTGAATGTGGACAAGGTTACCAGGACGCAGATCGCATTATTTGGTCATGTGCCGAGCATCGTGGAGTCAGATCTGAGCTTTATGATTCCCTTCGGGCTCGAGGTAGACAACCCAATGTACCGGTTCGAGATATCTTGGCTGAACGTGATTTGGAGTCTATGAAACTAATTTATGTGTTTTTGACTAACATTAGCCTAAGACTGTAGTTAATTTAACATGTATGTTTGTTATAAGTTTTTTTTTATCTGTGTTTGTGAGTTTTTTTTTCTTTCTCAAAAATGTTCAAGAAAAAGAAAAACAAATATTACATAGTTATAAGTTTTTTGACAATGTAGATTTTAAAATAAATGTGTTATGTTCCCATCCTTAAAATTGTTATTCCTATTAACCTCGAGATGGCTGCGAGTAATCGGTTCTATCCTTCTAACTTTAGTCTTAAGATAACTGCTGTATATAAATATGAAAACTTGGCTCTGTAAAGTTGATTCGATTGAGCCTGTACAAATAAATGATTTGAAAAAAAAAAAAAATTATGAGTGAAATCAAGGCTACAACCTCGAAGTGCTTTCGCCTTTATGGACGACTGAATACTAAGAAGAGAAAATTGCTTTTGGAAGCTGTGATCGTTCTCTTCGTGTAATCAGTTGGACATCGTCCTGTAGATGGGCAGCATCGAGCCCGAAACCGGTCGACAATAAAAGGTAAATTTTATGTTCCTTTTTCGTTTGTAAGAACCATAAGTGTTGTGTCCAATCTCGCGTCGTGGTTTCATTAGTCAATGTGTCGCTGCTGAAAAAAGGTTGGGAAAGCTTTTCTGAAAAAGCTCGACCTTCATAACAATGATTTCGTTTTGATTCACCAAGCGGTAGTTGCTGTTACGCCTTCTAACGAGTTAAAACAGGAAGCCTTGGACATTTTCTACACTCGTCCCTACGACATGCTTGTCCTGCTTAAGCTGCTTATCGGAACCATTGTCCCATGCAGTGTGGGGCGTGCGCAGCCAATCGTCCAACAACAATCATCGCAACCTCCAGTTCCCACATTCGACGGAAAGGCATTGGCCGATGTTCCGGACGATGTTTGAGGATATTATCAATCGCAGCACCGTTTGTGATGCAGTGAAGCTGTATCACTTCAATAAGGTGTTGATGGGTCATGTTTCCGGTTGGATTACAACAAAAATGATCGTTGATAACAATTTCCAATAAACGTGGAAGCAGCTCAGTGATCAATACGAAAACCCACGAGTAATTGTCGATGCACATTTGGAAAGGTTACTCGAGATGAAACCAATGACCACACGCAACCATAAGGACTTACTCGAGCTAGTGAAGACATTTAACCGACATGTTGGCCAGGTATTGGAACGATTCCAAAATCGGCAACAGATTACATCAAATGAGCCAAGACAGCAACTTAATTCGAAACCTGCTAACCAGAAAACCTACACTGCAACGCTGGAATTGCTATCGCCATTTTTAATTCCCGCAGTTCCATAAGCTGTCAGCTGCTCAGCGAAATGAGAAAGTGAAGAAGTGGAGAATCGGTTTTTTTGCCTTCGAACTTCGACGATTCAACCTCCCAGCAATGCTTAGCTGCGATTACAGATCCTACTTCTGAAGTTCTTCGTCAGTTCTGGGAGCTGGAAGCAGTTGCGGAGTCAGCATCCCATCTCAACGAACAAGATGAGTGTGAAAGAGTGTTCCAATCTACCCATCTTCCAGATAAGACCGGCAGATATGTGGTAAGTTTGCCATTCCTTGAAACGGTGCAAGAGCTAGGAGACACTGCGTCGGTTCTTCTCATTAGAACGAAGATTCAAGACAAACTGGGAGCTGAAACAACAATATTGTCAATTCATCGATGAGTATGTGTTCGGTTTCGATCGTTTGATTTGTTTTTTTTTTTAACTCTTTATTTATTCCAAATTTTACATTATTTTACATTCATATATTAACCTAGGTGATCCTGCTAAGTAATTAACATTTCAACGTTATATGCTATCATTTATATCTAATTGTGTTAATATTATATTTACTTTGTCTATTCAGTATTTTTAACAGGGTTCCTTTTGCCTGCGTGTAAGAATAATTATTCATTTCTTAAAACTAGTTCTTATCTATAGAGAGAATTGATCATTGCAATTGAAGACTGCAATGATTTTTGTCTAAAATTATGAATTATTTTGTTGGACATTTTTTCTAGAGTCTCAACGTTTGAAATTCTATGTAATTCAATAGTACTGAACCAGGGTGGCAGCTTCAAAATCATTTTCAGAACTTTGTTCTGAATCCTTTGAAGTGCTTTTTTCCTAGTAGCACAACAACTCGACCATATTGGCACAGCATAAAGCATGGCCGGTCTAAAGATTTGTTTGAATATTAGAAGTTTGTTCTTCAAACAAAGTTTGGATTTTCTGTTTATAAGAGGATATAAATATTTTATATATTTATTACATTTGGCTTGAATGCCCTCAATGTGATCTTTAAAAGTTAATTTTTGATCAAGTATCAGTCCAAGATATTTTTCTTGATTTGACCAAGAAATTGGAACTCCGTTCATAGTGACCATATGACTATTACTTGGTTTCAAAAATGCAGCTCTAGGCTTGTGTGGGAATATTATAAGTTGAGTTTTGGAAGCATTAGGAGAAATCTTCCATTTTTGAAAATAATCTGTAAAAATGTCCAAGCTTTTTTGTAGCCTCCTGGATATAACACGAAGACTTTTTCCTTTAGCGGAAATGCCTGTGTCATCAGCAAAGCAAGATCGTTTGATTTTTGTTTTCCCTTTTTGACCATTATGCCATATTTGCCCCTTATTCCCCTTTTGCCCCTTATTCACCTTTACCCCTTCCCACCGTTTGTCTTTTTTCCTTATTACAGCCTTTTTGTTACTGTCTTAAAGCGATTTCGTTTTTGATCCAGTTCCAAACTGGATCGGGTATCAGAATTGGGTTGGCTTGTTGTGTGTCGAACATCAGTATCTATGTATTTTTCTGTAACTCCTATCGGAATGTGGTTTACACTGACAATAAGTTAGGGTATCGCAGGTTGGAACTAGTTCCAACCAAGGATCAAAAACGAAATCGATATTAGTGCAATACCATTCCCCAATATCGAAATGAAATGTTATCAGGTAGTCGAAATAAGTCATCCCAACAAATTTCTCCCCGCCACTTTATCATGTTTTGCTTGTGTTGTACATTTTCGTAGCAGTGGGTTGTATTTTCTTGAAAGGTAGCTACTGCTATAAAAGTAAACAGTTATGCGCACTGCGCATCAGTTTGTTTGTAATCGTGTAGGAAGTAAGATCAAAGAGAAGATTAAACATTGAAAAGAACAAGCATCCGGATATCATTTCTTCCATCAAGAAGCACCCGATCCGTTTTCCACTACCGAGCTGGAGCACCCGATTGCTGCTGTTACTGAACCTGCTACAGATCAGTCAATCCATTCGTTGTGAGTCGATAGAGCTTGGTCCCATCATTCCGATCCACAATTAAACCCCTCCCTTAACCCAAACATCCTACTTTTATCGAATGAATCGGTTCATATCGAGACATTGAAATCCGACTGCTACAAATGAAGTAATGGAGAAATGTCTCCTGAAACTTCCGATTTTTGAACTTCCGTGGCCGTCCATGATTAACGGAAGTGAGATGTGAAACGTAAAACAAATTAATGCCGTTGAATTGAATTCATTCATACTATACCTAATAGGCTGACGATGTACTCAGTTATGAAACTAACATCATATTGAATATGGTTGATTCTCATACGAAACATGGATGATCGTCATACGAACCAAACCATAAGACTATCATCCGATTTACGAATGGTTTTCGTTAAGGGGCACAATCGACTTTTCAGACGATCTCGGGATGATGTTTGGGTTCAGTGCAAGAGAATTCCCGTTCCGTTCCATGATTGTTACGTTGTGCACCGTACAGTATGAACAACTGGGACATTGTCGACGGATACGTGAATCCGAAGGTGTTCACAATCAACAAGTGTATTATCTGCCACAGCACGCCATCCTACGTCCATCAAGCTCAACAACAAAAAATCGAGTGATTTTTGACGCCTTCCCCGTCCGAAAAATCACTGATGTCTCGCTATTGGAGCCACACTGCAGAGCGACATCTTCAGCATTTTGTTACGTTTTAGAAAGTATCATATCGTCTAAACCGCTGACGTTTTAAAAATATATCGGCAAATGCGGCCGTGCGTCACTAATACACGCACGTTTATACTCACTTCTCCAAGAGAGAGTTTTACTTAGGCCTAATAGTCTTCGGTTGAGAAGCGCAAAAGATAAACCCTTGTTACCAGCGCAGCGTCAGAACGAAAGTGATCCAAAGTCTCTTTATTCTGATCGACTACAACTCATACCGTTACATTCATTGTCATATACCACATTATACTTCGATCGAATGCATATACAATAGCTCTTCCTTCTTTAAACAAAAAAATATATAATTCAATTAACCTTAAATGACATTAGCCACCGTAATAATATATAATCAATCATTCATTTTCACATCACATCACATAATTTAAGTTAAGATTAACTGAAACTGTTTGAATAACTTTTAGAAAGCGTAATAAAAATCACTGTCCCATGTCTGCGTTTCCTCTCTTGCGTTTCGATCTACGCGGAGGATCATATTGTAGATTGGCTGATAAGCACCTCGTTCACGTTTTTTGTCACTTGGATTAGGTACTACAAGGAGTTCCCCGTGCTCTTCTTCCTCGGAGGCGGCCGGTGGCAACCCTTCGGTGTTGTTCGTCGAGATGACTACGTTTGAACGCGGTGGTACACGTTATCCTTTACGCATTTCCAGCTGGGTCCGATGAGCGTTTCCAATGATAATCCGAATCATCCAATTGTATTGTATTGTGGACTCTGTGAGTCTGAGCTTTGCCGACGGTTTTGTTTTCTCACTAATCTCCTTTACTCCTCAGTTGGTTTCGTCAGCGCTACTGATTACGTCGCTTTTGTCGTCGGATGGGACCTATCAAGCCTGGCCGTAACGAGATCCACACTACCACGGTTGAATTGTCCTAAATTCGGAACGTATCGGAAGGTCGATTGTTTGTCATAAGGAGTGGGTATGGATTCAGTTTTCGGTTAGAATTCGCTGGATGCGTAGCTCTACTGTAATCATGTTTGCTCTAGGAAATTTTCCAGTTGCCCAATACACGCATACTTTCTATCTTCTTCCTTGTCGCCACATTTCTGTCACGGATATACTTTTTTCTCCATGGGAAAGTTTTGCTTAGGAACTAATAGTCTTCGGTTGAGAAGTGCAAAAGATAATCCGTTGTTATAAGCTCAGTATCAGAAAAAAAGTGATCCAACGTCTTTTTATTCAGATCAACTACAATTCATTCTGTTATATACATTGTTCAATACCACAGTAAACATCGATCGTACAGATCGACCGATCTAATCTGTATACAATAGCACGATTCCAACGTTTTTTGCTGGAGGTCAAGCTCGAAAGAACCTCTCCGTGTCCTGGAACTCACAACCGTGACTTAGGACAGCACCATCCTTGGCAACCAGATGTCTGCTACAGCTAAGTGATGACGAAGGCGAGCCCTTCCCGCTCGCCGTCAGAATTGTCCGCCGTCAGAATTGTTACGCCGAAGATGTCATTTCCGGCGCGAACACCGTAGAAAAAGCTATCACAAGTCGAGCACAAGTTTCACACCTACTTGAAAGGGGTCGATTTCCCGTCCACAAATGGAGCTCCAACAAAGCAGAGGTCCTAGAAAATTTTCCCGAACCCGAGCGTGAAAAATTAGTGCATTTGGACAACATCGTACTTGATGTTATAAAGACTTATATTTTAGTGATATTTGATCCATTGGCCCTGTGACGCTGGTTACCGTCATTCCCAAATGATTATGCAGCCAATATGGGAGGCCAGCCTTCCTTAGGATACCCCGTTGGAAGGAGAATTCATACGATCTTTAGCACCGATGGTTATCGATGGAGGAACATCCTATCTAAACAAAACTCTGCTGATTTAACATCTAGAGGCCAGCTTAAGGGCCAGCCTGAGTACCAATGAACTCTGGTGGAATGGACCGACGTTTCTCAACAACGCCCAGTAGCAAACGGAAACTCCAAATGACATCTCAGACTAAGATATTCCAGAGCTTAAAAAAATAAATATAACCGCCATTCCAGCCATTAACGAAGAGGAGTTGGCAGTGTCTTCCAGGTTCAGCTTATTCCGGAAACTCCAACGAGTAATTGCGCTAGTCCAGCGATTTATCCAACACTGTCTGTTGAAGCTCCACAACGAACGAGTACTACAACATCACCCTACAATCCAAGAACTGCGGTCAGCCTTACATCTCATTGCAAGAGTCATTCAACTGCAAGCTCTGGGTGACGAGATTTATCGCGTGGCATCTAACGAACCTTGTAAGAAGATAGCTGCTCTGTGTTGACCAATATGACCTCCGGTGGCGATGATGTGGTGATTATGTTGCAATTTTGAACCATTGAACCATGTTAGTAGTTCAAGTGGATTCAACCCGGTAACAACTTGACAGCTCCAGAGTAAAGTCAATGTACCCCGATAATATTGGCTCACTGGTTCTGTCAAATCGAAATTAAGCTCCAAACAAAATATTAGTTTAACCGCCGCTTAGGTAGAATCAATCTAAAATTTTAATTTGTTCCCCTGAGTCAACGCAACATGTGTCATTGGTTTAAAACAACTTGTTTTTTTTGTTTGGATGTCAACAAACAAGTTTGTTGTTTCAAACGGGACTGTTTTTTCTCCGTGGAGCAATGGTAGCATTAGAGCTTGCTCTCTTATCTCTTTGAAGCACACGTGATGAATTGGATTTTTATTAAAACAGAGAGATCAATAAATTTCATCAAGGTTTATGCTTGGTGCTGGGAGAAGTGTAACACATACATTAAATAAAAGAGAAACACATACATTGTGAATAAAAATAATCTCCTCTTCTGTATTCGTTATCTCCCTTCTCTCTCTCTCTCTCTCTCTCTCTCTCTCTCTCTCTCTCTCTCTCTCTCTCTCTCTCTCTCTCTCTCTCTCTCTCTCCTCTCTCTCTTTCACTTCACTTCATTCCCATTCTCAAGTAATGATGATTTATATTTGATACAATCGTAATCAAATTAATGGAAAGAGAGCCATATCAATATAACACCTAAATTAAAATTTGTTCCTGCACGGTTTTTAACATCCATAAGGAAACGAAATCATGTATGGAGAAATCTAGGTAACAAAAAAGTGAGGTTCAACGTCGTAGATTGCGCTCGTGGAAAATGGGTTTTCGAGCTGTCTAGGCAAATTACTTGGGGATAAAAAGAGAAGAAAATCGTCGATAATGACGATACTGACCAATTCCATACAGTTTAAAAAATAGCCAGAAAGTTATTATCAATTTCAGTTTTAGATACTTCGATGTTTAACATCACTTTAGCTTTACTTGGATTCCTCAATTCCAAAGCAAAAAAGCGGTAGTATCGAGAATGGATGGCCCTTCTGTTTATGCACGGTGGAGACATCTACAATTTGTAGATGGGAATGTGAAACTAAGCTCATCTTTCAAGATGCTCGGTAGTTGAGTGAATTGTACATAATAAGATGAAAGGTTTTACTTGCAATATCCTTTATCGTGTTTTTGATGGCGCTTTCTCACTTATATATGTATTGTTCCTGTTCCATCACCAAGCAGTGGACTGCTAGCTAACGTATGCGTTGTGAAAACCAAACCAAACCACAGCTGCCCATGCAGCTGGAAAGCGGTGCTAGCGAAATGTTCGACACTCGACCCAGTGGCAGCCGTGCCACCGACGAACTTTGTGATTCCACACGAAATCTTCCAAGCGGCTCCAGTGCCGAGAGCGATTTGATACGTAAGAAAACTATCTCAAAATTCAACTCTCTTTGGTCCTGAAAAGGACCTTTTAGCAGCGAGTATGAATGTACCACAGACCGAGTGAGTAATCAGCTGGCTTGGAAGCAAACGAAAACTCTTCTTTTACTCTTCATTAAACATCTTTATTTTTTTCTACTTTTGCATTTTACTTTCTTCTTCACTTTTCCAGTCCGATCGGATTCTGCAGACAATAAAACATTGTGTCTTGTGCACGCAAAGGAGCTTTTTATATGCATGGACGAAGTAGCAAACAACTTACTGGGGCGGTGCTTATTATGTTGTTGATCGTCGTTCACCGGACTCATTACTCTGTGTTTTTGATATTGTCCTTTTGCGTCCTGTACGTACGTTGATATTGTTCTTGTATAGCTTCAGTGCGCTGCTGTGTGCTGCGGACTGAACATACTACCGCGGCAAAAAGATGATTTCTCCGTTGATGTTCTTTGTCCTCGATTGGTGTGTTGTCGAGAATTGGCAGTGGTGCCAATTTGTGGATCGGTCTTTTGTAGATACTGTCACTAAAGCGAACATTTGCCACACAAACTAGGCCATCAGGTCCTGGATAGGTTTGAACAACTCGGCCAATTTTCCACTGTTGAGTTGGAACGTTGGCTTCTTGCAAGAGAACGATTTTGTCAATAACAACGTTAACCTTTTTTCTAGTCCACTTCTTTCTCGATTGCAGCTCTACCAAATACTTCCAGAAATGCTGTCTCAGCTGCTGAATGTGCTGCCATCGGGTCAATCGATTCATGGGAATGTCGGAATAAGAGGGTTCAAGAATCGCTTTTAGAGGCCTGCGTATAATGAGATGTCCCAGGGTCAAAATTTCTGGGTCATTTGGGTCAGAAGAATGGGCATAAAGGGGTCTTGAATTAAGGATTGCCTCAATTTGACACAAAAGAGTCGCAAATTCTATTGTCGTCAAGTTGGCTGACTGATAGAAACGTTTTAGAATGTTCTTAACGCTTTTAATACCTGCCTCCCATAAACCTCCAAAATGAGGAGCATTTGGACGAATGGTAGTCCACTTTATCTAGTTGACTTGGCAAAAACTAGCAATCTTATCTTTGATAACATCAGAATGAAACAGTCTATATAGTTCGTGCTGTGCAGACTTAGCACCTACAAAATTTGTCGCGTTGTCGCTATATATTCATCTGGAACTCCACGTCGCGAGATAAGTCGCTGCAGCGCCGCAAGAAATCCATTAGTCGAAAGATGTACGACTACTTCCAGGTGAATGCTTTTGGACATCATGCATACAAATAGACAAATGTGTCCTTTTACGGGAGTCGCCTTTCTCGCTGTTTGCTTTACGTAAATAGGTCCAGCGTAATCAATTCCAACCTTTGAGAATGGGGGAGCCACATTGATTCGACATGCTGGTAACTCACCGATGTACTGACTGGAAAGTCTTGGATTCGATTTGAAGCAGATAACACAGCTCCGCGTTACCATCCGTACTGTTGATCTCGCGTTCAGTAGCCAATATTTTTGCCTAAGCTTAGCAATCACAGAGCTTGGTCCAGCGTGGATATTTTCCTTGTGGATCTCAGCAATCAGCGCTCGGGAGATAAGATGTTTATCAAACAGGATCCATTGATGTTTTGCTTGGTCTGGACGAGACAAGTGTCGAATTTACCACCAACGCGCAAAATGTTGTCACAATCGAGATACGGGTTGAGGTTTCCAATTCGTTTGCATAGTTTGCCGTATCTGACGCACTCGATTTCATCTGATGACAAGCAAATCAAAGGTGTGCCCAATCGCACCACTTACAATCCCGAGGAAGGAACTCATGGCTGCATTGTTGTTACATCGACTAGCAATCAAGGTCATTACAGCTATAGAATTAGATCATGTCCCTGTGGTTCTCTGGAGCGATAGTCAAGTCGTTGTGGCATGGGTCAACAAGCCTCTGGATAGGTTACAGGTGTTTGTTAGGAATCGAGTCTCCGAGATAAAATCTTTAGATAGTTTTTCTTGGAAATATGTGCGGTTTGGATAACCCGGCCGATATTGTCTCTCGTGGCATGTCTTCAACCGCTCTATCTAACAGCAGTTTATGGTGGAACGGACCAGTCTTTCTTCATACAGCCACGTACGAGGAAGAAACTTTGGATGCAATGGATAAACGCGTTATTCCTGAGCACAAACCAGAGAAGACAGCTAACGCTGCGGTGGTTATTGAACAACTTTCAATTTTTGAGAAAACAGATTCTTTTCGTAAGACACAAAGAATTGTGGCTTACATGCTGCGTTCCAATTTAAAATCCAAAACCTGCGCAAAGGAATCTATCTGAGCGACTTTCATCGCTGAACTACGAGAATCGACTAAAATATTTATCCGGACGTTTCAAAGACCAACCTCATACATGTAGTTCCATTGGCGTGCAAGGACCGTATGTAGATGCATGCACCGTATGCAACATTTAAGGTGAACAAAACCGTGAATCTCTACTGCCTCGGCATTGGTTGAAAACAGATGCCAAGGGATGCAGAATTGTCCATCCGTCGGTAAAACAGCTAGGAACTCCTTCCATTGTTGCGCAAGAGCATCATCTACTTGTTCGTCCCAATTTAATTTTTGCTTCCAGGGTTGCTGCATCACATTTTTTCGCAAGAACAATTACAGGTGACAGCAATCCAAGTGGATCAAGTAACCTTGCTATCATCGACAATATCTGACGCTTCGTTGGATTTGCGGTAGTGAGTTCTGGTTGCGATAGAAAGATAAGTTCATCGTTCTTAGGGTTCCACATTAAACTTAACGTTTTGATTATCTCATTCACGCACATCCCGGATGAAGTTTGTCCATATCTTCATCCGGGATGTGCCCCATTAGCCGGTTGTCGTTATACATTTTTGCTATGTCAGCACTAAAAAAAAAGAAATTGGTGTTTGCGGAACATAAGAATAATCGTTTGTATATCGGGCTGAATAGTGGGACCAATCAACATTTCGTCATTCAGGGATCTTCCGAAAACCTTCGCCGTCGCATCGAAAACCACTCGGCATTTTGTTGTAGTGTTTGATGGTTTAAGTACCGCGTGGTGTGGCAAATACCACTTTAGAATACCGGGGTCATCCTGTTTTTCGTCTACTTCTTTGCAGTGTCCCAAACGCTCATACTCCTCCATAAACTCATCATACTGTTGCTTTACTTCTGGCTGTTCGTATAGTTTGGATTCTATCATGTAAAACCTTTTCAATGCCATATGTCTCGAATCTCCAAGTTGCTTACAGGTTTCTCGCAACGATAGTTGACTGAAAGTGAGCTTCACACTCCTCAGCCTCGGACGGCGCATATTGTTCTCTAGCCACACTTTTCAATTCCCAAAAACGTTGCATTTGTTGACTCAATTGGTCTGCTGACAACATTGCGATGTGAGAATCTAGCGTAGAACCAACTACGAAGTCTCCGAAAACATTACCTCCAACAAGCCATCCAAACTAGGAATCCAACAGAGTCGGCAAGTTTTCGAATGCTTTACTCGTCCGGATTTCATCAGATCATTGAACCACTCCATTTGTATCAATAAATCCACTTGATCAGGTTTGTAGATTAATGGATCAGCCAATAGTATTCCAGGCGGAATGTTCCACGAAGCGACATTCATCTCGTAAGTTGGCAGAATTCCGGTGACCTTAGAAGTAACCAAGCAATGCAATTCAATTTTGAAGCTGCTATGCATAGAGAAGACTTGAATCCAAGCCTTATACCGGACGTTGGACTTGATATTGCTAACTCCGGTGATTGATGTCAACGCCTCTGCACTCCAAGTTTCTTTAGTAACGACTCCGAGATGAAATTGACATGCAAACCGCTATCTAGAAGAGCTCGGCAAGTATGCGGTTTTCCACATTTGTCCAAGACTATCACTTGTGCTGTTAAAAGCAGAACTTGCTGAGCTAGTTTCCTATACGGTTTGGCGTAGGCCGCAGTTTTCTCTTTAGGCTTCGATGGACCCTCGTTTGATTCTGCTGTGATGACGGGTGATGTATGTTGTTGTTGATTCACCGGCTCTGCGTGTACTTTACCAGTATTTGATGGTGTTTCCCCTGACATTTTGAACACGACTTAGACGAAGGACAATCCACTCCACGGTGGCATCGTCTCAAACAGTTGAAGCACACTTGTTTCTCCCGCAACCAGTCTTAGTCGTTCATCGATTGATAATTTTCCAAAACTTGGGCACTTGAACGCAAAATAATCACCGTCACAGAACTCGCAACTAGAATTTACTGATGCTGCATTCACTCGTGAGTTTGATTACTTGTTTGACAGTGGATATCCCTTAGGCGACATACGCTGAGACTGTTTTGGATTGTCATTGATAGTGGATTTTTGATATCTTCCAAGAATAAAAATGCGATTCTTCAGAAAAACAATTGTGTCATCATAATTTGAAAGTTCCCCATGCGCCATTGTGGATTCCATGGCTCTTTTGCTTTCATTGTCTAGAGCAGTGGTGCTCAGCCTAACACAGGTCGCGGGCCGAATCCAACTTTTTCAGTAACATCACGGGCCACACTGTTTTTTTTTGGTATTCTATTTTTTTTACGTGGGTTTTTTACCCATTAGGTTTTGTTTTATAAACAGTTGTTCGTTAATTAGTCACTAAACATTTCGTACCCAATGATATTAAAACAGATCAATGAAACATTTTTAAATCATGGCATTTTTATTCTATAAATATATCACTGCGTAAGTAGCAAACAAACAATACCTCAATGTGAGATTTGCTTAAATTTTCCTTCTGCTAACTTATCTAAGTTCGCTTTGATACCTGACGATGCAATACGTAGCTGGTTCTCCAAGTGTTCATCAGATAGCTTATTTCTGGCTTTTGACTTAACGGTTTTTATGAGAGAAAATAGTTGTTCACATATATACGTTGAGCCAAGGCAAGAAGTTATAAAAAGAGCATGGTTTCGCAACTCAGGAAAAGATTCTTCCGAAACGTATTTCGAGTAGAATATTAGAATGTAATTCTCCTTGAATTTTTCATTCATGCGACATCGAGCATTGCAGTTGTATATGCTCCATTTGAAAATTTTCCGGAGCACTTTTAGCATCAACACTGAACGGAGTACAAAAAAATGTTAATGTCTGTTTGTTCGCTTTGAAATCTTGGAATCGGTCAGAAAAATCTGCTTGCAGAGAGGAAACTGCACTGGCATACCTGATTTCATCGCATTCTTTGCACGTAGAGAAATGAGAAAAATTTCTTGATTTCCCACAGCGTCAATTTCTGCCCAAAGGATTTGATGTGGTTGAAAAGATTGTGAACAAGCTAATTTTTCCCATGGAGTTGCACATTCAAATCATTCAGATGTGTCAAGATGTCAATCAAGAATGCAAAATCCGCCATCCATTTTTGATCGTCGAACTGATGAACTGCCTTTCCTTTTTGTTTCATGAACTCTGCGATTTCCGTCTTGAGATCGTAAACACGCTTAAGAACTTTTCCCCTGCTGAGCCAACGAACTTCAGTATAAAAAAGTATGTCTCCATATTCAGCGTCTAGCTCCGACAAAAAAGCTTGGAATTCTCGATGATTGAGAGCATTTGATTGAATAAAATTAACGACCTTAATAACACCCTTCATAATGTTCTTGAACCATACATTTTTAGCTCAAAATTTTTCCTGGTGTATGATGCAGTGGTACTGCACCATCTCGTCGCCGGAGAAGAGCAATGGCACCTTCATGCTTTCCTGTGGAACAAAACATGTGCTCCTTAAAACGCAAAAAAAAATCCACTTACCAATCATAGCTGGGGCACCGTCGGTGATCGCACTCGCCAGTTTCTTCAAATCCATGCCAAATTGGTTTAGAATCGATCGCTTCGACTTTTCTTGAAAAACACGTCCTTCATCTCCAATCACTCGTTTTTTACTAGCCTTTTCGAGAATCACAAACAAACTTCAGAGCGAAACAAAAACACTACCGAACAGCCGCACGCGTTATTGATGAATGGGAGTAGAATTAAGAATAATTTGGCTCTCATTCATTTGACTCTAGCTCTAGAAACGAGAGAAAATTAAATGCTCTCTTCGCTGAATACTTTGCACGACGAATGACTCAACTTTCGGTAAGAAAATGAAAAGGAGAATGAAATAGTTTTGTGAATAAAGAGAGAGCTGCGACCAGTATGCGAAAAATTCAAATTCAATTACCCCGTGAATTTATCCAACATCCATCTGGTCATTCACCGATTCGGTGCAAAACTTAATGTTCAGAAGAGCCAAAATTCGGTGCTAGCAAGAACACATTCAGTCACTCCGTCAGAATGTTTGCGATCATTATGTTTTGTGTTGCTCTCCTCTTTTTGTTTTGACTGATTAAGCCGGAGATCTGTATAGAAAAATGTGCCGGTAGCATCCTGTGTGAATGAAGGCAATCGGTGCGAGTCACCTTTTTTGAAGGGGGCCGAATGCTTGTGTTCGTTCGTTCATTGCCTCTTCTCTTTATTAGTAACACTAGTTTACAAAATAAATCAAAAGTGATGAACTTTATAATTTGACTAAAGTTTCTAATGTGAAATTTTATGCAGAATCCAAAAATGCCGTCAAAAAATAAATAAAAGCAGAACAGTTTTCGAGATATGGATAAGAGTTGATTTTTAAATAAATGAACAAAAACACATTAACTTATAATAGAATATCTCCAACGCGTCCAACTCTGTCATCAAATGAAGCAAAATTAAATTTAACACTGATCTTCTGAACATTGCAATATTCTAGGAGTAAAAGTTTCGACGATATTTATAAGTGTATATAATTTTTAGCGATTTTTTTTGGAGATTTGTAAAAAAACTTGTGCTAAACATATGACGAATGCCAAAATAACGTCAAAAAAAAAAATAACATGTGTAGCTTAAAGCCAAAAACGAAGAAAATAAGGGTTCAATGGTGAAAATCGGTTGAAAAATGATGAAGTTATGCTGGTTTTTGGAAAAGTGCACAAATGCTGGAAAAACAGAAATTCGAAAGAAATACGCCAATCTCTCTTTGTCTCTCTCACACACCCACACACACACACACACACACACACACACACACACACACACACACACACACACACACACACACACACACACACACACACACACACACACACACACACACACACACACACACACACACACACACACACACCGTTTTTTTGTCATTCTTGAGCACTATAGGCAAATTTCTTTAAAAAAAGTTTTTTAAAACTTACAAATTATTCAAAATTGAGCTTCGTCGTTTATGCGTCGTATTGGTTTCTCTAACTAGAAACCAACAGTAGTCACCCAGCATTGATTCGTCCCAAAAGCCTTGATATCGTCGTTCTATTTGCTTCATTTGTTGGTGGAATCGTTCACCGTGCTCATCACTTTCGTCGCCAAGATTCGGTGGGAAGAAATCCAAATATGAGTGGAGGAAATGGGTTTTCAATGACATGTTCACACCTATAGTCATGAAGAGCAAGGAGTTATAAACTATGAACATGAAACATGGGTAACTTGATAAGTTATTTTTAGATTTAATATTACCTATTTTCTTATAGTTTTCCAGCAAATTCTCAATAACTTAAACATGATCCGCACTTTTTGTGTTTCCTAGAAAATTCGTAACAACCAGTCAAAATGATTTCCACGCTTCTTGCTCATCAGGAGTCAAAACTGCGAAGAAATGTTTGTCCTCAATCTTTTTTTTTTTATTTGAGGACCCACGAAAACACATTCCTTAATCTTTGCATCCGATATGTTTGGGAATAGAGCTTTCAGATATTCAAATGCAGATCCATTTTTTTCCAACGCTTTTACAAAATTCTTGAAGAGTCCAAGTTTTACATGTAACGGTGGGAGAAGAGGAAGAGGATCACATTTCACGTTTTCTTTCCCAAGAGTCAAACTTGTCCTCTTTGGCCAGTCTTTTTGAACGTAATGCTCCTTACGTGTTCGGCTGTCCCATTTATAGAGAAAGCTTTGTGTATGTATTTTGTGTACCCCTGTTGTTACCCAGTCAACATGGCAACAACCTTAAGATCGGAGCAAATCTTCTAAGAGTGTTGCTTATAATTTATCAAATTCAGCAGCAGCGCCATTGATTCATACGGTTCCTTCATGTTAACAGCATGAGCCAGCGGTATCGAGGGTTTCCTGTTTCCTTGATGCAGTAAAACAGCCTTCAAACTCAGTTTACTGCTGTCGATAAACAAACGCCGTTCACTTGGATTGTGATGCTCCCCAAACTCTTCGAACAAACCGTTTACATCTCGGCAAAAACTAGCGTTATTTTGTTTGGAGAAGTATTTAGCGAATTGTTCATCATGATTTCTGTAGTACGAAATTGTTACACCAAGCTCTAATAAATTTCTTTCTTTTAAGCGTGATGCAAGCAGTTCAGATTTCTGTTTCGACAATTCCAAATCACGTACCAAATCATTGAGTTCTGCTTGGGAAAATAATGATGTTTTTGTTTCAAATTCTGTGTCGCTTTGATCTGCGTCCTCGTTAACCAGCTGGGTAGTATCTTCAAATGAAGACTCCCTTTTTCGTTTTGGGCATATAGGGTACCGGTTTGAATTCGGGTGGGTTTTCCCCCCCCCCCCCCCTTTGGCCCTTTTTCCGAAAAACCCCCCCCCCACCCAAAAAAGCCCCAAACCCCTCAAAACAAAAACCGGCTTCAACAAAAAAAAAAAAAAAAAAAAATTTTAAAGGAACCAGTGGGAAGCCAACATATCTTTTACCCGCCATCCCCCCACCCAGGCATTTTTCTTAGGCACTCATGGTTTATCCCGATTCTCCGGACAAATTTCAAAATAAAAACGGAACGCAGATTGAAGAGAAGCAGTGAATTTAACCGGTGTGTGTGTGTGTTTACAATCTAATTCCCACTGTCTGGCAGCGGTATTATGGATAGAATCTTCCTGCAACTGTTTCATATTTGCTGTTTACAGTTGCAAAAAGCTTAAATCCGGGGATTAGAAGGTGACAGCTCTACCGCGACTCCAATAGCCCATTTCAAGAACGCAAGCATTCCGAAGCTATCTTCGTGCACAATAAGCCCCGCTCCAGTAGTGACATACTGAAACTTTCAATCAAGCGTATGTGCAATGCTTGATTGACGCGTATTTAGTGATTCACAATATATATATATTTTTTTTGTTTTTTTGGCTTGAATTTTACCTACCACAAAACTTAGTTTAGTTTAGTTGTACTACGAGAAGACATACATATATTTACGTTCTTGCAGAATAAGCGGTTTCATATGCGGAAATCTTTTTTTGTTCCTTTCTGATGACTAAACTAAAGCATTAACTATTTTTTCGTACCCTACCGTTTGTATGATTCGAAAAACGAACAATTTTTATGAATGCGAGAGAAGGGATTTCCGGGTAACAGATATCGACCAATCCGAACTGGGCTATCACATCGACCACAGTATCACTCGCGATCGGCATCGTTGATTCTTCGAGTTCCAGAAAATTGGCCAGGTTCAGCAAACGAAGACGCAGCTCACGAGCTATCACCTGCTGAGCACGTACTTTTAATCGAAGGTGATGCTCTCGTCCATTCGGATTCCAATGAGCTGCCTCGCCATCGTCTTATTTTCCCAGGCGACGGGCGACACAACCTCGCACTTTTTCACTACGAAACGGTATGCCTACGATTTCGCACACTTCCATCCGGTAGAGTTCTATGCGTTCAATAGCAACTGTAACTTTCCGGAACAAAAGTTCACTCACTACTGGAAGACGGATCCAAAGAATTGAGTCAATTTAGCATTCACACATCACGGTGAGAACACATTTTTAACTGTTAAAACTCAATATCACACTTATAGGCACCTCTTATAAAAGCAAAAATAAAATTGGAGATAAATGACAAGTGAAAATTTGTTAGCGCCTTTCTTCGAGCACCGCACACTTTGATCTCAGAAGCAGTGAATTTAACCGGTGTCGTAAAAATGTACCCGCCACTGGCATAACAAAACTTTTGTGGATCATTTTTGCATTTGAATACCCGTTTTGCAGCGCACGTTTTTCTCACTCCGATAACTGAACAACGAACTGTCACAATTTGTTTTGTTTTGAAGGGTTACCAATAGCTATTAAAATTAGGTGCCAGAATATCTTATCAAACAATAAAACAGTAGGTAAACCATATCTTCTCTCTCTCTCTCTCTCTCTCTCTCTCTCTCTCTCTCTCTCTCTCTCTCTCTCTCTCTCTCTCTCTCTCTCTCTCTCTCTCTCTCTCTCTCCCCTGTGTGTGTGTGTGTGTGTGTGTGTGTGTGTGTGTGTGTGTGTGTGTGTGTGTGAGAGAGAGAGAGAGAGAGAGAGAGAGAGATTGGCGTTTTTCTTTCGAATTTCTGGTTTTCCCGCATTTCCAAAAACCAGCATAACTTCCTCATTTTTCCACCAATATTCACCATTGACCCCTTATTTTCTTCGTTTTTTTGGTTTTAAGCAACACATGCAATATATTTTTTGTTGACGTTATTTTGGTATTAATCACAATTGTTTTACAAATCTCCAAAAAAAATCGCTAAAAATTATATACTTAGCGTCGAAACTTTTACTCCTAGCATATTACAATGTTCAGGAGACCAGTGTTAAATTTTATTTTGCTTCATCTGATGACAGAATATTTGAAATTGGATCACACGCGTTTGAGATATTCTATTTTAAGTTAATGTGTGTTTGTTCATTTATAAAAAAATTAACTTTTATCCATATCTCGAAAACTGTTCTACTCTAATTTTTTTTGACGGCATTTTTGGATTCTGCATAAAATTTCACATTAGAAATGATGATCAGCTTACCTAGTTCATAAATGCTGTAAACTAGTGTAGTTCGTGTGTACAGCAAAGACCAAAGAATTGAATAATGTTGTTTTTCGCACTCATTTTGGGCTGTCATTTTTTTCACACACTGGCTGCGACAACGTGAGCATTAACTAATGTGCCATTAACATGCTTTTTAACGGCAGACGTGAGAACAGCATTTGACTGCATGAACAAAAGCAAAGCAGCGTATGTTGAGTACAAACATCACAATATTGCTCGCGCGAAGTTTTAAGAGGCTGAGAATTCTCATTAACGGAAACATGTTTAAGCAGGCAACACTATGTGTTATCTACAGTCAAGTTTAATAATCCAGCAATATGCAAATCTACCATGCGCCTCTTATCCTCGAATCTTTCCTCTTATATTTCCCATGCTCGTTCGTAATTACCATCCGAGATGGTTTTTGCATCAATCAGACCGGCTGCATCGCCAATCAAAGATTTTTCCAAATGAAAGACCTTAATACGCGGTGGCTCATTTGATTTATCCACTACATCTTTAAACTTTACTTTAAATTTCTCCCACTGCTCGTACCTACCATCAAACGTTGAAATGGCACGAGGAAATGATTGCTGTACAATCAATGGTTTTTGAAATGTTGGTTGATTAGCAGCAGGAGGAGGGTTTGGCGTTGAAATATTCTCGAGCCAAGTTTCGAGATAAACCGACACATTGTCATATAGTGCTTCGAATTCAATGTACTTACAATCTTGTTCCTTCATCATGTTCGGTGCCACAACCGCCATGATCCGTTCGTGATAATTGTGGAATTCGTTGTAAGCAGCATCTATTTTTTTTTGTAAACACTTTCACTTAAGGCTGCGTGAGCTCCACTTGCTCTGTGTCCGATTTGTCTAGTGTATTCTTCAAGCGAGTGATCTTGCCTTTCGCCATTCCTTTATTTATTTATTTATTTATTTCGTCAAGCAATGTAGGCTACATACAATGGTTATGACGAAGATGCACTAAGGTATCGTAGTCCTCCACACCAACACCAAAGCGATTTCCGGTTTGCGCACCGGATTCACTGCCTCCTGCTCCTTTTGCAGGTGTTCTCATTTCAGCACTTTTTATTCACATTGCTCAATAATGCTCACACTTCTGTTTGTTTTTTGTTTCAAATTTTCCAACTTTTAGTCTATAGTCTTTTTCACCATTCTTTGACTTTGTTTTTCAGTTCACGTATTCACTATTCTGTGCTTCCAACCAGCAAACCACTCACTCAAATCATCCAATAAACAGTCTTCTCGATAACCGTTGACCACATCCAATATCTAAGCATTATCCGGTTCGAAAAGGACCAATGTTCCATCACCAAGCAGTGGACTGTAAAAACTGCTAGCTAGCGTACGCGTTGTGAAAACCAAACCAAACCACAGCTGCCCATGCAGCTGGCAAGTGGAGCTAGCGAAATGTCTGACACTCGACCCAGTGGCAGCCGTGCCACCGACGAACTTTGTGATTCCACACGAAATCTTCCAAGCGGCTCCAGTGCCGAGATCGATTTGATACGTAAGAAAACTATCTCAAAATTCAACTCTCTTTGGTCCTGAAAAGGACTTTTTAGCAGCGAGTATGACTGTACCACAGACCGAGTGAGGGATCAGCTGGCTTGGAAGCAAACGAAAACACTTTTTACTCGTCACTACACATCTTTATTTTTCTGTACTTTTGCATTTTACTTTCTTCTTCACTTTTCCAGTCCGATCGGATCGGCAGACAATAAAAAACTGTGTCTTGTGCAAGCAAAGGAGCTTTTTATATGCGTGCACGAAGTAGCAAACAACTTACTGGGGCGGTTCTTACGATGTTGTTGTTCGTCGTTCACCGGACGCATTACTCTGAGTTTTTTATGTTGTCCTTTTGCGTCCTGTACGTACGTTGATGTTCTTCTTGTATAACTTCGGACTGTGGACTGAACAGATCCATTATTTCATACAATTTTGATTGGGTTTACGGTAGAGTCTAACTGTTATTATTTTAGAATAACTTCGTATTTTGATTCTGAGCCAGACTAGTGGTGCCGTGTTTCCTACCGTCACTCGTTTACAAGTATTTTTTTTCCTCTCCACGTGGGTTTTATACCGAGCAGTTATACGGAGTTCCATGTGAAATAATGTTCGATTTGAAAACGGAAGCTAACTACTCAAGCCCAGTGAATAGCTATTGTTGTGAAATTTTGCCTCGCAGCGTGTGTATCCGCATCTTGCCGTAGAGGGGAGATACACTGATAGGCAAAATAAAGTGCCCACCTAATCGTTTTTTCAATTTCTCTCATTTACTTGGTTCAAATTAAAGTAAACACACTGTATTTTTTTTTATTAACTTATTTTTTATATTCTTTTTAAGTTTCACTTATGGAATACTGAAAAAAAAGGAGTTTTACTTAAAGAAAAAAAAAATCAATTTGAGTTGAAAAAAAACAGTGACAAAATAAAGTGCCCACTTCATTTAGGCTACAGAAAACATAAATTAAAGTAAAATAAAAGCATTTCAATAATTGATGTGTCCTCTTTTGGCCTTCAGGACCTCCTGCAGGCGCTTTGACATGCTCTCGACCAGGTTCTTTAGGTGCTGTAGATCTAGCTCTTCCCAGGCGCGCTCCAGGGCTTCAAAATAGTTATTTTTATTGGTAACACCAGTTTTGTCAACCCTGGAATCGAGAATCGCCCACAAATTCTCGATGGGATTGAGGTCCGGGCTTTGCGGACGCCATTCCAGCGGTTTGATCCGACAAGACCGGAAGAAAGACTTGGTCTTCTTGGCAGTATGCTTCGGGTCGTTGTCCTGCTGGAATACGAACTTCTCTTCAAGGCCCGTCTGGATCAGCTAAACCTCCAGATTTTCTCGCAGGATGTTGATGTAAGAATCTGCCGTCATTATCCCGTCGATTTTCACAATGCTTCCCGCTCCACCCCACGAAAAACACCCCCAGACCATCACATTTCCTCTTCCATGCTTCATCGTGCCTTGGATGTGGCGCTCCTGAAGCTCCTCTCCCGATCTGCACCAAACACGAACCCGCCGCTTTCGGTTAAACAGCTCGAATTTTGATTCGTCCGTCCAGAGAACCGTTTTCCAGAACTCTAGGGGCTTATCAGCATGCTCCTTAGCAAACTTAAGCCGTTTGGCTTTGTTTGCCTTGCTGATAAATGGGCGCTTCCGGGCAAATTTGTTATTCAACCCCTGTGCTACGAGACGGCGACGAACAGTTCGACCGGAAACTGATAACTGAAGGGATTCCTGGATCTCACGGACAGTTACCTTCGGGTTCTTCTTGGTGTCCGTTCTCGCATCCGTTTTCCGCTTCCTGCTTCTGCCAGGGCGATCCACCACTGATCCAAACGTTTTAAGGAAAAACGTTTTTGGAATTTTGCTAACCGCTGCCTTACTGATACTGTACTTCTTAGCGACAGCCCGGTGCGATTCACCGTTTTGCACATCTCGAACGACCAATTTTCGGATACACAAGGGAATTGCTTTCGAAAGCACTGCGTTCTCCATTTTTTTTTTCAATTGAATCAAATGCGATCACGTATACAAATGCACCAGGTTGAGCCGTTTGCTTCATAACATGTCAAAATATCAAAACATAAACAATCGAGGGGTCTTCCAATGGAAACTTATCGAAAACATATCGATTTTTGAAGTGGGCACTTTATTTTGTCACTGTTTTTTTTCAACACAAATTGTTTTTTTTTTTCTTTAACTTAAACTCCTTTCTTTCAGTATTCCATAAGTGAAAGTTAAAAAGAATATAAATAATAAGATAATAAAAAAATACAGTGTGTTTACTTTAATTTGAACCAACCAAATGAGAGAAATTGAAAAAACGAAGAGGTGGGCACTTTATTTTGCCTATCAGTGTATGAAGTTAGTTAATCCAGCCTTATTTTTGCCACTAGCTGTAAGTTTTTTTTTCATATTTTTTTCCATTTACATTAACACATTTTTTTTATTATCATATAATTTAATTGATTAGTGAAGGTTTTTTTTTGTGATTGTGGCATTATTGGTCCTGTGCATATTTATGACCTCCTCTCAGGCCAAAGTTACAGGAAATTGCTACGTTATTATCGTGGTGTCTCGATACTCAAAAACAGATATAATAGACTGCGAACTATGAAATAGCTAATTATATAATGATTGGAATTGTCTTCTATGTAACTTTGACTGTCGATGATTTGAAACGAGCTTCTGGTTGTTTTAAGAACTCTAAAGTTGCTCGTGACCTTGTAACTATGCTGGATACTTGCAAGACGAAAAAAAAAGTTTTTCATCTTTCAGACTCGTTTTGGATGACCTTCAACGGTTCAGTTCTCTCAAGTTTTGCTAAATTATATGGAGCTTTCTCCCAGTGCGCTAATAAAGACAAAAGGTATACAATTGTACCAACTACAAAAGGCTGAGAAAGTTGGCCAATCATCGCGGCAAAAGTGGTGAAAAAGTGGTGATTCTTGCACAAGCTGTGCAGATTTTTTTTTATAGACTGTTTCATGTTTTTTTTAGTTTTAATAATTTTATTTGGCAAATCATATTTGTATTTGTGTTGTATATGATATTTTACTTTCGTTTAATCTAAATATTTAATCATAGCCAAGGCTCCTAACTTTTCCTCGAACATGACCCATTAGCTTCTGCACAGTAGTACTTCCCACCATTTTGACCACTTTTGGCCAATCTTTTTTAAATTTTTGGATGTCGTCCGCTGGTTTTACGAATTTTCGAAGCTTTGCTCTGGTTAATGCCCAAAAAGTCTCGATTGGCTGTGCCTCCGAGCAGTTCGGCGGATTCATGTCTTTCGGCACGAAACATACATTTTGACATTTGTACCATTCTAAAGTGTCCTTTGCGTAATGACATGAAGCCAAATCCGGCCAAAACACTACTTGACCTTCGTGCTGCCTGATCATTGGCAATAATCGCTTCTGGAGACATTCCTTAACGTATTTCTGAGTGTTCATCGTCTCCGTTGTGATGTACGGACTAGATGTTTTACCACACTCGCATATTGCCTGCCAAACCATAACCTTCTTACTGAATTTTTCGGTAAAAATTGCCTTCTCCGTTTCGGGGATGTCTTTGTCTTCGCTTACAGTATAGAATTGTGGTCCGGGAAGCGTTTTGTAATCTAGTTTTACATACGTTTCATCGTCCATTATTATACTTCCAGAATTTCTACACAATAACGAATCGTAGAGTTTGCGGGCCCGTGGTTTCACGGACGCGGCCTGTTTTGGGTTCCTTTTGGGTTTTTTCTGCTTCCGGTATGTTTTTAGCCCAAGTCTTTCTTTGGCACGCATAACGTTACTCGACGAGGTCCCTAGTTTTTTCGCAACATCCCGAACGGAAGTCGCTGGTTTTCGCTTGTATGCATCCCTGATCTTTTTATCGATACCCAGACTAACAGGACCGGATATCGACAGGACTCTTCGGCGCATCTTCAAACGTACACTGTTCTCTATATTTTTGAATCCCAGATCGTACCACTCCGATGCTTACACCCTCTTTCTTGGCCAATTTTCTCAAGGAGAGTCCGCTCACAGTGCACCATTTGTGCACGATACTTTTTCGTTGTTCCGGAGTAAGACCGCGCATTTTGATAGGTAACACAAAACTTTTTTGATGCTATGTCATTCAGAAATATGCAAACAAAAGGACGCAGCCAAAACATGTTGAAATATTTCATTATATTCAAAGTGACCGTTAAAATAAGGTGTGCTTATACTTTCTGGAACAGCCGTTATTGTGGTAACTATCCTCACCCAGTGCAGGAGTATCAAAGGTGCAAAAATCAATCCGATAAAGTGCATCGTTTTATCACTGGACGCTTAAGGCAGACTTATGCAGAAATGCTGAAGTCTACAACAGTCGTTCAAGATGAAAACCAATTTATCAGCTGATGAAGCGGACCCGGATCCTCAAAAAGGAAACGTTCTTCTCAAAAAGTGCGCCGTAAGATAACAAAAATCACTTTTACGAGATTAAAACATGTACAGCATAATGGGGAAGAAATCATAAAACCGAAGGCTCCTATTGCACCAACTCCTGGCAAAAAAAATAGCAGTAAAAATGCTACTCCCCAACCTTTCTAACAGGAACCCAAGTCCGATGAAGAATTGATAGCTTTTTCGGACATTGTGGATTCATTTTAGACATGTTCAATATACAAGGCCCTCCAGAAATCTTAGTTTCTACCTTGTTTCCAAAATTGGAATCATACCTTAAGTAATTGACGGTTTCATAGCCCCTATAAGCAACAAACATATCTTTCGATGGATGGATGGATCGAACAATGTCGGAGATATGATTACTTTACTATAATGGAACTATCGTAGTCTGGTACCAAACCAAGTCTTCTTCAAACTTTTTGTTCACAATTCCGATTGTGATTTATTTGCTCTTTGTAAATCATCGTTTTCTTTAGAAAATGAATTCACCTTTCACGACTTTAACATTATACGCTTAGCCAGAGAGGATTTTTATGATTGCGTGATTCTTAGTATCAAAAACTTCTGCCCGTCCTACAACATTTGTCTACCAGCTCATTCAGGCCTCGGAATCGTTGCTTGTCAAGTAACCTTTGCATAGCTTCAGCTTAAACTCCTCCCAGAACTTTCATTAGCCATAATCAACTATGAAATTTAGTTTCTAGTTTATGTCTCCAGTATTGATTATGAGTGACATGACAATAGGGCGGCTATTTTTTTAAGATGCAAGGCTTGTTCGCGACAAAATCTGGACGGATTAAATTTGGATTAAAACAAATTTTCTGTTAGTTCAATCCAAGATGCATTTTTATTCATTTAATTGTGCATTATTAGCCATCTTAAAACTTAAAGTGACTTTATTAGGCTGCATGAAGAAGCTACGAATTTTTGAGTTTATTCCAGCCATTAGGGTCTGTGCAGACTTCTCTGCAACCGATTTTGCTGTCACATTCTGTTTTAGCCGTCATATTCTGTTTATCATTACGGTTCGGTAAAGCATTCACCTTGAACTTATGCAGACCGGCCATTTGCAGGGAATCTCCTAATATGCAGCAGCTGGTACACTCGACTTACAAGGTTGACTGCTGAATGGCGGATACGATCACGACACGACCGCAATAGCCTCGAACGATGCAGCGGGAGAGTGGAACTCACAACAGACAGAGCAACATGGCGTTAGGCGGGCGCAGGGTGACCGATCTGTTGTCACTAACACATTAGATTGATGCGTGTTGCACAATTATTCAATAGGCTGGTGCATACCACACATCTCCCCCCATCTCCCAGGAAAAACAGAAAAAAAACATACCTTAAGAAATTGGCTTTATTAATGTAAAAATATAACAAAACTTACAAAACAGTCACTTCTTACAAAGACTTATCTTCCATCAAACAGACATAGTCAGATAGATATGATGGAGCTTTTGTTTCTCTTGGTGGGCACTTTGATGTTCCAGCATCCACTTCCTTCTCGGTGCTCGTTTGCGAACTGTCCCTCCAAGAGTGAACTTTTTTTGTCTGCGACACATGTCGCTTTGCAGTATGGCCTTCATCATCAGCAAGAAGTAAACTGCCATTCTTCTCCTTAATAACGGTAAAACGTTTCACATGAAATCTAGCATCGCCTTTCCCTCTTGAATGGCGCTCTACGATTACGGTATCCCCAGGTTTGACAGCGTTACTTTTAGCACCGCGCCGATGATCTTCACTTGTTTTTCCCTTCAGTTTTACGTCACGATCTCGTCTATCCAGGAGTTGATCATTGTAGTTAGCCTTCCCATGTTCTAGTAATGGTAAACCGCGTTTAATCTTGCGGCCCATCATTATTTCTTCTGGTGGAACTTTGATTACCGAATGATCCCCCGCGTTGTAGGCGTGAACGGCATTCTGAAGCTCGTCTGCGTAGCTCGTTCCACTAGAAACTGCTGTAGTCATTGCTTTGTTTACCACTTTCATGAAGCTTTCCGCCAGCCCGTTTTGCTGAGGGAAGAATGGTGTCGAAAAAATAGTTTGAATTCCGCGATCTGAGCAGTACTGTTGATATTCCTGACCGTTGAAAGGTGGCCCGTTATCACTTTTAATTGATTTTGGGAACCCTTCCCTTCCAAACACGTCGTCCAACACCTTCTTGGTGTAGTCGAAAGCAGTGGACTTTACTGGTCGAGCAATCGCATACCGGGATCTCAAGTCAATAATTACTAGGATCGATACGCCTCCAAACTTCATGTACGGACCATTAAAATCCATGGCTATGGTCTCCCATACAGCTTTTGGGGCAAAGCTACGTTCCATGGGAGTATGACTCTCTGGTCTGCCGGTCACAGCACAATGAATACAAGATTTTACCCATCGTTCTGCATTTCCAGTTATTCCAGGCCCCAGACACGCTCACGCAAGATACTTTTAAATTTCGCTGTTAACGGATGTCCTGCATGGGCTATCGCTAGAGTCTTTTGCCTAAGCTCGCTGGGAATAACTGCACAACCGCTTTTCACAAGCATTCCTTCTTTACTATGCAAGTTACTAGAGATTGCCTTAAACTTTTGTAATTCCTTGGGCCAATCTCCCAACTCTAGTGAATCCAACACTCGTTGGAGAGTAGTGTCACGCGCGGTAGCCTCTCTAATTTCTGACTCCGTTATGAACTGTACAGCATTCGCTTCGAGATGGGCAATTTCCCATGGGCTAGTTTCCTCATCAAAAGCATCATCATTCCCATCATAGAGACGAGAAGAGGGATCAGCAATGTTTTCACAGCCACGTACAAACTCTACCTCATAGCTGTAAGGGCTGAGCCTTAACGCCCAGCCATCAGCTCTTCGTCAAGGCTCTCTTCGTGGTTTCTCGAGAACGATTCAAAATAAAAGTGATGCCTCTCGCATCAGTGCGCAACGTAAAATGCCTACCTAGCAAAAAGTATGCAAAATGTTCGACTGCCCACACAGCAGCCAACGCTTCGCGCTGATTTTGAGCGTAGTTCTTTTCGGTGGATGTTAAAGCCTTGGACGCAAAGCTTATTATCCGAGGGGTTTGCTTCCCATCCTCCTGTACTAACACAGCTCCTAGAGCGTTAGGAGAGGCATCTGTGTACAACACAGTTTTGTCGTCCTCCGAGAAGTATCCAAGTGAAACTGCACAATGTACGATACGGTCTTTGACTAATTCAAATGCTTGCTGTTGTTCCTGTCCCCAATTCCAGGATTTCGAAGATACTGTAGTCCACAATGGAGCTGAAATGTCTGCAAAGTTTTGTATATACGGACTCACAAACGAAGCCAACCCCAAGAAACTTCGGAGCTCGGATGTGGTGCTCGGATGACGAAATGTTCGTATATCCTTGATCTTCGACTCTTCGATGTTAAATCCAGACTCATTCAGCTCATGCCCCAAGAATTTAATTTGGGTTTGATCAAACTTACATTTCGACGTATTGAGCGACAAGTTATTTGCATTCAAAATTCGTAATACATGAGCCACGGTCTTTCGCAGCTCCTCTAGCGTTTCAGCAAACAGAAGTATGTCGTCGATGTAGACAATTTTGTTCTTCACTTCTTCCAAAATTCGAGACATCTCACGCTGAAAAATTTCGGGAGCACAGTTCACCCCAAACATAAGCCGAGTGAACCGATACATCCCATCTTCTGCCAAAAAAGGTTGTTAAGTCGCGTGACCCAGTATTCAACTCAAGATGATAGTAGGCGTTGGACAGGTCAAGTTATGACCTTCTCGATTATTCCGTTTGTCTCCATTTGCTTGAGCCGCAGTCGTGCAGCCCCACGATATGCCGCCGGAACGTTATAATATGCATTTTTCTCTGGAGGTATCGATTTATGAACGCAAAACTTTACCTTGACACCTGGCATCTTTGGAAATAATTCATCGTGTTTACAACTGTAAATATCAGTCGCTACCTTCAGCAACTCCATATCGCTAGCAGTATTCCTCCCAAGCAACGAACAACAACCCTGTTTCACCACCAGGAAGTCAGCAGTGACAACTGGCTTGTTGGACCCAATTGCGTAAATTTTGGCCCTGAAAGCAGAATCAACTAGCATTGGCTTGTCGGCAGCATAGCCGCGCAATCCATTATCTTCAGGAATGTCAATAGGATCAAGGATTGCCGTGTTCCTTGAGGATGCACCAATCATTCCCACCAATAACATTGGTATCCGCCCCAGAGTCAATGAGAAATTTTATTGCATGCGATGACCCAACGGAACAATCGATTAACACGTCTCCAAGCGAAAGTGCGTTGATTTGCTGAAAATGGGAAATAACACCATATAAAATGAAAAAGGCATAATTCGGGTATACATTCAGTTATGTTATATTTCCTGTATCATTCTTATCAACATTTATCAGTCGTTACCTGAGGTTTATTATCTTCAACGAGTGAACTGGATTCAAATCGACTGTCCTCTACAATGTTGACACGTTTCTTACGGCATGTTGCAGCAAAATGGCCGCGGCGTCCACAGGAGTTGCAGTTTCTGTCCAATGCTGGGCACCGTTGATCACCGTGAGCTGCCCGATTACACCTTGAACATCGTTCATAACGCTGCAAATATGGCTTAGATTCTCCCCGAAAATGCTTCGTCCTGAACCTCTCACCGGAGTTACTGAGTTTGCGCTTTACCGGCACGTCACGGGAAAAACTACGGGATACAGCCATGATGGATGTCGGATCCTCGAGTGAAGGAGGGTCTGGCTGCAAAGCTTCATCCCGTGTCGCTGACTGTACAACAAAGTTTGTATCATGTCCATATGTTCTCGCTGCTTTAGCTAACTCGCGATTCCTTAATCCTTTAAGTAGTTGCGTGCGGACAAAACGGTCTTGATCGGATGGGCTATAACCGCAAAGCCAAACTTTTTCCATTAACCTAGCGTGAAAATTAACCGCTGATTCTCCTTTTTCTTGTTGCATTGACGAAAACATGTCATGTTCGGCTGAAGTGTCAGTTAATGCTTTCAAATATTCCTCAATGTTCTTAACGAACACTCCATAGCAACTGGCGTCAATCAAATCAGGTCGTAACTTTGCCGCACGCACGATTCCTTGTAGCTCATCTCCAATCGATAAATATAGCAGATGGATGGCTTGACCGGCTCGCATGCGTTTGACAGTGAAGCTGCAATTTCGAAATTTTCGAAATATTTTGTCCAAGTTTCCCACAACTTGTTAGCAGGAACACCCTTCGGAAAAGGTTTGATGTTATCCCATCTGATAATTTGTGCGCAGCTGTCAAATGGCACCACGGCTGGTGATGACGTTGGTACAAATACTGGTGCTACAGTATCATGATTCTGAGCTGCTCCAGGATTAAGACTATCCTCTTGATTTCGCATTCCAGCAATTTCGGCAATATTCTTCTCCAGTTCGAGTACCCTTTTCCGAAGCTCCTGATTTTCCTGATCCGGATCTATCACAGTTTGATAGTCGGCGTAGGAATCTTCTTCTGCGTCATTAATGTATCGAATGCTGCCTCCAACGCGATGATTCAAACGGACATACTTTCCCGGACTGTTTAGTTGACCGTCTTCCGATTCACTTGAATTTTCCATGTCGCTTCCGAAAACTGGAGCACGAACATATTTTCCCAGGCTAGACATTATGGCTTGTTTGTCGAATTTCTTTGTCAAATCGATGTAAATCTTGTCTGAAATAAAGATTAACAATCGTAATTGTTAACATCATATTCACTTTCATTCTTATAATAACTCAGTGATTCTCTATGGCTTCCATTTATTGCTGTAGATTTCCTATTCATAATTGATCTTTTTTTTTTAATTGTTCCTTCATTCCAAGCTAAACACAAAAAAAAATGATTTCCTGTAAGTGAAATCTTTCAATCAACCTTTTTTTCCATTTCGAGCTCAATACATATTGAGAAATTCACACAATTTTAAACACACCCGTGCCGAGGAACAATATTAAAGCTGATCACGGAATTGTGTCCATGCTCGTCCCGAGCTATTAAACTCTTGTCACCAAAGCTCGTTCTGAGCTAGCAAAAACATTTTCAGTGCTCGTCCCGAGCTAACAATATAATTTTATCATTGCTCGTCCCGAGCTAGCGCACAATAATCACGATCATCTTACACGTGTCAAAACAAACACGGCCAATGCTCGTCCCGAGCTGCTGCGCTTCCGTAAAAAAAACAAATCTCTTAATGTTTTTGTTCATCAATATATCAACAGTGCTCGTCCCGAGCTCATTGCACACCACTACACAGTATAATAAATATTTAACAAAGGAAAAAAAATGGCGCCCTAGCGCTCCAGGTACTGTAAATCACACGAAAAATACTCAGGAAACCACTTTTCGAATTTGGGTATTCACAGTTATTTTAGTTTCACTTGAAAAAAAAAACATATTAGGAGATTCCCATTAGCCTTACTTGTATTTTCGTTTATTTGCTGCTTAACAGCAAAACCTGAAACGGACGCCAATATGCAGACCGGCCATTTGCAGGGAATCTCCTAATATGCAGCAGCTGGCACACTCGACTTACCTCTAACAAGGTATACTGCTGAATGGCGGATACGATCACGACACGACCGCAATAGCCTCGAACGATGCAGTGGGAGAGAGGAACTCACAACAGGCAAAGCAACATGGCGTTAGGCGGGCGCTGGGTGACCGATCTGTTGTCACTAACACATTACACTGATGCGTGTTGCACAATCATTCAATAGGCTGGTGCATACCACACTGAACTAAGTCATACCTTGCCGGTGTTTGAAAGTTTGCACGAAAGTTGGGGACATTTTTATTTTTCTAGCCACAGTACGTACCGAAAGATCTGGTCTCTTCTGCAATATTTGCTTCACCTTCGCGTCCTTCTGGTGGTTCCTGAGCTCCGTTTTTGTCCCGCTCCCAGCCTTCCTGGCTGTTGTCAAACGTGTATCAAAAGATTTAAGAACGTTATGGACAGTGCTTGCAGGAAAACCAAGCTTTTTTCTTACTGACAGATCCGAATCTTCATTGCGACCGCACTCAATTGTTTTTCGCACTAGCTCTTTTTTTGACGCCATCTTCGATCTTAAAGCTAGTAGTATCACCAAAAATTGATTTTACACAATTAACAGACATACGATCATCAGTCTGTGAAATATTTCACGCGTTGATGAAGTATTTCCAGAGATATACGATTTAAGGGTTTCCAGATTTTGTAGCGAACAAGCCTTATGTGACGACCTACATTAGTGTATTTTGAACAGTGGTGAAGCGACACGCATACCGAATCCTCCTGCTCAAGAAAACAGACCATACCTATCTTTTTGTTCAAGATCGCTTTCATTGAATTGTCTGTTAAAAGTCATCAATGATCCCCATTGTAGCGATTACTTACCTATCAACGTTACAATTAAGTTTGGCCCTTAACCTTCAGAACCAACTCGAGTATCATTCGACCTCACAAGGCACATCGATTGGCAAAAACATGCAAGGCAGTAACAATCGGTACTGAATCTGTCGATACACTTGCACCGTTAGAAGAATACCAATTCCTTGTCGATCTGATCTACAAAAGCTCATATGAAGCACAAAAACAAAAATTTCCAAGTGCACCCTTCAAAAGGAGACCAGCCACACCTAGCTGGGACGACGAATACACAAAATTGAATTTAAAAAACGCTATCAAAGCTTTTCGTAGACACATGACTTCCACATTCTTCAAGAAATATTCAAAGCCTGAAAATATGCCTAAGCAAAAAACTACGACCACTTTCTTTGGACGTGCGAATTCTATTACAAAAAATATCATGCTGCATGCGTCGGAGTACAACAACTTCGGGAGCATTTTATCACCATAACTGCGGTGCCTTTGTGTGCTGACTACCAACATATTTTACAGGAGAAAGCTAACTTGAGAAAGATGCTTCATCAACAGGAACCACTCGTGGATGCAATCCGTTCTCCAACGGACGTGAACCATCGGATTGCAGTTGACCTAAGAAAATTGTGCATAGTACCAGAACAGCATTGAACACCTACTGATAGATGTGAAAGAAACGTTGGTAATAATCAAAGAAACAAACAAAGCATGTTCAACGCAGTCGGCGAACATATGAAGTCATGTGACTCACAATTGCACACGATCATGACCATCAGCGAATCGAGTTTGATGATGTCGCAAAAAATTTCAAAACATCTTGACGAATAGCTATCAGGCCTTCACACTAACAAAATGTCATGTAAATTTCTGTCTCCTGAGACCGACATATGCAAGCGTCCTTTAGTACATAAGAATGAGTTGAAAGAGATGAGAAAATAAATTCAATCAAACACATCTTTCGTCGAATTGCGTATGTGTCGGTTTCAGGAGACATAATTTTACACGAAATCTATCTTTTCGTTCCCCAACTTTTTACAAATTTGAATTACGTCTCGTGTAGAATTCATAATTTGTAAGTTTGTATGTATTGACATTGCACTTTTATCAAAACAGGCCGAATCGTCATCCCCTCGTCTTAATGATGACTCAAAACTTTTGGAAATTCTTGAAGAAGTTAAATTTGTACATGGGGCGGTTTCTAGCCTTCAGATAAATGCACCTGAAAATACAAAACCACATCAGAAAATCCTGAAGGAAAAACTGCACAGTCTCACACCAAAATATGACCATTTATCTCCTGGATGGCGAGTTATGGGCAATAATTGGCATTAGAGGCAGGACTGGCCACTGCAAAAGTACAATTTGCCGACTCACCATCATCCACCGACCACCCAAACAACCACAACAACAACAATTACAATCATTTACCTCCAGATCGCGAGCACTTGCTGCTGCAAAGCACCAGTTCTCCTGGCCCCCACTCAGCCACCGACCAGTTTACTTTAAATGAGGTGGGATACAAAATCCATACGCAGAAAGTGATGTATCATCACCCTCTTCCACACCTACCGGTCCAACGCGCTCGTTCAACTTGATGTATCCTGGGAACTCTTTTGTCGCATTATGCAGTTTATCTTCTGTTCCAGTAACTTCCGTTCTAGGGCACTCACCCGTGCCATTAATGGCTTCAACTGCATCCATTCGTGTTTTACTAAGAATTGACGGACCCTTTGCAGGACAACAATCTTGCAGAAATACGTAATGTATAATACTATCCCAAACTTAACCCCTGTTCGCAACCAAACCAACTCGTCTCAAAACGTGAATGCAAGTAAATTTCAATAGATCGAAAAAGGCGTCAGAGATAAATGAAATTTACAGACGTGTTGCTGCTTGAAGCTACCCTGTTGTTTTAGCAACTGAGACTAGTTGGGAATCGAGCGTTAAAAATTCTGCAGTTTTTGCCGATAAGTTTAATGTGTATAGAGATGATCAAGATAAATTATAATAAAAATGTATTTCGGTTTGTATTATTATTTCTTATTTTATTAAGGTTTCTGGTTGCGTGTAAATTGTAATTTCATCTTATTATGAATTGATTATGATTATGTATCAGAAGATTATGATTATGAATTGGAAATCGCTTAAAAAAAACACACAAGGAATTTGACCATGTCTGGGTCAAGTTAATATTTCTGATAATTCCAGGATCAGAAATCATGTTTATATTTAAGAGACGAACCAGCTCAGGACTGAAAGTCTCTAAAATAAAGAAAAAAAGTAAATATTTCTGGAGCTGTGTATTTTAATAATGCCGAATGTTCTTTTTTCTTTTTTTTTTTTTTTTCAAAATTTGAGTGACGCCAGTATTTGGGCCCTCCCTTAGCTCAGTCTGTAAAGGCGCGACTACCAAGAAACACCATGCTGGAGGTGGGTGGGTTCTATTCCCAGTCTGGTCTTCTGGTAATTTTTCGTTAAGGAAAATTTCTCGATTCCCTGGGCATAGTGTCTGATTGTACTTGCCACGCAATCATACTAATGCAAAAATTGTACCTGGCATCGAAAGCTCTTAATTAATAACTGTGGATGTAAGGAAGTGCATTTAGAACACTAAGTTGAGAGCAAGCAATAAGCTAGTTGCGAAAGCAATAAGCTTGAAACTATTAGAAGAAGAAGCCAATATTCACATTTATGTTGGCTTTAACCAAAATGTTACCGATTTTGTTGTAGATGACCAAAATCAATCTCTTTTAACACCAATAGTTGGGTAAAATTTAACGTTTCTTACTTTATTTAAAAATAAGTGCGGAGATTGGACTCAATCAAACTAATCATGTTCGAAATCAGAACAATTGCAGCCTTTATTTATTGTTTACTAATATGACGGATGATTTCTGCTTTATTGAGGCACCAGCTCCCCTTTGAAAAAATGAAGCATTTCCCATTGCTATTAAATATTTCATTTTCATTCAAGAAAACGCCACAAATTTGGAGTCCGATTTATCCGCACCTTATTTTGATTTTAAATATGCAGACTTTTATCTTATTAAAAACAAATTAAACTCGAATGATTGGCTAACCATACCTCGAAATTTCTCAACAGTGCAGGCCGTATTTTTTCTATCAATACATCTACGATTTATTAGAGAATGCATGATGATGATGATGTGATAAAATGCAGTGGAATAATCTGAAAAACGATTTGTTCAGGATTCTATTGTCGTTTGTGATCATCAAGCATGAAGGACCAGAGACACTTACGCGAAACCCGCTAATATAGGGAAGAAAATCTCCTTCCAAAAGCAAGTTCATACTCACAGCAGGGGATTGTCGCAATACACAGAGCAGTGCAAGATAGACCGAGACGAATGACCCCTAGGGTTAAAGTCCCGTTAAAACAATAAAGAAAAAGCAGAAGAAGAAGAAGAAGTGCAAAATAGACAAGTGCTTCATCCAATTTCATGTGTGCGTCTCCTGTTTTTCTAGAGCGCACAAAACGAACGTGCGAGAGATTTCGTAGCAGCAAGAGACAGAAAGCCGCACATGAACTTCTCTTTCAGAGATAAAGAGTAATGCACTGTGCTTTACTCTGTGCATTGGCTCGTGCTTTGGATAATGGTATCAAAATGAAAAAAAAAAAAAAGGTTTTAGTAACAAAAATCAGTCAGGTTGTGTATAACACACGACCGGTTGACATAGACTACGTTAAACCGTTTGATGCATTATTATGTTCAACATGTTAAATTCGTTTCATTGGTATCGTAGCGGAACATTGCAACGCAAGTTGGATCGGCATAATTAAGTAAATAAGTATATATCTTAGGATATCGCCGTACGGTTGGCGATACAAGTTGTCCAGGTCATTGATGAAGCCGCAATCCAACGTAGGACGCATATGGAGTCCGTCCAAAAGTAGCAGACTGCGTCAATCCTAATCGAATCTCGAACCTTTTCGAAATGCTGCGCTCCGCAGAGCTCCAGTCTTTGAATAGTCTGACACTTCAATAGAGCTACCTTTGACTTTGACGAAAGAAGTCGAACCTTCACGTTTCCTCCTACATCCGTGCTACGGACGTACAGACATGACCCTAGTAGCACACTTGTTGCCATTCGGTTGAGATAACAAGATATGACTTGTTAAGTCATAATCAAGTTACTGCAACTAATTATGGTCGTAGTGTGGTACTTGGGGAACCATAAGCTTTTTCGTAGGCGTCGGTAAAGCAATGGATTTCGATCGAAGCTGCTTCCGGGATTATTACGCATCTCTCGATACGGGGTTGGTTAAGAAGTGGTAGCTGTAGATAAAATTTCCTCCACGTCTCACCCACCGTTGGCGGTAGGGGCTGGTCTCAGCTGAGAGGTTGATCATGTTCGTTGCGTATGCTCCACAACAGCTGCATGAATACCTTTTCCGTAGTGATAAAGGCTCCTAGGAGTCCTGACGGATCTAATAGTGATGCAATCACAGAAAGAGCGATGCGTTTTGTGAACGATGCGCCAGATTCCAGGCTAAGATTGGAAAATTGGAACTTCAAAACATCGGAGACTGGCATCCAAGTTAGTCCCAGTGTTTTTATTGAAGGGTCCGGGTCTAAATTAATCCCTTCCGATGATTGAATTGCCAGATCTTCCTCACGTACTCCCTCCAGCACGCCCGGAGTTTGATGCCC